>NC_069399.1:3044456-3062438 GCF_026875155.1 Cherax quadricarinatus
AAAATACCCAGCTTAAAAAAACCCAAATTTTAAAAAAACACCAAAAAAAAACCAAACCCCAAATTTTTTCAAAAGCCTTCCTACACTGTTGTGGTGTAGGGATCACCTTCCGAACTTTTAACCGATGTCCTGCTACATAGAGAATGGGAGTTCACGGCTGTCGAAAGTTAAACGAGCTACATTGCAAGGGTATAGTCTTTGCCCGCGGGCAGGAAGAACATAAATGCCTACCTTGAGAATTGAGAGATCTTGGAGTTCAAGCTGTTCGAGAATATCATTGCCACATGTCTGGAAATTCTGTTGGACTATGGTATGGGGCAGAATATCAGTACCACTACAAGAATTGAGGGAATGTTTTTCGATAGTGATAGGAATAGTATCGATATGTGAAAGAGAAAGATCATGAGCTTGGGTAGAATTCTGTACTGTGATGATGCACATACCACTCTTAAGAGCATGAAAGGAAATATATCTACCAACGTGGCGTAGGAGCGCTTTGCCAATGCTATGGTCAGAAAGACAGGCAGTAGAAGTCGGTCGTAAAGTAAAGAATTTAGTCCATTGTGTGGTCCGAATCTGAGTGTGGAGAGCGAGTGCATGACGTGTCGGTCTTTTCTGAGTAGAATGGGAAGGTAACGTACATCAGGAGATTGTCGTTGGCGTTTAAAAGCGAGACCAGAGTCGGTCCGACGTGAGATGGGCTGGCGATTCGAAAATCATCGCACAATAGAGGGAGAGGCCGGAAACAAAGGAGTGTGGAGGTCAGACAAATCGAAGGAGTCAATGGAAGCCCCTGTACCTGAAGAGGGTGAGGAAATAGTACCAGCAAGAGGTACAGGGGCCTTAGGAGTGTCCAAAGAGTGGCCAAAGGACGAGACGAGATCAGAACAGGGTGCAGCAACAAGGGGTCTGGGGGTAGCGGGGTCATGGATTTGGGACTCCATGGTTTGGTTACTTTTTTTTAAGAAAAAAAAAAGGGGAATGGGGAAGGATAGTTCCTAGGAGGAATGAAAGGGCCAGAAATATCCCTCCACGCCCAAGAGGACCTCAGCACCATAAGTAGCGCAGATGCAGCATGGAACCCGTGCCATACCCTACCCATCATACCAGCAATCTGGGATAGCAACCTCACATCTGCCGAGCTACCTCGGTGGACAAAAGAGGGCGGCCGGATATCCTCCACAAAGCATACCTCCTTCGGCCACCACCCCCAGAATCTGTAAGGTGGCTTCCAGAGATACACCCGTCGCACGAAAGACACCCAAAGCCACCCTCCGGGATACCAGAGGGATCGGGACATCCCCAGGCAATCCAGATTCCACGGCAAATTATGCCACCAAGAACCTCAATGGAATGGGATGGACCCCAGTACCCTTTCCCCTACCTAGGAACTAGTGCACCTGTGGGAAAAAAATCCCAAAGGCCAAAAAGGAAGGGCAAAAGGGAGGGGTGGGGTGGAGGAAAGGAAAAAGGGGAGGATGGGATAGGGAAGGGGGGGTAATTAGGTTCGGTCTGAGGAAGGAGACCGACAGGTGTAATTCCTCAGACCAAGAGCCTCTTCATGCCAAGGAACCCCCCTTGAAGAGGTCACCTGGCCATGGAGGCCCCCTATCCCCTTGAGGTCACGAGTATGATGTACGATCCATTCCCAAACATCTCTAGCAGCGTGAGAACGAGGGAGGGGTCATGCCCCCCTTGATCTGTGTTGAGAGGCAATTTATAAAAAATTATTTATCTAAAATATTTCATCATTAAGAAAGTTGCTACAGGAATTTCTGTAGTTTTGAAAGGACAAGCTTACTTTCATATCAATTAAAATTATGTTTACACTTAATACCAATCGACTACTCCATTTCTGGTCTCTTGAGCTGCGAGGTTATTATTCAAAGTTTAAAGTTAAATCACTTAAATTATTATAATCAAGGGGGAGGGGGGAAGCACTAAACCCAGAGGATTATACAGCACCTGGGGAGGGGGGGATGTGGAAGGCATTCAGGCTTAATTCGGGGAACTGGAGCACAAATCCAATTCCCTAAATCAAGAGCCCCTCACCAACATCTAGGAACCTTCCTTGAGGGGTAAATCACTTAAAGGCTCTCCTTGTTACTGTTTCACCGAAACTGTTCCCCCCCCCCATCCCCACCACTGATGTCTGCTCCCTTCCTTGCCACTAAATTAAGCTTAGAAATTTTGCATTCCTCGTAATGAAGCTTCTAGTACAGTATTCTCAATTAGCTGCATTTTTCCTATCTTCTGCTCATCACAGCTCCTACCCTACCATCACTTCTGATCTACGCTACCACCAGCTCGTTACCACTACAGCTCGTGGAACCTCCCTTCCCCTATCCCCTCCCTCAAAAAGTGAGCTGCTTGGCCACGTGAATATTTTGAGGAACATCACCAGTTCACAACCAATCAAAGTTTATATAGTGACTAAATGGTCCAAGTCTAAATAAATATCAAAGGCACAATACCGTGACTGGAACGATACTCAGATTACCCGCACATGAAAGAAGCTTACGACGTTTCGGTCCGACTTGGACCATTGACAGTCACACGTCGTCGTAAGCTGCTTATGTGCGGGTTATTTGTGTATGGTCCAAGTCTGGCCGAAACGTCGTAAGCGCCTCTGGGTTATTTGTGCAAGATTTATATACTTTTAACATGTGAAACGGCCTATGGAGTATAAAAGACCTTTAAACTAGGTAGAACATCGAGCAGTATGCAAGTTACAAGCAGTTATATACAAAATTGCCATTCAGCACTAGACAAGAGGGGTGGGAAGATTGCACTATTTGACTAAGAAGGCGTTTGACAGTACAACAGATTAGTGCACAAGCTGGAGGACAAGGTATGGATAACGGGGAAGGCACTGCAATGGGATGGGGAATACTTGTCAGGTTGATGAGAGTTATGGTATGCTACAGCGTCAAGATTGGAGTGTTCTGCAGGGGTCAGTGCTAGGACCTGTGCTGTTTGTAGTTTGTGAAAGACATTTAAGGGATACTCTGTTGTCCTTGTTTGCAGATGTGAAGTTAAGAATGCAGTTGATGACCGGACACTACTACAAAAAAGGTATCTAGACAAGCTGCAGGCCTGGGCTAGAAACTGGCTCCTTAGGTTCAATCCCAAGTGCATAGTCGTGAAGATTGGGAAAGGGTAGAGACTGAACACAGTATAGAGCCCAGACAAGCCTCGCTAGAGGAAAAGAATTTTTGGGCGAGTTTAACACCCGACACTTAAACATCCAAATAACTGGTGCAGTGTACGGGCGCCTAGCAAGTTTAGTTACGTCATTCAGACATCCTAATATTACTTGACCCTGTACACCATGTTACAGCCTATCTAATGTGCAGCACCATTTTGGAACCCACATCTAGTCAAGCATGCAAGAAAACCGAGAGAGCTTATAGGTTTGCAGCAAGACTAGCCCCGGTGCTATGGGGCATGTCCTACGAGGAGAGGTTAAGGGAAAGACCAGACACTTGAGGACAGGAAGAAAGGGAGACAATTACAAATAGAAGTAACGAGGACAGGCAGAATGTTAAAGACGGGACACGGCAGGAAAGGGTCAAAAGTTAAGGATCACAGGTGTTGAAGGATTTCAGTTAAGTGGCAGTCTGGCAAGTGTTGAACTGGGGGGGGGGGCAGGATCCTGACGTAGGTTTAAGATTCAAGATAAACCTCATGGAGCAGTGACCTAGCAGCGACCAGTGAAGAGGTAGGGCCAGTAGCTATGAACGCCCAGGCAACTACAATCAGGCTATTCCTGCAAGGTAATGTACTTTTTAATGTGATCCGAGAGTAGAGGGGCTGGTAGTTAAAGGTTGTAAGAGCAGATAACTAATACATTCAGGCAAGTATGAACGAGTCAAACCTATACTAAAACTCCTTTCACTGAAGTTCCATAAATAAAAAATGTGGTCTATTAATGTAATCAAATTGAACTAGAAAGGGGTTAACGGCAGCACAATTTAGGTTAGCCTTAACAGATCAACACCCAGCTCACCGACTACCACTGGAGCCTCCAAGATACCATAGTCATTAGAAAATTATATTGGCAATGAAGCTAGTGCCTGGACTAGAGTTTAAAAGTATGTGAAAGTAACGGATAAGTGTTGTAGATGGTGTATGAGCGACGAAGAGCAGTGATGGGAGGTGGAGCTGCCAGTCACCTATCACTGATAGTAAGAGACTACCGAGGTGTCTAGAGACTACGGGGGTGGGAGGGGGAGTGGGGTGAATGAGATTAAACGGGATAAGGGATACCAAGTGTCCAATTTCTGATTAAGCCTCTTAAACTGCCCCAAGGAGTGTACAAACCCAATCTTTCCTCCAGTCGTGTTGGAGTTTTAAGCCAATAAGAAAAATGAAGTTCTATGAACGTGCATCATTAAGATGTGCAATTAACTGCAACCTCTAGGTTGCAGTAGAAATAAACTTGGTACGCAAGAAAATTATGACTGCAGGTCTAAGATGAAGTAGATTTAACAAAATTTTAAGTTAAATTTTGTTTTCGACAAACTTGTGGGTAGTGCTAAACTTTACGCAGTCAATGGTATATCTGATACAGTGCTTAAAAAAAAAAAATAAAAAAGTCTACAGGAAACTGCTAGGAAATTTGTAGTGGATCAAAGTTCTAAAAATAGTGTAAAGTGGAATCAAAGTGCAATAAGTCATCGACTTCCGGGTAATCCTAGGTTATTTACGCAAGTGTTGTCTTTTATGACTAACATTGATATTAAAGGTTGTACTTTAAAGGATAAATGTTAAAAAAAAAAAAAATTAATGAAGTACCAAACTAGTCAAATTTTTACCTCTTTCCAACCCAACTTTCGTTATTTTAGTTTGGAAAATTATAGGAAGTAAGTTTGCCTTATTCAAGAAACTTTAAAATTAGTAAAGCTTGAAGTTTAATCATGTGTTAAAAAGCATTTCTAGGACTTAAACTTTAATGTTTACAGCCGATATTAATTCAAGAATTTAAATAGTAAATAAAGTCAGCAGGGGAGTCACTGAAGTTAACCGTAGTAACGGGCAGTTGTGGAGGTGACAGTAGTAGTAACAATCTGGGTTACAGTAGTTACGATCTCTTGCAACAAATCTTGGGTAGTCACAACAGGAACAGTTTGAATCTGGTGCGTGACGTCAACATGAGTTATTGTCTGCCAGTATTTAACAGTGTCCGTGACAGTAACAAACTGGCTGAAGATAGAGACCATTGTGCTCACGGGGTTTGCTCCAACTGTAGCAGTTACTAATACTACCTGCGGAAGAAATTGAGGTAATAAGGTTACAGTGCAACATTACGTATTAATTACACAATTTTAAGTACAGGCAAGTTCTTACAGGTGTTGAAGTGACCCTTATAACAGAAGTCACTATCCGTGGTTGTTGAGGGACAAAGTCCCAGTGTGTTGTAGTTTGGGTGACTTTTAGTGTCTTTTTTGTTTGATCCGGCCCAAAACATCTGATTTGTATTTTCCCAGTTGTGAGTTACTGTACAAAAAAGGGTAAGATTCGTACAATTATAAAAAGAAAATGTTTTATTCCGAATTTACTTTAATCAGTTAATCCCTGATCAATGACGGTTGAAGTAGTTTTGCGTAGGAACAACGTGGGGGATACTTCGAATCCCTACGTTGGCCTTGAAACCTAAAAATTTTAGGGAAGCGAGCGTTTAAAAAAGTACACGTAACTATAGAAATTTAAACAAGGGTTAAAGTTTACTTCCTAACCCCTATGGGCTAAGAAAAAAAAAATGTATCTTAACGTAAGCTATTTGAGGGGGGGGCGATTTTTCGGTTTTCTGGGTACACACAAACCCTTTTTAAGTTGTCAGGGTAAGGGGCTTGAAGTTCCCTACCAGAGCCGAGAGCTATTAGTAGAGTACCAGGTTGACACCCATTGTAAGAAAAGTAAGAATATTAAAAATTAAAATTAAGACAACAAAGTATTTCAGTACTTCAAAAATGAGAAGAAAGTATTAAAATGCTTTATGCAGTATGGCTTAAAAGCAAGTTCCCTTTATGGGGTTAGAACTGCAAAAAATGTCAGTACAAAGGAACTCTGAAGGTTCAACAATTAGGGGAAAAGTAAAATAAGGATTTTAAAAAGTTAAAAAAGTTTTAAAAAAAATACTTAACAACCCAATTAGAAGACTATTATACATTTAAAAAATTTTAATTAAAAATTTTTAAAAAAAAAAAAAATAATATTTTTCAGTAGAAATTTATAAAAAAAAAATTTATGATTAACCACAAACCTTGGGACAATATGGGGATGTGTTATGTTGTGAAGACCCCCCAAAGTAACTGAAAAATACACCCACAAGTGCCTTATTGACTCCCTGGCCCCCTCCCCTCACCTTCCAGTCCTCTCCCCCCCCCCTCACCATGCAGTCCATCCCCCCTCCCCTCACCAGCCAATCTCTCCCCCCTCCCCTTCCCCACATCCCTACCCTAAACCATCAGATCATTCATGTGTATACATTAATAATTTTGATAATTGTCCTCATCGCTTTCCGGCCGTGGGGACGTGTTGCGCAGGGCGCCCCCGTTTCGTTGATTTTCTGCGTATTTGCCTGTTTTGTAAGAAGTTTTTTCGGTATACACAAATACTTTAAATAGAATTATCATAAACCCCTCATTTTGTGTAGAAACCTAGGAAAACCCCAAAAAAATCGACAGTACTTTTTTCCTTGGGGCCTTTTCCTTATTTTTTAAAATAAAAAAGGTTTAATATTTTCTTATTATTTAAAAAAGAAAAACATCTTATTATCTACAAAAAAGACTATCTACATTCCTCGCCCGCGCCGGGGGGGGGGATTTTACTACCCCCTCTTGACAGGCGCAATGCTAGCCGGGCTGTCACAATGGGGGTTTGGGGGTTGCGACGCGAATTAACACTGTCGGCATAGAATTACTGAGGTTTTTTTTTTTTTTTTTTTTATATTTTATTCAAAAAAAAACAAAACACTGATACAAGCCGAAATTTAGCAAATCCAAAACCGTGACAGAAAATGTCAGTAACACACAATAAAAAAAAAAAAAACCTTTTTTAACATTTTGATTAACGAAATTCTACCGTAAAAACCCAACCCTTTTAGGGGAAAAAAAAAAAACATCCCCGACTACAAAACAGAACGTCGGAGTCATAAACATGTGGAAAACCCTATAATAGTATATATGTATATCTACAATGCACATATACAAAATGTATGTGCACATATGTTCTTACGCACGACTGGATCTATAAAAACAAACAAACAAACAAACAAAAAAGACTTATACTAAAAAAAAAACTGACAAACAAATAACATAACATAAAAACAAAGTTTTTTTTTTTTTTTATTTAAATAACTGTTTATACAAAATTTGTATTACTTACAAAACAAACCAGGGTGAAAAATAAAAAAATGGTACATACAGGAATTCATACCTCTCGAAACATAAATTAAAAAAACCAACTTAAAAAATATCAAAAAAACCAACCAAACATCCACTGTCTTTTAGAAGTATTTATATTGATGACAAAATACATACACATACATATATTACACATATACACACACAAACACATACTTTTATATAAATAAATTAATATACACTCAGACGATATACAGAAAAAATAATATAGTTTATTGCATGTCAAAGTACTTGGCAAAACGGGCCCCAAACCCAAACAACAATACCCCCAAAAATTTTAAAAACCCAACCTTCCCATCCTTACTTTTGAATTTTATAAACAGAGCAAATTAAAAAATAAGATTATGTTAAATTAAAAAACCCATACAAGATATTAAAAACCCCTGTCACAACCCCGGACTTTTTTAAAGAAACCATAGTAAAGGGCCATATTAAAACCATATACATACCCCACAACCATTAAAAAACCCTATAAACCCCCCTTTTATCTAATCTTTTGCCAGGCGCCAGCTGCACTTCTACCCCCCCCCCCCCTATGTCAGCCCCCGTTCTAAATAACTCTTTGAATTTCCTAATGAAAGGTTCCCCTGACTCATAAAACCCCAAAAGTTGGTTGTGCATGAACAAGACAAAAACACAAATTTACAGACTAAAACAGATATGAAACTTACCCCTAGACACACACGGTAATAAGTAGAAGTATATACCCCCCCAATATATACAAATATTAATGTTAACCTGTTCAAACATTAAAAAAACATTTGATATAGTGTAGTTCACCTAAAATACAAGATAATACCACATCCCAGTAGCGGTACAATCTAGGCTATGTAAATTTTTTAAAAGAACCCGAGACTAATATAAAACTAGAGTAGTTAAAGTAAGGCTGCTGTAATGTGCAGCCCAAAAGACTGACAGTATCTTAGAAAAATTTTGTTTTGATACCAACGTGTAATTTAAATTTTAAAAAAACGAGATCCAAAGGGGGGTCGTATCCGGGCTTTAAAAAAAATTTTAAAAACCAGTGAACATAACCATCAGGTTAGAAATGAAAACCCGGGAAAAACCCCCTTATATCCCCTTTATGACAAACATTCTTTTAAAAAAACTGGCTTACCATCCATACCTAATTCTCACTACCTTCCTTTACACACATCGTTCCAGATAAACAAAAACAACCCCCCCCCCTTAAAACCCCCCCCATAAGGAGACCACTCCTTTGTCCACCTCGGGGCCCCCGCCCAAAGGGAACCAATGAGATTCCTAAAACCCTTCCCAAAAATTTTTTCCCAACGCCCCATAAACCATTTATTCCTCACTTCGTCCTAAGAATCGGCCCCCAACGTTTTACCCTCATATAAACCCCTTAACCCCCTCTTTCCCCCATAAAAATGCCCAGATATCCATTGATTAATTATAGCCCTTCCAACACCCTGGCATCCCTCATTATGTAAAGCCCCTTAAAAGCGACAAAGACCCCCCCCCAACATCGTTTAAAACCCCCACCCCCCATGATCTCCCCCCCTCCAAGGGGTCAAAAAAAAAACCAAGAAACGCCTTTCAACATCACCACAAAACTGACAACAACCCTCTTCCCAAATCCCCTACTACGAAACACCCCCCTTGGGAAGCCAAAACCCCCCTGTTTAAACCTATATATTTAATTCTCGTCTCTAGCCGGTATCCGAAGCTTATAAATTTTTCCCCAAATAACCCCCCAATCAACGTTGGATACACTGCTTCCCCTTGAAAATTCCTTGACCTTTCACTCCCTCAAAACCCGTTTCACTTGTTTTTACCCAACTGTTGCCTGTCAAAAAAATCTAAACTATCTTTACAAAACCCCCAAATTCCCCCCACTCCACCATTTACGGGCCCCCTCCCAAATTTCCCACTTTTTCGCCCCCCACACCCCCTTCCCCCATATACCTCCATTGATTATACGCCTTACTTCGTCCTAAAAGGCAAAAAACCCAAACCCTCTCCGAAATCCGTCATACTACCTCCCTTTCTTAACCATCCCTCCCCAAAACCCCCACAAAATTCAGCCCCTCCCCTGCATTTCCACAATTTTCTCGTACCCCTAAGGGAAAAACCTCTGCCACCCCCCTACCGCATAGACAAGTGAATTTACCACCATACCCCCTTTATGTAAAACTAAGTCCTGCCTTAAACTCCTAGTCTACTTAAAACCTTACCCCTTTGGCAGACTCCGAATTTACCTTTCTGCAGCCTGCACTTCCGCCAAAAAACCAAACCCCCATACCTTTATTTGTCAAACACTGTCCATCCCAACCTATCCCCAAGCCCCCCCCTATCCCAAATTTCCGACCCGTAACCTTGATTTCACCGTATTAAAATCCATTCCGGTATTCATACCAAACATTGAATCATCGCCCCCCCTCCTTAACTCCTCCCTACCCTTAGCATAAAAGTTGTTATTCCCCATACCCAAAGATGCCCCCCTTTTACCCCCCTTCATCTCCCGATTTTCATTCCCCCTCAAAAGACTCTAAAAAGGATTTTGACAACGCAAAAGGGAGCGTGAATCGGGCAGCCCTGTCTCAAACCCTCTCCATTGGTCACTTTCACCCCAACCTCCCCTTGCCCGTCCCTACCTCTGCCCCATCATTCGGGTGTTCACCCACCCTCACTACCCCCTCCCCAAAAAAACCCCAACCTCTCTAAGCAAACCCCAAGAAAAACTCTGTCCACGCACATAAGATTCACCCAAATCTAAACCTAGTATTCCCCTCCCAAAATCTCTCTAGAAAATCCCTAATACCCATGTCCATCCCCCATCCTTTTCCCGGGAATTCCCAACTGTCCCCCTATGTAACACTAAAACCCAAAAAATTTCCTCTTCTGTTACCCAAAACCTTAGCAAAAAACTTTTAATCGAGCACATTTAAAGTAAATTTCACTTATTAAAAAACTCGGGTTCCTTTTTTTTTGGGGATAAAAACGTGAAAACCGTTCTTTGTGATTTTCCCCCTCCTCCCCCTACTTAACATACAATTAAAACCCCCCCCCCAAAAAATGCGTACACTCCCCCTGATACCTATAAAAATTTTTGGTATCCGCTATGCCCGGGGTTTTTCCCCGGCAATCCCAAAAAAAATGCCCCCCCCTCCACCTCCCCACAGTAATACTACCCCCGATTCTGTCACTGTCCCGCTCACTTAATACTTTTAAGCCCTTCTCCCAAAAACCCTCCCCCCCCACTCCCCCGCCCTCCCCCTCCACTTTTCCCTAAACCAAAAATCTGCATAAAACTAATTTTCCCTGGTGGATAGGCCTTGACCCTCCCAAAGACCCCCCCCCGTACCTATCAATATACGCCAAGGTTTTCTTCGCCTGCCGTTCCTTAAACCTCCTTAAACAAAAAACCCCATGGCCTATCTTTCCCCCTTAAGCACCTCCAACCCTGCCCTAATCGAATTTCCTCAAATTTCTCATTGTGAATTTCCGCCCAACCCATTTCGCAAACGTTTCCTTTCCTCACTCCGCCCACACGTTTCCCCGCATAACATCATTTAACTGACCCTCAAGATAATTTGTAGGCCCTAGCCCCACCAGCCATCTCCTTACCCCGTACTTTAAAAAAATTTTCCTATTTCAAACTTTAGCCCTCATTTTCCCACCAACCACAAAAACCTTTCCCTATTCCTAGCCTCCCACAGGATTTCCCCCAAACTTCAAACCCCCCCTAAGTTCTCCTTTTCCCCAAGTAGCTCCAAAATTTTAAATTTCCAAATCCAGCATAAACCCTTACATCCATTACCCTCAAAAACTCTAAACAGCACGATGATCAGAAAAAAAACCCACACGATAGTCCTCACCCCTCCCAAACCCCATGCCCTGCCTAACTAAACCTATCTAACCTTGCCTCATATCCCCCCACAATAAAAGTGTGCCCCACTCCATCCCATTCCCACCCCATCTACTGCCCCAAATCTGCAAAACATCCCCCGAACCCCCCAAAAAACAACCCCCCCCCTCGGAAAACTCACCCTTCCCAATGAACAAATTCAATCCCACCAATCACCGTAAAAGCAGGTAAAACCCCTCAAGTGAAAATACCAGAAAACCCCGCGTACAAAATCCCCCTTCACTCTATTTTTAGTTGCTGGGAGTACACACCCACAAAATAACCCTCCTGGCCCCCCAAAACCCCTCCATGACAACCCTCCACCCCCCCCCCCCCAACCCCGGGTACCAAAGGACTGGGCTCCTTTTCGCCACAGCATCCCCTTTAACCTCAAAACATACATGTAAACAACCTATAACCTTTCAACAACAACTACATCCTAAACCCATGGTTTTGTTCCTGCAAAAAAACAGACACAATGCTTAAAACTCCCCAAAAAACCCCCCTAAACCATCCCCTTGATCGTTTTTAGACCGTTTACATTTAAAGTTACCACCCGAATTTTTCAAGAAAGGGGCTTTCCCCTTGCCCGGGTTATTGGGCCCCTTCATGGGCCGGTTTTCTCTATCAATCCCTCGTTCCTGCCCTCCAACCCCTCCCCGTCCCCTTCCCCCCTAGCTTCCCCTTGCCCCCCCCCCCTCCCCGACTTGCCTTTTCAAACCACAGTGCCCACATCTTCTTCCCGGCCTCTCGTGGTGTGAGGACCCCTCGTCCCTGTCTGATGCCCCCCCGTCTCTTGCGGGAGCTACCCTCTTTCATACATTCTTCTTCAACCACATCTTTTTGATGGGCCTCCACCACCACATTGCTCTCTTTCGAACCTCACTAAGTCTTCCCCTTACCCTGCTTTGTTTATCATCACCTTGTCTCACCCGACCCCCACACTTTCCACACCAAGCACCGACTCTTCCAAAAAAAACCTTCGCACAGCCCCAAATCCCGTCCTGGCTGACTCTGATTATCAAAGGCCGTCTGACGGCGATATTTCCCTTCCCTCCCTTTCCCCTGGAGTGTAACACAGTCTCCAAAACCACCCCTTTCCTGTCGACCTCCTCACTCCTTAGGGCCCGACCCCGTCCCTTTTCCCTTACCCCCATAACATCCGTGGCTTTAATGGGGTTTCCCCACAGCTGTCTCCCCACCTGGTTCTGCTCCTGGGGCATTGTGCCACCATGTGCCATAAATCCCCATAAAAAGGCACTCTTCCTTTGCCCCCCATAGTGTACAAAAAAATGTGTTCTATGGTTACGCAATGTAACATTTTATGGTTTGGTCCCCCAGGGCATTTTTCAGTGTGCGGATCCTTCCGGCTCCCCTCAAAAGGGCCGTCCTCCACTTCCCTGCCGTGAGTGTCATTCCCTAACCACCCGAACACATCTTGGTTTCTGATGTGTTGCCTCAAAAGGTAACATTTGTACCTTTCCCCCGTAAAATACTTAGACACATCTGCAAACAAATTCCACGCCGAATTGTGCTCATCCGTCGTTCTTGAAATTCATCTACGATGGCAAAAGTAGAAGTCAGCCCTCATGAACTTCACGAAGACTCTTACATTCCATTCAATGCCACCCATACAGCTCTTCATTGGGGATGCCATAACAGTCCCTGATAATGCTTGGCAGGAGAACGTTCATCGTGTCGTTGCTTAAGGATCCTCAAACCCAGCTGAATGCAGACTGTATTAATGCGCCGGTACAGTCGGTCCGCCATCTTGGTGCTAATACTATGTTTTTCCTCACCAGGGGCGTGCAAGAGAACCAGTAGAAGCGTCCTCTCCCCGCGGGTCGAGAGACGAATGCAAAACAGAAGTGGCAGACAATGTCAGGTACACAAAAAAACATTGTAAAAACATTGATAAACAAATTCTACTAAAATAACCCAACCAACCGACTTCCAAACAAACAGTCGGAGTCATTAAAAACATGTAGGAATGAGTCCTACAAAATAATATATTATATATATTATATATATATTTTATATATATATATATAAAATATATATATATATATATATATATATATGTATAATATACGCATGCTTATACACCCCTACGTGTATGGGGCATTTGTTCGTACAAAACAAACTGGATAAATACATAAAAATAAAGCACTAAATGACTTTTCACCAAATAAACAAAAAAAAATTTTACATCCAATGATAGAACTATACTAAGACATTGTTCCCACAAACACACCTACACACACACAAAATTTAAATTTTTACCGATTAACACTCAATATATAATATGACCTTCAGTCAAATAAAGGGGTATAATAAAACCCCCATGAAATACTTTTATATTTTGGTACATAGGTCATTTTGTACCCATTCAATACGATAAAAAAGAGACATATGACAAGGATAAATCTAAACATCAGATTCGAATGTACAAACATATCCTCACAATATACATATAAATATAAACCCCCTATATAAAATGGTTCTTATAACAATAAGAAGAAAAACAGAAAATCACATACTATTTTTGGGACTCTGTGATTTTACAAAATTCATAAAGGCCCTACATACCCCGGAGCCCCCGACGGCTCCCTGCAAAAAAAAAAAACTTTTACCCACATCTCCCACCTTGCAAACCAATAAACCTTCCTCATCAGGGCTTCCAATCACTCAAGAGGACACCCCACTGAAGAGACCAACCCCTTGCCTCTCACCCCGTCACCAAACGGAGTAGACTTCAACAGTAACCTCACGATATCCCCTCCGGAAAACTAAATTACCCACCTTCCCCATATAATTGTTTGTTCCTACATGCTGTCCTATAAAAACACGCCGCCAACGCTTTTATCTAATGTTTCCCTCCACCTCCCTCATTCCCCCAAGAAACATGCAAGTAATCAACTATTACGTATCTGATAGCCCTCCCCACCTCTTTGGGTACCCCTCCCATATCTAACATTAAAGCCCTGAGGGTTGATTTCTGTCCCCCCCCCCCCAATAAAAAGAAACCCTTTTCAACCACAATCTTACCACCTCCAAAGCAGAACAAAAATATACTACATGAAAGCCGTTTCAACTTCCCCACAAAAACCGCATGATGCCTCTCTCACAAAACCCATTCGTCTTTAGCACCTCTTTCGATGCTAACGTCCCCATAAGAAATCTAAAAACTAATTCCCCGCTCTTGCCGGTATTCTTAATTTACTAAATTCCCCCCTATCACTCTCCAATCATATGGGGATACACTGCCATCCCTTGCATTGATTCCTGACGACGACCCAAAACCACTAACTTTTTACCTTGAGTTTTTTAACATTGCGTACCTTTAACATAAACCGCAACATATCTTCACACCCCACTAAGTCCTGCACCCCACCATTTGCGGATATCCCCATCACCTCCCCCACACGAAGACCCCTTTCCCCCCCCTGCCCGAATATACCTCTGCTTCACATATAGCGCCTTCACCCTAGACCCTAATGCCATCAATCCCAATCCTCCCTGTCTTACCGCAGTCATTACCACATCTTTACCCAACCACGCCCCCCCAAAACCCCACACATACCTTAAGGCTCTTCTTTGTAATTCCATAATATCCTGACTCTTAAGGGGTAAATTTCCGCCACTCCCCACACCTTACTATAAATCAGCGTTTTTACCACCACAACCCTTTGATGCAAGGTTACATCCCCGGCCCTTAGACTCCTGAGCCTACTCAAAGCTCTGTCCATTCCCATTTCTGAATTAACCCTCCTGCTCTCCTGTACATCTGCTAAATACAAAATCCCACAAATCTTTAGCCTATCTACAGTTATCCAGCCAAACTCCTCCCCAAGGTCCCTCCTACCCAATTGCCTACCTCCAACAACCGTGATTTCTGCTTTTTTTTTTAAAATTTTATTTATAACCAATACAGTATACATAAATAAAAATAAAAGGAAACAGTATGGATCTCAATCCTGAAGGTTCGGACATTGACATAAGAAAACCAAACACATAATAAACTAACACAAATGGATTGCACCTATATACTTGCAAAAATTATCTGTATAACATACAATAATAACTTACGGGAATAACATAGCTACAAAAAAAACACCGTAACAGGGTCATGAACTGACAAAAACATTCAATGACTCAAAACCTAACTTCCATATAAATTTTACATTTAAACATGACATATGACAAAGACTCATACAATTGAAAATAATATATACAAAAAATGGTAACAGTTTTCTTCCAGCCTTCTCATTAATCAATAAACCAAAACCTAACATCATAATCCTACTAGAACATCTACATACTTATTCCTAACATTACGCTTTACATATACCAAATACAAATAAACATACAAAGAAAAAGAGCTTAGATCTCAAAACCGACTCATTACATTACACTTAAACCCGTATAACAACAATCTCAGAACAAAAAAGGGAATGCGTCTAAAAAAAATTACTTCATATGGTAAAGAACGATACCGTTGTATAATGCTATACAAAGTGCATTGAAATGACAATTGAAACAAAGTAACGAAAGGGAACATACAACAAGCATGTGTTGAATACATATAAACCTACACATCACATACACCACAGTACTATCTTTGTATAACACCTTTGAGGACAAAAGGAGAATCCAGACATACTTAGATCATGCCTTGTGTCACCTCAAACCATCAAACACACAAATACACACAATCATGTAGTGTAAACACCACTACTTACATATTAAATTCGATACCTTCTGAAAAACAATGTGAATAACATATCTTACACAAAACCCAGACCAACTCACATCACAAAAGAAGCTTATTTATTATATTACCAAACATACCACACACGCTAACATCTATACACATTTTCCCTACTCAAGAAAACTAGCCCGCCGCAACCCCCTTTCTTTAAAACTTAAATCTCTTAAATCCTTCAACCTGAATCTACGATAACCTTCAGTAAATGCTGTCTCCCATCTTCCCATAAAGATCCCTATTGCGGCACTTTGTTTATACATCGTGGCCCCTAACACTCTTATCCTTTCTCGACTCCCACCTCCCTCATTGCCCAAGATAATAAAAAAATCTGTGACCACATACGCAACCGCATTCACCACCTGCTGACTCCCCCCACCTATATCTAAACTTAACACCCGCAACACCTGTAACCCTTCCCACCCACTAACCTAACTACCCTACTTAGCCAGACCCTCACATCTTCTAAACAAGTACAAAAATACACAGCGTGAAATATGGTTTCCGGACATCCACACGCTTTGCACCCCCACCCTCCCTTAATCTCCTATTAAATAACACAACCCAGACGGCAAGATCCCCTGTAAAAACCTAAACATAACCTCCCTGACACTTGGTTTTACACGTAGTTGTTGAAGACATTCCATACAGAACCCCATGCATACATAGGGTATGCCCCCTCAACTGCCGCCACCACAGACCCACCCCCACCCTCTCAAGAACCTTCAATTTAAGCTGTTTCGGATCCCTTACCTTCAGTAAAACTCGCAAATAGCCTCCCAAACATTAAATCCTACCCCTCCACCACCGTTGCATATCCATGCGCCAGTCTTTCAAGACCTCCCCCCCTCACCCCTCCCTCACAAACCCCCTTTTCAGAAACACACTCAACATACGCTTCTCAAGAGGTTAAAACCCCAGCCCCCCTGGGGTAACGGGGAAACGACACCACCCCTCTACTTAGCCAGTCACAACCCCATCCCCATAAAATCGAAAACCCGCAGTTGCAACCGTTGCACCTCACACCGTCGTAACGGATATATTGCCACCACGTGCCATAACTTGCTATACAACAGGGCATTCGTGGACTATAACCCTTTGAGGGCCCAAACGATAATTGCTCTGCCCTCAAGCCTCCCAATCTTTTCAAAACTCCATCCACGGTGCGCTCGAATTTGCCTCTTGTGCATCCCAAACATTCCGCATGTACACTATCCACATATCAACAGCTGATCTACCACACGCCACCCACCCTCAACAGTCTCACCATTATGTACGCTATCCCCTAGTTCCAATACTTGGACTTTACTACATTAATTTTCATCCCTGGGAGCCTCACCAAAAACGTCTATCACCCTTTCTACCTATGTAAATCCCTCACATCCCTCACCAAGACAGTCGTACATCCACGTAACCCACTATACCCGCTTCCCCTTCACGTGCAAAACCAACCCTCGCTCTCGCTATACTCCACCTAACTGCCCTATAAAGGGTTCTTGAAGACATGCAAACAAAATTTGCGACAGAGGGCATCCCTGTCGCAAACCCTTCCCATCTGAATGCTATCACCAGTCGGGCCATTAACCTGTATTCTCATAACTGCACCCAGATACAAAGTTTTTGCCCAAGAAACAATTTCCCTCCCGAAACCCAACCAACGCATTTAAAACTCCATAATGCATCCCTTTCTACGCTTCATAAGCAGCTCTCCCAATCCAGAGCCAAAAACACCCCCTCCCCCCTCCCCTATGCTCTATAAAACTCCTAATAGCTCCCTGCCCTTCATACATTGATCTACCCGGTATGCCATATTGTCCTCTATCAATTACTTTACCTAAAACCTGTTTTTATTCTGTTCCTAATACCCTTGCAAATAACTATAATCACCCCACTAAGCGATATTGCACGGTAATCTTCTA
>NC_069399.1:3062938-3142505 GCF_026875155.1 Cherax quadricarinatus
TCCCCCTTTCGAATTTGTAACCGTGCCCCTGCTATATAAAACGGAGGATGGGAGTTCTCGGCTGTCAAAATTTAAAACGACCCAAATTGCTAGGGAAATCGTCTCCCCCCAGGGGCAGGAAGAACGTAAGTGTTTTACCTTGGGAAATTGGGAGATCTTGGAGTTCCCAGCTTTTCTAAAATGTGGGTTTGCACATGGTCTGGAAATTTTTTTTTGAACTATGGTATGGGGCAGAAAAACGGTCCCTAAAAAAATTTGAGGGAATGATTTTTTTTTAAAGGGTGGACAGGAACGTTTTTATAGGGTAAGACGAGAGGGGGCCCCCACGAGCCGGGGTTTTTGCATTATTTTCGGTAATGATGGCGTCCCGTTTTAAGAGCATGAAAAAAAATTCTTTACAACAGGGCTAGGAGTGCCTTCCCAAATACTATGGTCAGAAGATGGCAGTAGAGGAGTTGGTCGAAAAAGTGAAAAAATTTAGTCATGTTCAGTCTAAAACTGAGCGTGGAAGGAGTGAAGGAGTTTGGGGTCGTTCGTTTCTGAGAAGAACGAGAAGGTAAAGGTGGAGAAGTATCTGCAGGTTTTTGTGTTGACGTTTAGGCGTGGCCCAGAGTTGGCCGACGTGGAACGGGTCGGCGTTTTGAAATTGCCCCCCCACCGTAGGGGAGGGGGGCCGGAACCCATAGTCAGAGGAGGCGAAGGTCTGATAAAAAAAGGGGGTCAGTCGAGGCCTCGTCCTGAAGCGGGGGTGAGGAAACGACCGGAATGGTACAGGGGCTGGGAATGTCTAAAAGAGTGGTCCAAGACGAGGGGGGGTAGAAGGGGGTGCGGTATCAAAAAGGGGGCCCCCCCCCCCCGGGGGGGGGAACCAGGTTATGGAAGGGCTTTCCCATGGTTAGGTTATTCTTTCTTTTTTTTTTTTAAGAAAAAAAAAAAAAGAAGAAAAGAAAATAAAAAAAAAAAAAAGAAAAAAAAAAAAAAGGGGGACCCGGGGGGGGATAGTTTTCCCGGAGGGATGAAAGGGCCCGAAAAAACTTCCCCGCCCCAAGAGGACTCGACACCGTAGTAGCGCAGAGCAGCATGGAAAAACCCCTGCCATACCCTTTTTCCCCCTTTATGCCCGTAAAAGCATCTGGGATAGCAAACCTCACATCTGCCGGTACCCCGGTGGACAAAAAAGAGGGGGGCCGGTATCCGCCCCAAAGCTTTCCTCCTTCAGCCCACCCCCCGGAAAAACCGAAAGGTGGCTTCCAGAGCTAACCCGTCCCCAAAGAACCCAAAGTACTCCGGGATACGGGGGGGGGATCGGGCCTCCCCAGGCAAACCCGATTACGGAAACTAGCCCCGAAAAAAACCCCAACGGAATGGGATGGACCCCCGGTTTCCTTTTCCTACCCAGGACTAGGCGCCTTGGGAGAAATCCCAAAGGCCCCAAAAAAAGGAAAAGGGCAAAAAAGGAGGAGTGGGGGAGGAGGAGGAGGAAAGGAAAAGGGGGGGGGGGAGGGGGAGGAGGGGGAGGGGAGGGGGATTGGGGGGTTTAATTAGGTTCGGTCTGGGGAAAAAAGAACCGATAGGTCAAATTTCCCCCAGCCCCAAGAGCCTTTTCACCACCCCAAGGACCCCCCTTTTTGAAGAAAATTTTAACAGTCAAAGACTATCGTGTTTATTTCTTTTTTGTGTGGTGATATAAGTTTTTTTTGCAAAAAATTTTAGCTAACAGAATAAGAAAGGTCCTGGGTTAAATGATAGAAAGGGACTATGGGGTACCGGGGGAAGATCTATGTATGACGGGCAGGGTTTTTGTTTTGAAGTTTTTTTAAAGAAAAAGAGTAAAAATTGGGGGGGGGGGGGGGGGGGTGTTTTGGCTTGGTTTGGGGGGGGGATATGTTTTGGTAAAAAGGGAACATTAGGAAGATTATGAGAGGCGGGGTTTTTTTTTGGAGAGGAAATTATATCTGGGCCAAATTAAATGTATAAGATGCATCCTTGCGGGTGCAGGTAATGGAAGGTTAGGGGGGAACAAATTAGTGAGCAGGGGTTTTTCGTCAAGGTTGTCCCCTTTCAAAATATTTTTTGCGGTTTACAGGATCCTTTTATAGGGGAAAATTTGGGGTTTCTTATTGGCAGCAATGGGGTTTTGACAAAAGGGGGGGGTGGGGGGGGGGGGGGGGGGGCTTTTGTTGGTATGTTATGGGAACAACGTTTTTAGTAAGTGGAAAACGGGATTTGCCTGGGTGGAAATTTTTTTTTTTTTTTTTTTTTTATTTAAAACATAAATCAAGGTGTTTTAAAAATTAAATGCTACCTCATAATCTTAGAGTACAACAAGATACACCCCTAATCCAAAAAAAAAAAAAATCTTTTTTAAACAAATCGTATGATATTACGACAAACACCCCATAAAACGCATACGTAGTTTCACTAAAACACACACAATACCAAAAGTATAACTGTTTGGTAACTTTTTTAACATGGGGAAAAAAAACCCACCTTAACCCCATTATTAAACCTACTGCACATCATAAAAAACATGTTACATTGATGTTTAAACAATAGTTTTTGAAATTTTGCTCAAAATATACAATTGTTTATAGAAATTCCAATTAAACAAATTCAATGTTTTTACTCAACAAAAATTCATTAACAAAATAATATTATAAAAAATTTGGATATCATTTTAACGTCACAATTTCCACATTTTTGTGTTTTAATTTGATACCTATGAACAAATTTTTGAATCCCCAAAAAAAAAAATCATATTTGCTAATATTTTAGGTCAATTGGACTTAGGGGGTAATGTACACGTGTTTATCCCTTTAATACTTTGGTGCTCACAGACTAGATTAAAACAGTAACAGGGAAGGGTTTAAAAAACATGCATTTTTGCTTATTATTTAAATATATTTTTATATATAATATATTATTATATATTATATTTGCGTTTATATCCCCAAATTTGGACCTCCATAACACAATTAAAAACAAAACAAAGAAAATAGTGACTCAAGAACAAAACGAGTCTTTACACAAAGGAAAAGCATAAAAAACATAAAATAGAAAAGGGCCCCCCAGTCTTTTTTGTCCCAAAAAGGTACAATAAGAAAACCCAAAAACCCCGAATCTAAACCACCTCCAAAAACAAAAATAATTATCCCCCAAATCATATTCACGCAATCCCCCCCCCCCCCAAAGAGACGAGCAGCTATTCCCCATGCCTACACGAAACTTATTCGGCATGCCGATATTTATCACAGATTCGCAAGGGTTTCAAGAGCGAGCCTTTTAAAAAACCGCCGAAAAACCCCTTACCCCATCCTCCCTAAAATTTCCCCTTTCCCTACACATTGTACGAAAAAAGGTTTTTGCAAGGACCCCCCTTCGCACCTCCTGCCCCCTTTCCCCCCGCATTCCCAGAAATAAAATTTGTAATCCCGAAAATATTCTAAACCCGTTCACGTCCTGGTCTAACCCCCCCTTGTCGGAAAATCACACTCCGGTTGGCGAGGAGGGTGGGTCTTATGTGTTGAAAAGGGTTATGAGTGTGTATTTGAAACGTGTTATAAGGGGAGGGGGGGGGGGGAGGGAAGGCGGACTTAAAAGAAAAGTAGGTTGCAAGGGTTTGGTGGGTGGGTGGGAGTTCATAATGGTGAGGCAATTTTTTTACGGGTCATCATAACATGAGCGTCCTTCACATAAAAAATTGGGAACCTTTGATGGGGTGGAGGGTTGGGCGGGTAGAAGGGGTTTATCCGATGTATGTTTGGGGTAATATTGGGGGCGTTTTTGAAAAAATTTGGGTTTTAAAAAACAAAATACGAGAAGTTATGTACAGTTTTTTTAAGGGATCTTACCTCGGGAATGGTTTATTCCATAAGAGAATACGGGGGATGGGATATGCAAGGTTGTGGTGGTTTGGAGATGTTTTCCATTGGTGTATTTTTGCGAATGTATTGAACTAATAAGGGTTTTTTTTTTTTATATTTATTTTATTTAAAACGAAATTTTTAAAAACATAAAAAATAATATATAGAAAACCCCCATCCCTTAAATACACAAACAGGTATCCAAATGGAATTCATAACCACAAAACCCCATATGAATTGCTCAACTTTCCCGAAGTCGCTATATACATTTGGGGAGTCCCCTAGGATGTTCATATGCTAATTATAAATCAAAAAAGAGTTTGTCCCCCAATTGTCATCCTAGTAAAAAAATGCCTAAAAGACTGCTAGGGAAAAATTTATACCCCTATCTCTCCACCAAATAGATATTATAAATCACATAGCTAGACCTATAGCATTATGTTTAAAAACATATTTTTATAATTTTAAAAACATTATAAAAAAATAATAAAACAAAAATAAATAAGATTTTACATTACAGTGGTTCAAACCAAAATAACAATATAAAAATTGTTACATTACGGGTTCAAACCCTAAAAAAAATTAAATGTTACATTAAGTGGTTCAAACCCTAATAAAATTATAAATGTTACATTACGGGGTACAAAACATAATAACAATATAAAATGTTACATTACAGGGGTTTCAAACCCATAATAACAATATATAAATGTTCTTTTACAGTGGTTCAAACCAAAATAACAATATTTAAATGTTACATTACAGTGGTTCAAACCATAATAACAATATTAAAGTTCATTCCCGTGGTTAAACCCCCATAACAATATATAAATTTTACATTCAGTGGTTAAAAACCCATAATAAAAAATATAAAAATGTTACATTACAGTGGTTAAAACCCCAAAATAAAATATATAAATTTACTTTACAATGTTCAAAACCCATAAAAAATATAAAAAATGTTACATTACAGGGGTTTAAAAAACCCATAATAAAAAATATTAAATTTACTTTACAGTGGTTAAAACCCCATAATAAAATATATAAATGTTACTTACAGTGGTTCAAACCCATAATAATAATAAATGAAACAAAACACGAACTTTAAAAAGCTAACACGGGAAAGCATTTAGTTTAACATGCAGAAAAAATTTAAAAAAATGCTCATGGAAAACTAAAAAATGAAACATAAAAACCCGTTGAAACTTCCTGTGAAATAGTTACTATAAGAATACAGCACACCTAAAACCCCCCCCCCCTATTCCAAAGCTGTATCTGCCGTACCATCATAAAAAAACTTAAAAAAACATTAATTAACATGGTTGAAATAGAAACACTCGAAACACACTTAACATAAACCACATTCCTGCAAACCAGGAAAAGACAAAGCTTAAACCATGTATAACATACGTACAGAAACCACAAGAATACGCGGTTACATAGACACAGCTACCTCCCCAAAAAGTGTTTTTTAAACCCCTACATAATAATACAGCAAAATAATATGTCTATAGAAACTTACCACCCTTCATAGAAGTACAAAGTCTTAATAATAATATTAAAAAAAAAAATCCAATAAAATCCAAAAAAAAAAGAACTAAATCAACATATCTTAATATGATGCTTTAAACATGTTTCATGATAGCGACACACCTGCAAGAACAGGAAGTACTTTTTAAAAAAGTCTTATAAAATAAAAAACCTTACAGTGATCATGCACACAAGACGCTCACAACCATAAAGTCCCGGGACTCATACCTTCCCTAATTAAACCCCATCTTACTCATACCTTTTCTCAACCCTACTTCCAAACACGTTTTTTTAAGTTTCCCCTGACACCAACCCACTCATTGACCCACAAAAACTGCTTAACCTCTTGTCCCCCAAATGCACCAATCACGCCGGCCCCCCTTCCCTAAAGAACCCGCCTCTCATTTCCCTAAATTTTGAAATGCCCATAAGTCCCCACTCTAAAGCTACGTTTCCCATCTGAAAATTTGGAATACCTCTTTCCTGTGATACCTTTTCCTCCTTTGGTCCAAAAAAATATCGCTCCCAGGGCCCTAATTCGTTCCCCCCCCCGGCCTCCCCGTAAAACCCACGACGTATAACGAAGTCGGCAACCAGATAACCCATCGATTTTGTACGGCACCCCCCCCCCCCACACCAAGCTTAATCCCCGTAGAACAGAAAACCACCCCACCCACCATACGAAAAACCCTGCAAAACCACTCTCTAAATGGTTCCAACCTTTCACAAAAATATATGCGGAAAACAGTGTCAATCCCCACATCAAACTTCCCCTCCCTCCCGACACGCCTTTACCTAATACATCCCCCGAGGCAATATATTTGGAGAAATTTAAACATTACCTCCCGCACACAACCTTCAATCGCAACCCCCTTTCAGGCCCCCCCCTATATCACTCCTGCATACTCGGTCAAACCCACAACCCTAGCAACTACCTCCCCACCCCCCCCCGAGCCATTTTTCCCATCTTAACCCCCCAGGGTTCCCATGCATAACACAACAAAACCCCAACATTCCCACCCCCAAACCCGAACATCCCTACCCCCCGCCCAAGTACCAAGCCCTTCTCACCCCTGCCAAACCTTACCCGTGTTCTCCCCCTCAAATAATATGCTTAAGTTCTACCAACAACCCTTTGAGCAGCGCCATTAACCCCAGCCCTCCCGGCGTCCCATAAAAACAAAAAAATCCTCGAAACCAATCACAACCCGAACCCCAAAATTTGTGATAACCGCTTCAAAGACGCTTTCATCACATGTTTCCAAGGGTATGTACCTGCCACATCCATGCTTTCGATCAGTTTCACTTCACCACAATAGCAGTGGGTTTTTTTAGCGTCAAACCTCCTGTACGCAAAAACCCCTAATCTACCCAAACCCTATCTCGCTTCTTTTGAATTCACCTTTCCCTGCCTCCGGATATTTTTCCCTGTGAACAACCCCAAACCTTAAGGGCTTGACCGGGACCAACCTTCACCCGTTGTATTCCCCCCCACACCATCCCCACCCTCATAACTGACTTTTCTTATTAAGCGTCTCCCGTTCCCTGCCAAAAACCTCCACCAACTCACTAACCCTAGGTAAAATTTTTAGACCTTCTAAATGCACTGTGGTGTTATCAAAATATCCCAAAGATCCCCCGGGTTCCCCAGACACCCCCTCCCACCCATCCCTTCCCCTACGCCCCAACGCCGCCCTATGAACGGGGCCCGGAGTAAGCAAAAAAGAAGCTGCGCACAGGGGAAACCCTGCCTTAAGCCCCTTTTCCCTCCTAACAGGTTGACCCAAATTTCCATTCACTTGTCCCCAACGTTGCCTTCTCATACAACACCCTTTTGCAATGACGATTTCCCCCCAACCCCCGCCATTGCATAAATTCCACAACGCCCCCGCTCCACACAGTATACGCTGCAGCCCAAATTAAAGCTAAAACCCCCCCCCCTTTATGTTTCCCCCACTTTTATCTACAAAAACCCACGTAAATCCCCCCGCCCCCACACATCGAACGCCCAGGACTCCATATTGACCTGTCCAAAACACGGCAAAAACACCTTTCAAACCCATTTCCCAAAACTTTAGCAAAAAATCTTTAAAACACCACACATTAAAGGGTTGAACGGTAGTCATGCACAATTACAAAACTTTTTTTTTGGGACCATGACCATAAACCCCTCTTGCTTTCCCCGAAATACCTGGTTTTCTGGCATTAAATAACTTACTAAAAACTCAGCAAACCTTCCCCGTTTTCCCCATAAAAATCCAAGGGTGCCATCAAACCGGGGATTTCCCATGCTTCCCCCCCAAATGTACCTTTTCCTCCTCACGTATAGGGGCCCCCCAAAAATCAATCGACCTTTGCACTAGATTACAGTTTACCCATTCGCCCCTTGTGCCTAAGCCTACAAAAACCCCCCTTTTTTCCATTTTCTTGTACCACGCATCCACATACCCTACCCTCTGCCCCCGCGATATCCCCCCAAAATTTTTCCTGTCCCCCAACTATCACCTCTGTTGCCCCGGACGTGTCCCCCGTCCCAGACATACGCCGACGGGGCGGTTTCCCCCCCCAAGACCCCTCAAGGCCCCCTGCAACCCTTGCAGCACAAAATTGCGATTTTGAATATCCCTAATCCGTTGTTTAACCCCAATCTCACCCCTCGGATATGCCCCCCCCTCCCCTTAGCATTCTTGTAGTTGACCCAAGGTAATTTAAAAACCCCTATTGAAAATGCCTCTCTTCTTTCCCCTGATAAAAATCCCTCCCTTTTCCCCTTTCCGACCGAGTTCACCCCCCAATGACATCAACCCCCCCCCCCCCATCAGCCCCCCCCTTTTCCCAGCCCGCAAAAAATTCTCCCTCCCTGTTTTCAATAACCCAACATTCATTTCCAGAATCTGAAACGCTTCGGCAACCCCCAATTTAAATCCACCAGTACCCCAGATGTAGAGAAACTTACATTCAAGGCACACATGCTCCCTCATCCCCCCCGTACATAAAAAACGATCAAGCCTCGCCCCATAATCATGCTTAATAAAAAGTATGCGTCATCCCCTCCCCCCCCTCCAATCCATACATTCACTCCCCTCAACAGTCCCCCAAAAAACCCGAAAAAAAAAAAAATCCCCTAGGCTCTACATCCTTACAGTCGGACAACCAGTTCCAATCACCCCCCTGTAATTTTAAAACCCGGCAGCGTCTGAAAAGGTAGACAAGGACACCCCAAAGAATTATTTTTTTAAAACCCACATCCCCCCTTTCCCCTGGCCCTAACCCAATGAAACCCCCCCGAAACCCCCCCCCACATACCCGGGCCCCAAAACCCCCCCGCCCTCCTCCCCCACCTCACACCTATGCAAAAAAAGAAACGGGCTGGGTTCCCTTAAATTTAAAAGCGCCACACCACCTTTCAGTGTGTAGAGCAACCCATTACCGTTATCCTTATGACAATTACCTAATATTTATAAATTTGTCCTGCAAGAAACAAGGTCTGGCCCTATCTCCTCAATAACCCTCCAGAACTTTACATTTGCCCAGCCTTCAAACCCCATTAACATTTGGTAAGAACCCGAAGGCCGTAATGAGGGTTTTCCCCTTTGAACCCTAACACACTTAGAACCCGGCGAGAAACTCCACCCGCCCCCCACACTTCCATACCTTACTTGCTCACTTTACTTCTTTAAACCCCTTTCTCTCTAGGCATTGAACCATGCCACGTTTTCTTCCCCGTCCCTTTTCCCCAGGCGTCAAAAAAATCCTCACTTCTTAAAGACAGCCCTCCCCTTGCGAGGCCACGCTTTCACGCTTCGCTCCCCCTGGGCATCTTCCTGTGGACCCCCACTGCCCACCCCTGGACCCGCCCCCCATCACTCAAACCTTCTCATTGAGGCCACCCCCTAGCCTTACATTACATCATCCCAAACCAGCGTTTTACCGAAAATCCCGTAAGCCGTCCAGGGCTCCTGAATTGTAGCTTCCAAAACTTTGGGGGCAAATTTCGTCCTCACCATCTTCGCCGACACCAAACCACGTCCTCATCGAGTCCAGTGAGTGTCATACACTCAGGCGACGACGCTCCTCCCCTCCACCTCCCCTCCACGCCTCCCCTGACAAAGGCTTACGTTGCGTTGCCGTTTCATACGTCATTTGATCCCTGTACCATCAGACCGCCTCGCTTCAGGTTTCCCACGCTCGTTGGAAAGTCGGCGCTTTTGGTCGTACGCCCCCCCACACGACCGTACGCCCCCTGACCGAGTATGTTAGTAACTGAGTCGGAAGTCTTCCATTCCCAAAGATGGATAGGTGCCCTTAGGGACATTTTCGGGAAAACGTCCCTTTAGGGAAACCCAAATAGTGGCCCATCTCGCCCAAAGTCCCCAAAGTCGCCCTGTGGATCGTCCCATATCGTCCAAAAAACTGCCTAAATCACTTTCATCCGCCTGAAAGGTACATTGCCCTTTAACCCCCGTGTAGAATCTTGAAAAGTGATGAAGACGGACACTAACCCAGGGGGGTAACCCTCTTAACCCGTCCTGTACTTGGCCACCCTGTTGTCAAAAGACTGTCAGTCGGAAAAATTGACGAAAATGCGTGACACCTTCAGTGAGATCCATAAAGGTCTTCATTAGCGATACCGTACGTTCCCGCAATATGCCGTCAGCAACATGTTGGTATTCTGGGCAGTAAGCACGCCCCTCCCAATTCTAAACAGATAGTGTTCAGCGTCTGCGGCCACTCTCCGCCATGATGAAAAAAAAAAATGCACCTGCCCCCAGGGGTCAGAGCGCGTTCCAAGTACGTCCCCTCTATCAAGAGTTGAGGCGACGAATAGGAAACTGCGCAGCAAGCCCGATGATTGGGAGCTACTGGCGCCTGTCCGCCGGCCCATGCGATGCGAACAATGATAATAAAGGGTTTGGTTTGGGTAAGGGAAAAAGGGTTGTGGGAGGGGGGGAGGTTTGCAGGGTTTGAGGTTTTAAGCTTAGACCCATAGGTGGGGTGATCAAATGGTAGAGAATGCGGGAGGGTTTTAATTCGGATTTTATTTTATGTCTTGGGGGTATGAGAGGAGCGAACGTGTGTGAAAGAATTAATGATTTTCAGCAACTTTTTTTTAGGACAAAGTGTAGGAATAAAGGGGGGGTATGGGGGAGTGGGAGAGGGATTTTAAATGAGGGTTTTTGGGGTTTCCTTACGGGATTTACGGGAGTTGAAAAGGGAGGTAAGGGGATGAAATGGGGGGGTTTCCTAAAAGGGGGTAGCGTGAGAGTTTTTTGGAATGTTTTTATGAGGTATGTTGGGGTGCAATTTTAAATTATTTGTTCTGAGTGTTTTAAATACAATACAGTTATATTTGGAAAATTGTCGACTTTTAATGGTATGTATATGTTGTGTGTGTAAAGTGTTATATATGCATGTGTATGTATGTGTTAGTATGTATTGTGTGTGTGTGTTATGTGTATATATATGCATGTGATGTATATATATTATATATATATTATATTTTTTATATTTATTATTATTATATATTTAATTTTTATATATACATAGTATGTTTGTATGTATGTTTCTTTTTGTTATAACATTTAAAGGTTTTTCTATGAACATTTTCAATTTTCAATGGTTTTCAATACATATTTTTCTATGCGTATTTTATTTTGATACAATGTTGTAAATGTCAAAAAGGCTTTTTTGTTTCAGTTTAATTTACTTGTTTTTTTTAGGCACAATTGATTTTGGTGCAAATGAAAAAATAATGTGTTTTTAATATTTGGTATTGTTTTTTTTTTTAATTTGTCTAGATGGTGGAAAATACTAGTATGTGTTAAGAATTTACGAACCCTTTGAAGTTGTAAAAATGGAGGGAATTTTTTCGTGGTTTGAGTTGACGTAATATTAAAAACTGACGTTGGAAGTGATTGTGTTCTTTTTGACAATTTACTTTATATAATTATTTACTGTATGTAATGAAGGGGTAAATTAAAGTTGTTTTTTAAAAGGTGAAGGTGGGTTTTCCTTTTTTTGTTTTTTTTTTCTTTATGATATCAAGGTTGATCATGTAACCAAAATTGGTTGGGGGTAGTGGTAAAATTTCGTGTTTATTTAGATATTTATAAATTAAAATGGAAAACTAGGCTTGGTTTGGGTAAATTTTTGATAATTGTGGAAAGTTCTTTGATTCAAATGCTCTTTATTATGCAAAAATTGGTAGAATTTCTAGTTGGCATTTTGAAATGTTGGCTAAATTAATTGTAGGTACGATGTGTAATGTACATGTGCAACCCGGGCGAGCACCCGCGCGGACCGTGCAGTTTCATGGGCCCTTGACCTATCGTCTAGGGCCCTAGGTTTGCGCGCCTGCTCCGATTCGTCATCAGCCTTTGGGGGAGGACGGACGTTGGGGGTTGAGTAGCATGTTGGTTGCACTGAGTGATTTTTCAAAAATGGCGCAGGCTATCAGGGGAGAATAACTGTGTGTATTTAGGTGTTGAAAGGAGCGGTTTATCAACAAGTTCTGTTATGCTGCCTGCCATATACGGGAACCTACTGCTCAACAAAGCGATTGTTGGGATTGCCTTGAAGGGCAACAAGGTCTTTGTGAAATTTTTGACTGCTACGAATATGACAAAATGGTGGAAAAACCAGGTGTGTAGAAAGGTTAATCCTGGTTTGGAAGCCGAATGAGGGATTTTCCAAAATATTATCTTGGGGGAAGTTACGGGAATGTCCCCTTTGAAACGGTTGGAAAAAAATATAAAAGAAAATTCAACGAGTATGGTGTTATACATCAGGCATCAGTTGGAAGGGGGTCTGATGATATGTATGCTGGACTGGTGAGGGATCCTTTACCCTCAAATGTCTTTGCGCAATCTTTTCCCATCTTTATGTGACTCTGAGTGACTTTAGAATACAGGTATATGTAACATATGCGGGGCAGGACGAACCTGTAGATGTGTGGAGGCCTTTGACCCTTATGGCAGCAATGTGTCCTCGTCGATCGACACCTGAGAAATATGGAGAGGGGAAAGGTGTGTGGAAGGAGAGAGTGGTGACGACCCAGTCTACAGGGGAGCATCTTCAAGATCATAGAACATGGAGTAAAATCGTGGAGGACAATCCGGAAGAATGTGTAACATTGCCGGAGGTCTCTCAGGTTATTGAGAATATGCGTATGGAGGATGAGGTGAGACGAGTGGAATTGGGTAGTCAGGTTACGGCTACAATAGACACTGTTATTCAAGAATTCTTAGGTAATCAGAATGAGAACGGGACACTAAGCATGGTGTCAGATGGGAAACTTATAGGTGAGGAATTCAAGAGGTGAGTAATGTGGGTGATGGGGATATGCAATCAAACAGGATTAGTGAGGTTGTGGTTGAAGTACACAAGTAGAATGTGAAGATGAGGGAATGCACATAGTAGAGGCATCACGTAAGAGAGAGGGGGCTTCTGATAGTGATGATGTCCTCACACCAGGCGCAAGGGAACTGGTAAGAAACTATCAGTGGTTGTGCAAAAAAAGTAACGGGGGGGGAGAGGGGCAGAGGAAAGGTGAGGCAAAGAAAGGACAATGTGAAAAGAATGTTCAGCAAAAAACGTAAGGAAACGCAAGGAAAATCGGTCGATTGGTAAGCCCCCGATAGCTTTTTTTAAGTGTCAACCTTAAATGTTAACGGCCTAAGGGCTGCTGTAAAGCGTAAGATATTTAGTGATTTTTTAAAAGAGATTTGGCTACAATTTAATATTTTTACAAGAGCATAATTTTAGGTAGGGAAAGGGGATTTGTTGGTAGAGGATATAAAGTTTATGCTGGGTATACTGGGAAGCTTAAGGGAGGTGCTGCTGTTTTAATAGCTGAGACCAGTCCTTTCCAATTGTTACATTGGGAAAGAAGGGGGAGAGGGGGAGAGTGTGGGGGGTGGATGGGGACATGGGGGGGGGTACGTGTGTGTTTGTGAGTGTATACATCCCGGCGGCCCAGTAATAGACGTGTTAAAGAGGAATTTGTAAGGGACACATAATTTATCATATGCGGGGTTTCCCTGTTTATTCATTATTTGGGGGGGATTGGAATAGTGTGATACGTAGAAAGATGTGGAGCCGAGGGATGCAGGGTGTGTTTTGGGGGTCCTACGAGATTTTTTAGGGGAGCAGGCTTCGGGGAAATGTAGTGAGGGGGGGGGGGGTGGAACGTGGAGATACTTATGTGAGGAGAGGATATGCGGCACGACTAGATCGTATTTATGCTTCTCCCGGGTTACAGGTGGCTAATACAGAAACTATAAATGTAGTGTTTCAGATCATAGAGGAGTGGTCGTGGATGTGGGATGGGGAGGTTTCCCAAGTGTTACAGGGAGTTATTGGAAATTTAATGTGAGATTGTTAGATGGCTGGAGGACGGTGATAGTTTTGTTGAGTGGTGGACAAATGAGTGGACCAAGGGGAGAAAAGGAGGTGATATACTACGATGGTGGGAGGAATATGCCAAACCAGGAATAAAAAATTTTTATATGAGGAAAGGAAAGGAAAGGAGGTAAGTCAATGGAAATATGGCTTAGAGATATTTGGAAGGGCAGCTGAAACGTGCTAAAAGGTTTTTAGTGGGGGTTTATCCAGTACAAGAGATTGAGGGCATCAAAGCACAATTAATGGAAATGCAGAATGCAAGATTTGATGGTGAGAGAATGAGAGGTGGATTGGAAGATGTTTTATGGGGAGATAAGCCATCCCCCTGTGTATTGTGGCGATTAAGACGCGACGGAAGACAATGGCTATGATGAAGTTGGACTTTACATACGGATGTGGGAGGGTTTACGATGGGACAGAGGTTAGTAACTACGAAAAAGTATGAGTGGTTATGCTGATAAGTGGTTTGAGATATATATGAGAGGGGGAAAACAGGAAGATAGCAGATATGAAGAATTTTAGAGAAGGGATACAGAGAAACCTAGAGTCAGCAGATTGAGCGATGATAGAAGGGCCTTTAGATGAGAGGAAGTGTGGACGGCTTTAAAAGGGATGAGTATCGGGAAAAGCACCTGGGATGGGATGGAATCCAAAATGAATTTTATTTGAGAAAATGGGATGTCATGAAGGAATTCTTGGTGCAGTTGATGAATGTAATGAAGGATAAGGGAAGCATGAGTCTAACACAAAGGACAGGTGTAGTAGTTTTGGTTCAAAGGGGAGTACAGAATAGCATCCTGGATTATAGAGGTTTATCATTAATGTGTGGGGATTATAAATTGTTTGCCAGGGTGTTAGGTAATAGATTGCGTAAAGTAATTGGGAAGGTTATAGATGGGGGACAGATGGGGTTGCCAGGTGAGAACATGTTTAGTGGGCATGGGAGGATAAAAGGTTATATAGAGGAGCGTAGGATGGATGGTGGAGGTGTTCTTGCTTTGGATTGGAAGGCGGCTTATGATTGTGTAGAGAGAGAGACATTATGGATGATTATGAGGAGGATTGGGTTCGGTGAGGAAATTGTGCAGTGGGCGGAAACTTTATATAGAGGTGCAGAAATACGAGTGCAAATAAATGGAAGGGTGGGGAAGATGGTTAGTATGAGTAGGGTGCTGAGGCAGGGATGCCCCATGTCTCAGATCCTATTTGCATGTATGCAATGACCCATTATATAGGTTGATAAATGTAGGAGTAAGTGAGGGGGAGGTAAGACTTAGGGGTGCTACGGGTATAGTTGGTTATGTGGATGACCGCGGTCTTAGTGGGGGGAGAGGAGGGGGTTTAAAAAAGTAAGTAGAATTGTTGAAATTTTTGTGGAGCAACAGGTATGAGTGTTAATAGTGAAAAGTCGAAATTACTGGAGGTGGGGTCATGGGTGGGAGGGGAACTGGGAAAAAAGTATGGATGGCAGGTAGTAGAGCAGATAAAAATTTGTGGAGTATTGTACAGAGGGGCAGCGCAGGGGGCTAGAGAGGCAAATTCTAAAAGGGTAGTGCAAAGAGTATTGCTTAGGTTGTGGGGAATAAGAACGAGTGGTTTGACTATACAACAGAGAGTCATTGTAGTTAATACACTCATTTATCCTAAATTGTGGCACGTGGCTGTGGTGTATTCCTTGGTGGCGAAAGACGTGCGGCAAGTGCAAAGGAAAGTTCTGAATTTTATATGGGGATATGGTTGTTATTGGCTGAGGCAAACGGTTGTAATGACACCGCTGGCAAAGGGGGGTTTAGGTTTAATTCCTTTGGATAGCAGACTGAAGAGCATGTACGTGAGCATTGTTATTTTGAGATAGGGTGGGGAACGTGGTTGTCAGAGTGAGGGATGTGATGGAAGATGTGGGCGGTGGTGGGGGGGTAGGGACTTAGAGGAGTGTATGAGTATGTTGAGATACTTGTTACAAGTAAGAAATCCGGAAAATGTAACGGCGTGTGTTTTGGGGAGGTTGGTAAGGTGTCTGTTTTTCCATTATATAATTGGACACGAATCTGGGGAGACTTCAGTAAGTTACGGGTGAAGTCAAGGGTGAGGGAAACTATGTATAGGTTTTTACATGGGATTTTGCCAACTAAAGTACCACTGTATCAGATGGGAATTTTGCAATCTCAATGTTGTGTTTTGTGTGGGGGGGAGAAAACAGCATATCATGTGGTGTATTTGTGTGAGCATATCGAGAGGGCACGTCTATGGTTTCGCAGTGTTGGATATGGTGGGTGGGAGTAGGTTAGTGGTATTAAGGGCACTGAGTTTGGATATAGAGGGAGTGGGAGATAGTGTGAGGAGGACCGTCATGTATTAGTGGCAGTTATATCTATATATCGTGGGCGATGAGGGAGGTGGGGAAATGGGGGGGGGGGAGGAACGAACAAGGGCTTTAGCAGGACATTTCTATAAAACAAAGTGTATAAATGAGGTAGTGTATGGACCCTAGATGGGCTATAGATTTTCCCGGGATCGTATAGAGGTATGACTGTGGAGGGTTGCGCGATTTAGTGTTGTTTAAAGGTTGGGTGGACTGGTCTCTATATAAGGGGGGAGGGAAAAATGAATTACATGGATATAGAATATCATGATTATTATTAAGCACTGTTTTCCTGAGAAGCGAGAGGGGGCTTATCAATTCGATTAGGGGCTATAATGTTGTATTATTAACCCTAGTGTGTGAAAGAGCAAGGGCTAAAATTGCTCTGAAACATGTCAATAAACATCTAGAATTTGTTGAACAAGACAATACGTGTTTAATAATATACATTCTTGGTATATGTAATACAAGTGTGTATTTCAATATCCAGTGTACAGTTATCATATTGTTTGACATTGTTCACTATAGTAAAGTAGTGTTATTATTCATATATTGTCATAAAGTATAATAGTTGTCAGTATTTTAAAAGTTCTTTGAATAGTTTTAAGATGTTGTGGAGGCTATATTTCATGTCAGCTCATAGATAAAAGTTTTAAATGTATTGCAAATATGTAATTTCATTTATTTCTGTGGAGGACCTGCTAAGGCTTCTTTTATTTATTAATGCATTGCAATGTTTTAAACTAAAAATGAGAATGTATGGAGTATATAAAACAGTTAAAGTACATGTTCACCATTGTGGTTTAGCGCAACTTTTTGAGTATAATAATAACAATAACGTAAATGTTGGGGGGGGGGGGGGGTGAGTCACTAGTATTGTAAGTGCTTTGTGTCATTTTACATTATGAAAAAAAACAGTAATGGAAGCACTGTATATTTTGCAGTAGTGTGTTAGTTATGTAGTTATGTGTATATCAGAATCATTATGAATAGTGTTACTTAGTGGACCGGAACACACCCACTGATAATGCCTCTTTTTATATATATTTATATCACATTTATATACGTAACTATCTATGTATATTGTATGAACTGCTTTAAATAAAATAAAAAAAAAAAGTTCTCATAGACCTGTATGGTCGGTGTAGGTTTCGCTTGGATGTGTTCTTGACATCATTAGTTCAATTATCCTATATTTCTTTCCGTGTTCAGAGCAGAAGGCATTTAGTCTGTAACGAAATAATGAAAGTTTACTTGTATTTTATTATTCTAGTGTAAATTAAGAGCAAGGATGATTAATTTGAGGAAGAGTTAATATAGGTTTGCATGTTTTTACGAAAGTTAACTTATCCACATGTATCTAGTACAGGACAGTTTTAAGCTTCGGTATCTGATTTTATATGTAGGTTATAGTGGTCATATTTGTTATATTGTTATGTTATTCGTTAATGTTTCAATATCTAATGTAACGTTTTTTTCAGTTATTGTTCATATATTGTCATCTTTATGGTTTTTCCTTTTGTCTATTGTATATTTGTTGGTTTTAAATAAAATATAAAAAAAAATCTAAACATCTTCAAATTTAAACTATTGTTTCGAGATCTTTAATAGTTAGATATCCTATTTTTTTTTTATATTTTATTTAAAACCAATACAGTTTAACATAAAAATAAAGAAACAGTATGGATCTCAATCAAAATAAACGACAAACAGATTTCACCTATATGCTCGCAAGATATTGCTGCAAAAACATACAATAATCACTTACGGCAAGAACATAGCTAAAAAAAAAAAAAAAAAAAAAAACACTGTCACAGGGTCATGAATTGACATGTATACACATTCATTGATGCAAAACCTTGCATATATATAAATTGTACATATAACATGACATCTGACAAAAACGCAAATACACTTGAACATAAAATATACAAAGAAGTTATATCAGTTAAAACCCCATCCTTCTCATTAATCAAGAAACCAAAACCTAACATCATAATCTTACTAGAACATCTACATACGTATCCCTAACAATACAGCTTTACATATACCAACATACGAAAAAACAAACTGTCTAGATATGTCTGTATACCATACAGACTAAAACTTAACATCAAGAACTTAGCATTGATACCAAACCGGTATCAGGGTACAGACCAGAATTATAAACTTTAAAAAGAAATCAAATCATACATATATAAAGTATTACATAACGTCTGACCCATGACAAAGGCTCAATACATTAGAAAGGGAAATATATTTAACACACTCACAACACATACCACACACACACACACACACACACACCACACACACACACACACACACACACACACACACCACAACACACACACACACACCACACACACACACACACACACAAAAAAAAAAAAAAAAAAAAAAAAAAAAGTTTCACAACATCACATTAATCAGATGCACTGTATGCACAAAGCAAAGCAGTATCTAAGTATATCTCATCGTGCAAAATTTCAGCACATAACAAAGACAAACTAAAACACACTTCCTGACCGCAAAGAACTAATTCCTCAAGAATCGTGTCATACAAGACTGACACACATCAAAATTATACATACAAAAAAAACCTACTATATTATACCTACATTCTGAAAAGCGTTGTAACTAACATAATGAGACCTTGAGCTCTACATCCACACTTGGCTGCCATAAAGTCTCAATGAAAACCAGAAAACCATTCCAAACCCACATTCACAACACTCTCACGACCCCCCCCCCCAGGGAGGCGAGCCCGCTGTTGCCCCTGTCCCCCAAACCTATGAAAACCCCTTCATCACTCATTTAAATCACGATTTACGGATCCCAAACGTTAGCTTTTCTATCCCCTTGAGAAACCCTGATCCCACTCCCCCCATACAAATTTGTTACGACACATGTCGATGAACGTTCGAAAGAAATTTTCCCTTTCTCCCATTTCCCCCTTTCCCCCCCTCATCACCCGACTTTTTATGTAATCTACCATGATATAATTTAAAGTTTATGACCCCTCGTTAACCCACCCTTTCTAGACTTAAAGCCGCAAAAACGACACCCACGACCCCCCCCCTCTGTCCAACTATTAAACCCAGCACCAAACCCTCCTCTAGCCTTCACAGAAGTAAAAACATGGAACGCGGTCTCTCCCCCCCACAGTACCACCCCCCCCACCCTCTACAACCTGTTGTTTCGTAGTATTCCCCGACGAAGGATCCCGTGCAGGAAACAAAACATCCCTCACCCCCCGAGGGTTTAATTTCTTTTTACTAATCAAAACCCCAAATACTTTTCCACGCATACTGGGGAACCCCCCAAAACTGGGATAAGCCCTCCCTAAAGTAACTACACAAAACCCTTTACGAACCTTTCTCAGCCCCTAACCAACATACACCCTCAAAACGATTTCGCTTCCCTCAACTCCTTTCCTGTTTCCCAAAACCCCCAAGCCTTCGTGTATCCTTCCCAACTCCCCCCGCGTTCACACCTCACGCAACCTTCCCATTTAATAAAACACATTTAGCCCCCCTCTTAAAACCATTAACCCCAAAACCCCCCTGACTTACGGTAACATTACAAATTCCCCCTAACCCAAACACAACGGAAACCCCCCAAAATTTGTAACCCCTCTAGAAATTTCCCCCAATCGCTGTCCCTGTAATTGGGAACACAGCTTTCAAACATGCCAAATCTTACTATACAATAAAATGTTTACGACTATCACTCGCTGTTAAGAGTTTTGGTGCTGGGGTTAGAACACCTAGACCCCGCGTCCTGTCCATACCTTTTCCCGGGTTTTCCCCCGCGCCGCAACCCTGTCATCCTTTTAAAAATTTTCCCCCAAAAACTTTTAAAAACATTGCCCCCTTCTTTAAAACATTCATCTACCCCCCCCACCCCCCCCCCAAAAAACCCCAACCCCCGCACCTTTCTTCGCCTTTTACCTGCAACCCCTGGCATTCCAAAAAATTGCACAAACCCCGTCCAAACTCCCATTTTACATCCCCTTTACGAATGAGAAAAGTGGGGGTCAACATATCCAATTTTAAACCCCGGGCCGGCCCCCCCACCCCACCCTTCCCCCACTGGCGTACATAAGCTGCGGTCAACCATTTTATAAAAGGGGTCCTGGAAACATGCAAACAATATTTGTGACATGGGGCATCCCTGTCTAAGGCCTCTACCCATTGCAATATCCCTCCCCATACACCCATTAATCTGTATCCTCATTTTCGCCCCCTTGTATAACGTATTTACCCACTCGACTATTTCCTCCCCAAAACCCTGTCTCCTAAGTATAACCTGCAATGCTCCCCTTTCCACTCTATCATATGCTCCCTGCCAATCTAGAGCCAACAAAGCCGCCCCTTCACCCCCACCCTTAGCTTCCACAAAACTTCTCAGTATCCCATGTCCTTCAATCATCGACCTTCCGGCAACCCAAACTGAGATTTTGACACGACCCTTCCCACAACACCTTTGAACCTATTACCTAAAATTTTTGCGAACACCTTATAGTCTGCACACATCAGTACTCCCGAAGGGTGGGCTGCCCCTTGACCTTCGGGACCAACACTACAACTGCTGTTACCTGCTTCTCCCCCAACTTACCCTTCTCCTTCATACGATTAAATAACCTAACTATAAATCCCCTTATTAACGTCCAATGTTGTAAATAAAATTCTACTGGGAGACCGTCAATACCCGGCGCTTTCCCCTTCCTCATTCCCCTTAACGCATTCTCTATTTCCTCTGCCGTAATAGTCCCACCTAAAGCCTTTCTATCACTATTTCCTAAAAATTGCATTTCGTCTCTCAGCCATTGAGTAGAGAGGACGTGTTCTACATTGTTGCCCTCTATAGCTGTTCGGTGGCAGTTTCATTTTCTCAACATGGCGCAGGCAGCCAGACGCCGCGTCAACACTGTGTGTTTGGAATTAACTCGTGGGGCAGTGCTTGGACCATCAATGGCGATATTATTGCCAGCGATAATCCGAGACGCCTATGGTATCGCCAACGAGGATTTGTGCGGTGTAGCGATGAATGGTGTGACAAGAATCTTTGTAAAGTTTAGCTCAGCTCAAGTTTACGAGAATGTCGTCGCAAGTATCAAGAGGTCAATCTGGTGGTTACCAGGCTGTGTCTGTGAACCCTACACGATGTGCCCCGCCTTTTATACATGGGTAAAAGTGAGAAATGTAACCTTTGAGGCTGATGCGACTGATATCGTGCTGCCCTGAGTAATTTTACGGCACCATACACAGGGGCTACAGCGGGGGAGGTGGCCTGATGGCCCATATGAAGGACTACCTGGGGGAAAACTTTTTCGGTAAAAATGACATTACGACACCCAAATTTCCCTTCATATGTGATCCTGCAAGACTTCAGGACTCAATTTTTTTGTGACTTATGCAGGGCAACGCCGCACTTGTAGGTTGTGTGGAGCATACGTCATTTGGCGGTGCAGTGTGAAAGGAGGACGAGGTTGCAGGTTGTACAACAGGGGCAAGGATTTAGGGGAGGAAGGTATAAGGCAAGATGTGCCTGAAGCGCCTGTGCAACCCTCAAGATTGTCTTGGGGGAAGAGGTTGAGAGGTCTCTGAACACGGTTGTGCTACCCCCCCCGGGAAGTGTCGCCTCTTTGGAGGCAGCCCCCAGAGGTGGAAACGGCTTCGCGAGAAGAGCAGGCCAATGATGTGGAGGACATCCATTGTCTCTGTGTTAGACGAATTATTTACGGAGGACAGCTGAGTCCTGCGACGGCACCATCCCTAGACTTGGGGACAGGCTTGCGACGGCGGACGTGGATCACGACGGCAGCTGGTAGTGGACGCCACTGACGCCTTGCTAAAAACAAACGGTGGAGGTGAAATTCACCAGGTTTTGCACTGTGGACGACGAAATGCAGGTAGAAAGTGTAACACAAAAGGGCGCTCTGTTACATTTTCAGATTCTGATGATTTTGTTAACGCCAGCCCAAAGATCAGGGAAGAAATCATGGCGGTTTGTGGCACAAAAAGGGGTCCTGTGTACCCAAAGCACGGGGGGTGATCAGGAGTGCTTAAGAGGGGGGAAGGGGAAAAATTTTGGAAAACCCAAAAAATCTAGTGAAAAACATTCAAGTGTCGAAAGGAAAACCATCATTGTCGATTTTAAGTGCCTCACAATAAACTTTAAATGGTTTGCGAACTGTACGAAAGGGGTGCATGGTTACGTGATTTATTGGTGCGTAATAATGTGGACTTTGTGTTCATACAGGAACACAATCAAAAAATGTGGTAGGGGAATTGCGGATAAAAGGGGATATAATGTGTACATGGAGAATGAAATTTCCCGGTTGAAAGGTGGCTTTGCCATATGATCAGGGAGACTAGCCGTTTGTTGTGGACGTAGTGAAGGGGGGGAGGGGAGGATAATAAGGGGGGAAGGGCTATGGGGACGGGTGAAGGTGGCTTTTGTGTGTGTGTATGGTCCAGCTGAGAATGATGGGCGTGTAAAAGCAACCTTTGTGAAAGAGGTGTTAATTTATTATTTGAGGTCACTCCCTGAAGTAGCTATTGTAGGCGGGGATTGGAATTGCGTGATCCGGCGAAAGGATGTAGAACCTGGGGGAAGTGGGTACTTTTCAGGGGTATTGGGAGATTTAATGTCAGGGGTGGGTTTTAAAAGGACGTGGTGGGGGGGGGGGAGAGGTTGAGCATACTTTGTACGTCGTGGATATGCGGGGGCGCCCTTGATAGAGTGTACGTGTCACGCACCTTTCGTAGTTAATAGTGTGCGTGTTTTAGATGTGGTGTTTTCTGATCATAGAGGATTTTCTTGTGGACGCAAGGGTGGGAGGGTTTTCCCTAAGAGGGGTTGTAGTTATTGGAATTGAATGTTAAATTTTTAAAAAGGGGGAGGAGAATAGGAAATCTTTTGAGTGTTTTTGGGAGGGTTTGTTAGCAGGTGCTCCTGGGGATAGAGACTTGGTTAGGTGGTGGGATGTGGTGTCTAAGAAACGTATTCGGGATTACTATGTTCGGCTTGGGAGGGAAAGTAATCAACTTTTATATGGGCTACAGGGGTATTTAGAAGGACAGTTACGCAATTGCTATGTGGGTGATGGTGCGAGATACCCTGTGGAGGAAATAGAGGATTTAAAGCAACGTATTAAGGGTTTGCATAATGATCGATTTGATGGTGCACGTGTGGCTGGGGGTTTGGAGGAGGTTCTTACGGGGATCGGCCTTCGGGGTGTGCGTTAAGGGGACAGCAGAAGAGGAGGGCAGCCACGGAGATGATGGGATTAACAGTTCAAGTGGGGATGGGAGGGTATAGGGAAGGGCAGGAAATTGATGTCGACTGAAGGTATGAGTGGATATATGATGCATGGTTTAGGTTCATATGCACAACATGTGGGTATACGAGATGATGCTTTAAGGGAAATGGGTGGTTATGTGCAATGCGAGCTTGATGGTAGGGGATAGGGAGACTTTGGAAGACAGATTACGGAAGGGAAAATTTGGAGAGCTATAGTAGGTGCAAGTTTAGGTAAGGCACCGGGTGTAGACGGGTTGCCAAATTGATTTTTATGTTAAGAACTGGGAAGTATTGAGGAGATTTTTAGTCAGATTGTTCAATGTAATGAAGGAAGATGGGGCAATGGGTGAGCAGCAAAGGACTGCTGTTGTTGTATTAGTGCCAAAGGGTGGACAGACCAAGGTAGAAGATTACCGTGCAATATCGCTTATGTGCGGTGATTATAAGTTATTTGCAAGGGTATTAGGGAACAGAATCAAACAGGTTTTAGGTAAAGTAATTGATAGAGGACAATATGGCATACCGGGTAGATCAATGTATGAAGGGCATGGAGCTATTAGGAGTTTTATAGATTATTATTATAATCAAGGGGGAAGCGCTAAACCCGTAGGATTATACAGCGCCCAGGGGGGGATGTGGAAGGCATTCAGGCTTAATTCGGGGAACTGGAGCACAGATTCAATTCCCTAAATCAAGAGCCCCTCACCAACATCAAGGAACCTTCCATGAGGGGGAAGTTTTATAGAGCATAGGGGGGAGGGGGTGTTTTGGCTCTGGATTGGAGAGCTGCCTATGATAGCGTAGAAAGGGATGCATTATGGAGTTTTATGCGTTGGTTGGGTTTCGGGAGGGAAATTGTTTCTTGGGCAAAAACTTTGTATCTGGGTGCAGTTATGAGAATACAGGTTAATGGACGACTAGGTGATAGCATTCAGATGGGAAGGGGTTTGCGACAGGGATGCCCTCTGTCGCAAATTTTGTTTGCATGTCTTCAAGAACCCTTTTATAGGGCAGTTAGGTGGAGTATTGGAGAGCGAGGGTTGGTGTTGCACGTGAAGGGGAAGCGGGTATAGTGGGTTACGTGGATGATACGACTGTTTGGTGAGGGAAGTGAGGGATTTACATAAGGTTAGAAAGGGTGATAGACGTTTTTGGTGAGGCTACGGGGATGAAAATTAATGTAGTAAAGTCCAAGTAATTTGGGATCTAGGGGGATAGCGTACATAATGGTGAGACTGTTGAGGGTGGGTGGCGTTGGTTTGATCAGTTGTTGATATGTGGGATAGTGTACATGCGGAATGATAGGGATGCACAAGAGGCAAATTCGAGGCGCACCGTGGATGGAGTTTTTAAAAGATTGGGAGGCTTGAGGGCAGAGCAATTATCGTTGCATCAAAGGGTTTAGTCACGAATGTCCTGTTGTATAGCAAGTTATGGCACGTGGTGGCAATATATCCGTTACGACGGTGTGGAGGTGGCAACGGTTGCAACTGCGGGTATTCAGATTTATATGGGGATCGGGTTGTGACTGGCTAAGTAGAGGGGTGGTGTCGCTTCGTTAGCCAGGGGGGGCTGGGGCTTATACCTCTTTAGAAGCGTATGTTGAGTGTGTTTCTGAAAAGGGGTTTGTGAGGGAGGGGGTGAGGGGGGAGGCCTTGAAAGACTGCGCATGGATATGCAACGGTGGTGGAGGGGTAGGGATTTAATGTTTGGGGAGGCTATGTTGCGAGTTTTACTGAAGGTAAGGGATCCGAAACAGCTTAAATTGAAGGTTCTTGAGAGGGTGGGGGGTGGGTCCCGTGGTGGCGGCATTGAGGGGGCATACCCTATTATGCATGGGGTTCTGTATGGAAATGTCTTCAACAACTACGTGTAAAACCAAGTGTCAGGGAAAGGGTTTTGTTTAGGTTTTTACATGGGATCTTGCCGTCTGGGGTTGTGTTATTTAATAGGAGATTTGGGAGGGGGGGAGTGCAAAGCGTGTGGATGTCCGGAAACCATATTTCACGCTGTGTACTTTTTGTACTTGTTTAGAAGATGTGAGGGTCTGGCTAAGTAGAGTAGTTAGGTTAGTGGGTGGGGAAGGATTACAGGTGTTGCGGGTGTTAAGTTTTTGATATAGTGGGGGGAGTCAGCAGGTTTGGTGAATGCGGTTGCGTATGTGGTCACTGATTTATTTATATATCTAGGGCAATGAGGGAGGTGGGAGTCGAGGGGAAAGGATAAGAGTGTTAGGGGGCCCCGATGTATAGAACAAAGTGCCGCAATAAAGGGGTTTTATGGGGGAAGATGGGAGACGCATTTACTGAAGGTTATCGTAGATTCAGGTTGAGGATTTAAGAGATTTAAGTGTAAAGTAGGGGTTGGGCGGGCTAGTTTTCTTGAGTATGGAAATGTGTATAGATGTTAGCGTGTGTGGTATGTTTTTGGGAATATAATAAAAAGCTTCTTTTGTGATGTGAGTTTGGTCTGGGTAGTTGTGTAAGATATTTTATTCCCTTGTTTTTTAGAAGGTATCGAATTTAATATGTAAGTAGTGGTGTTTACACTACATGATTGTGTGTATAATGTGTGAGAGGGTACATCTCACAGTATTTGTGTGTTTGATGGTTTGAGGTGACACAAGGCATGATCTAAATATGTCTGGAATCTCCTTTTGTCCTCAAAGGGTGGTTTTACAAAGATAGTAAATGTGGTGTATGTGATGTGTATTTATATGTATTCAACACATGCCTTGTTGTATGTTTCCCTTTCGTTACTTTGTTTTCAATTGTCATTTCAATGCACTTTGTATACATTTTAACAACGGTATCGTTCTTTACCATATGAAAGTAATTTTTTTAGACGCATTCCTTTTGTGTCTGAGATTGTTGTACCGGGTTTTAAATGTAAAGTAATGAGTCGGTTTTGGATCTAGCTCTTTTCTTTGTATGTTTATTTGTATTTTTTTGGGAATTAAAACTGTAATGTTAGGATAAGTATATAGATGTTTTTTAGTAGGATATGGGTGTTAGGTTTTGGTTTATTGATTAATGAAAGGCTGAGTTAACTGTTACATTTTTTTTATTTATTTTTTTTCAAATTTTATGAGTCTTTGTAATATGTCATGTTAATGTAAAATTTTTTAAAGGAAGTTAGGTTTTGAGTCATTGATGTTTTTGTCAGTTATGACCCTGTTACGGTGTATTTGTACATGTTATTGCCTTAAGTTATTATTGTTGTTATACAGATATATCTTGCAAGTTATTAGTGCAATCCATTTGTGTTAGTTTATTATGGTTTGGTTTTCTTATGTCAATGGCCGAACCTTAGGCTGAGATCCCTTACTGTTTCTTTTATTTTTATATTTATGTATACTGTAATTGTTTATTAATAAATTTTTAAAAAAAAATTCCTAAATTACACGTCACATACGTACACCCTTGTCCAACCCATGTCACCCACCCCCCACTGTTTTTAGTACTTCTTTGTACCAAGCCTCCGCATACGCACACATCCCTTCGGGTTTCGTATCCCTGCCCTGTCTATAATTCCCAACCATCTCGTTACTTTAAACAGGAATACTGTACCACCTGCCTTTGCTTTTGATGCCCCAAAACACACGCTGACGGCTTGTCGCCCCAAAGCACTTCTTCCACCCCTGCCTGCACCCTTACAGCTTGAACCTTTCATTTGCAACACCCTCAACCTCCCTTTATTTCAGCTATTTCATCCAAGGAAAATTTTTCCCCCCCACCCCCCGCCCATAGCAAACCTTTAACCTATCCTTAAATAGTTAGCCAGTCCATATTTTAATTATTAATACGTTTTCCTTCTCTCACATAAAACTTTCTAATCCTTTCTTTTGCAACACAATTCCCACCATGTCACAATGTCCTCCACTCCTGTTCTTCCACACTAAGCTCCCTCCATAGGACTGAAAGCCCCCCAACCCCTCCCATCCCTAAAAAATTAATTTATTTCCCAAAAACTCTATATATGTCCGCAGGTCCCCCCCCCAACCCCCACCACCACCCCCCTATGATCCGACATTGTAGCCTAACTATGAAAGATTTCACATCAACTCCCTGAGAAAGGTAACTCTACTAGTTGCAGCAAACCCTCCTAACAAACTATTTTATCTCCCCACCGCCCCCCCGAAGGATCACGAAACCAACACCCCCTTAAAAAATCCCTAAGACCCACAGACATATATCCACCCCCTTTTTTGGGGTCCACATACCCACCCGTTACCTATTCCAGCCCCCACCAACTTGCCCCCTCGGGCAGTGCATTTAAAGAAAAACAAAAGATCCTCAACAAAAAAACTTCTTTACCTTTATGTTATTTTCTCCCGGCGCATACACACTCACAAAGACCCCACGCTTACCCCCCCACCCACCCACACGCAACCCCCCCCTTCCCCCTCCTCCTCGCTTTCTGCAAAACAACGGGCTCGTCCCCCTTATTAAAATTCCCCACACCACCTTTTAGAGGGGGAATGCGGGTAATACTCGAAATCTGCCCCTCCAACACCCTACCTCTTTAAAATGTGCCCCTGCGGAACACAAATACTCTAGATTTTTGGGAAAATTAAAAAACCCAAATTTCTCTTCATACCGCTACATAACCCATTAACATTTCCCCAGACATACACCTGGCCTATTAAGTTTCCACCCTGTTTCCCTTCATCACTCTTTACAACCCCAGAGCTTAAATTTAAGTTTTTTTTTTTTTTATATTTTTTTTGAACTTTAAATACATTAAATAATAAAAAAGAACACAGTTAGTTCCCCATAAAAATTAAAAAAATTTTTTTTTTTGCCAAAATACACGGGACGTTTAATTTTGTGCTGAACAAACTGTCCTCATCCCTATAATTTATACCCCTTTGCACTATGTTAAATAAAAAATTACAATTACTCAACCAAAATACTTAAAATTATGCTTTATTATTATAAACAAAGAACGTAAACCTACAATATGATTAATATTTCACTTTTTTAGGTATTAAGACCTTCATGCAGACTTGTACATAAACAGGTAATAAAACAAAGAAACCAAAACACGAATATAAATAAGGTTCCTACTCAGTCTACTGAGTACTACAAAAGGCATCATGACATTAAAAAGCTGTCTATAACTTAAAAAACCGAATTTCCCCAACCTGTGAGTAATTTTTTTTTTTTTTTATTTTTATTAAAAACCTTAAAAAAGTACAAAGGATGCTAAAAAAGTACAGAAATAAAAAACATTCTTTTGTTTACTAGTACCGGTTATTCCTTGGGGGGAACAAGTATTTAAGATTTTGTTATAGAAAAACAATACAGCTAAGAAAAACCTACAAAAAGGTTTATCAGTCATTAATATTGCCCCCGGCCTTGTACCCAAAAAAACACACCAAAAAGAAATTTTACATAGTTTAAAATTAAAAAATGAATACCTGACATTCCTATTAAAACAAAAACATATACAAATTACAAAAACCGATTAACCAAAACTACCAAAAACAATACAAAACAAAACAAAACCCTAACATACCCCTATGACGGGGTACAGATTTTTGGGTTTAAAGTTATGGTACTTTAGACCCCAAACCAAATAGGAACCCGAAGGAACTATGTTTCCCCTTTCACAACAATCAAAAGGAAACATTTTTTTTACTATTATTTAATATGTTAACCCTCTAATACAATAATGTTAACAGAAACAAACAACATGCGTAAAATAAAATAATAAAAGAATCCAAAACAAGTATTTTATAACAAACCCGGCACTTAAAAGGGGTTTATGCCCAAAACCCTTACATAATTTACCCCCCACATAGTATAAACCCCGAAAATCTTGTCAGAAGCGTTTTTTTAACCCAAAAAAAACATGAAAAAGCCCCAAAACCTATCTACATTAAATTTTTTCACATAGAAACCTTCATCGACAATAAAAGTTAACATAAGACAAGAGAAGAAATAAGGTAAGGCTGCTGTAATTTGCCCCCCCAAAAAAAACTGAAGTATTCAGAAATTTTTGTTGATCCCAAGTGCCAATCTAATTACTAAAACGAGATCCAAGGGCTGGGTTATCCGGCTTTAAAGGGAAATTTTTAAAACCCAGTAACATAACCATAGGTTTTTAGAAATGTAACCCTGGAAACCACCTTATATCTATAGACAAAACATTACGTGAAACGGCGTACCACCCATACCAAATTCTTCCCTTCCCCTTTTACACACTACAATTCAAGAAAAACCAAAAAAAAAAAACCCCCCCCCCCTTTACATCCCCCCCATAAGGAGACCACCCCCTTTTGCCATCCTCAGGGACCCCGCAAAGGGAAAACCCAAAGTGAGGTTCCTATAACCTTCCGGGAAATTTTTTCCCGGGGACCCCCCAAAAACCAGCCTTTCCCTAATTCGCCTATAGAATCTAGCCCCCATGCTTTTTCCTCATATCCCCCCTTAAATCCCCTATTCCCATGAAATGCCAGTAACCATATGTATAATTATAGCCCTTCCAACACCCCCTAGGCATCCCCTTACATTAGTATAAACCCCTTAAAAGCGGAAAAACCCCCCCCCCCCCCCAAAGTTTATAACCCCACCCACCCATGTCTCACCCCTCCAAGGGGTAAAAAAGAAGACCACATGAAACGCCTTTCAACATCACACAAAACTGACACAAGCCTCTTCCACAAACCCCTCTACGAAACCCCTCCTTGGAACCCCAGAATCCCCTGATAACCTTATACTAATTCTCTTACTTAGCCGGTACCGAAGCTACAAAAATCTTTCCAAATAACCCCCCAATCTACGTTGGATACACGAAAACCCCTTGCAAATTTCCTTGCCTTTCCTACTCCCCACCAACCTTTTCACTTTGATTTTATCCACCTGTTGCACTGTCAAAAAAAAATCTAACATATTTTCCAAACCCCAAGTCCTTTTCCCATCAACCATTACGTGCTTCTCCATAACTTTTCCATTTTTAGCCCCCTCACCCCCCCTTCCCTCTATACCCCCTTGATATATACAGCCATTACTTCACCAAAGGAAACAAACCTAAACCCCCTCTCCGAAATCCGCATAACACCCCCTTTATTAAACCCAGCCCCCCCAAATCCCCACAAAAACTCAGCCCCCTCCCTGCATTTCCAAATACTGTACCTCTAGGGAAAAACCTCTGCCCCCCCCCCCTACCTTCTAAGCAATGTTTTTACCACCACTCCCCTCTGATTAAAGCTAAGTCCCCCACTTAAACCCCTGTCTTTAAAACCCTTCCCCCTGACCAACTCCAATTTACCCTTCGCATGCCCACTTCCGCCAAATACCATATCCCCATCCCTTGATTCTGAAACCACTGTCATCCGAACCCCATCCCCAACCCCCCCCCTATCCAATTACCGACCTCCCTAGAAACCTTGTTTCACCCGTATTAAACCCCTTCTTTTTCATAAAAAACATCAAATCTTTAAAAACCCCCCCCCCCCCCCCCCCCCCCCCTTAACCCCCCCCTAAAAACCCGTATATCACCAATACCCAACGATCCCCCCTTTGCACCCCTTTCGTCCCTGATTTTTCATACCCTTCAACAGACTCATAAAAAGGATTCTGCCCACACGCAAAGACGCTGGACATGGGACACCCCGTCTAAAACCTCTCCCCTTGGTAACTTTCACCCAACCCCCCCCATTGACCTGTACCCTCACCTCTGCCCCATCATCAGAGTGTTCCCCACCTCACACCCCCCCCCGAAACCCCAACCTCTCTAAGCAAACCCCTAAGAAAACCTGTCAGCAATCAAAGCATTCCCCAATCTAAACCTAGTATTCCCCCCCCGTACATCTCTCTAGAAAATCCTAATCAAACCATGTCCATCCCATCCTTTTTCCCCGGAATTTCCCCAAAATTTCCCCCCTGTGAACCCTAAACCCAACATTTCCTATTTTTTGCCCAAACCTTAGCAAAAATTTTGTATCCGGCACATTAACGTAACGACGGAAATCATCAAACTGGGCTTCCCTTTTTTTTGGGGCACTAAAACCGGCACCCGTTTTTTTGTGTTTTCCCCCATCCTTCCACTATTTAAACTTACAATTTCAAAACCCCCACCAGAAATGCCGTACATCCCCCAATGTCCAAAAAAACTTTTGGTATTCCGTCTATGCCGGGGGTTTTTACCCTGGCACATCCCAAAAACTGCCTCCTCTACCTCCTCTACGTAATTACTTCCCGATTCTGTCCTGTCCTGCTCCTTAATACCCATTAAACCCTTTTATCCCCCAAAACCCTCTTAAACCCCCTCCCCCGCCAAACCCCCCTCCCCTTCTCCCCAAAAAAAATCTCATACAAAATAATATTTTCCGTGGGGGATAGGGCCTTGACCCTCCTCAAACCCCCCCCCCTGTACCCGCCTAATATACGCCCAAGGTGGTTTCGCCCTGCCGTTTCCCTTAAAACCCCCTTAATACAAAACCCGTGGCCTTCCCCTTTAAAACATCCCCCAAACCCTGCCCAACTCAATTTCCCCCAAATTTTTTCATTGTGAATTTCCCCAACCCATTTCGCAAACGTTCCTGTCCCCACTCCGCCCCACCCTTCCTCTGCAAAAAGTCATTTAAATGACCAAGATAATTTTGTAGTCCATAGCTCCACCTCGCCCTCTCCTTACCCCCTACTTTAAAAAATTTCGCGATTTCAACTTAGCCCCCATTTCCCCCCAATCCAGCAAATCCATTTCCCCAATTTCCCAGTCTCCCAAAAGGTTTTCCCAATTTCAAAAACCCGTAGGGGCACCCCGCCCCAAGTAGCCTACATTTTAAATTTCCAGTTCTCATAAAAATTTCACTATGCCACAACCCTCAAATCTGCTATAACGCCGATGATCGAAAAAACCCCATCGTAGTCCCCACCCTCTCCACACCCATGCCCCCTAAAAATAAATCCTATTAAAACCCGGGCCTCATATTCCTTAAAAGAAAAAAAAAGTTGTGTCCACTCCCTACCCCCCACTTCCCCCCACATTACCACCCAACATCTCGCCCAAAACATCCCCGCAGAACCCCCAAAACACAAACCCCCCCCCCCTCGGAAACCCATCACCATTTTCCCAATGACCAATTCAATCCCCACCCAATCACCCTAAAAGCAGTAAAAACCGCAAGTGATAACCAGAACCCCGCGAAAAATTCCACCTTTACCCTAGCGTTACTAGTTGTGGGATGTTTCCACTACAAAAAAAACCCTCCGCCCCCAAAACCCCTCCACCCCGACAACCCTCCCCCCCCCCCCCCTCCCAACCCGGATACGCAGGGGCTGGTTCCCTTTCCCCACAGCACACCTCCTTTAACCCCAAAGCATCACATTAAAAACCTATAACCCTTTTAAAAAGCTCACTCCCAACCCTTTTTTATGTTCCGCAAAAAAAAAAAGACTCAATACAAATCTCCTCAAAACCCACCTAACCCTACCCTCTTGACCCCGGTTTTAAGACCCTTTTCATTGAAAGTTTCCACCTGAATTTTACAAAAAAGGCGGGTTCCCCCCATGCCCCCTGAGGCTTACTTGGTCCTCCTTTCATAGGTTCGGTTCTTCTTATCAACCCCGTTCCTGCCCTCCAACCCCCCCCCTGTCCCTTCCCGCCTAGCTTTCCCCTGCCCCCCCCCCCCTCCCGAACTTGCCTTTGCTACCACAGCTGCCCCCATTTTTCCGGCCCTGCGCTGGTGTGAGGACTCGTCCTGTCTGATGCCCCCGCGATCTCTTGCGGGAGCTACCCCTACAAAAAATTTCTTCTCAAACCCTTTTTGATGGCTTTCCCCCACCACATTTCTCTCTTTCGAAAACCTCACTCAAGTCTTCCTTACCCTCTTCTGTTCATCCACACTTGTCATCACCCGACCTCACCCACTTTCCACACCATGCTCCGACTCTTCCAAAAATCCCTTTGCCAGCCTCCAAAATCCCGTTGGCTGACTCTCAGACCTAAAAGGTCGTCTGACAGCGATATCCCCCCCCCCCCCCCCGTTTCCATGGGGTGTTTTCACACTCTCCAAAAACCCCCTCTGCCCTGTCGACCCCCCACTCCCTTTTACCTGTACCCCCCCTTTCCACTTCACCCGTCATAAAGTCCGCGGTTTTTGGGGTACCAAGAAGCTGTCTCCTGACGCCTAGGGCCCCGTCTCCTGGGCTTTTGCCCCCATGTGTCATAAAGTCACATAAAGGCCGTCTTCCTTGCCCCCCCATTGTACAAAAACCGGTTCTATGGTTAGCAAAATAAATATGATGGTTCGGCCTCCTCAGGGGCTTTTCAGTGTGAAGGATCCTTCCGGCATCCCTCATAGGGCCCCTCCCCCCCAAAATTCCATGTCGTCGAGTGTACAGTTCCATAACCACTGAAAATCTTGTGGCTGTTGCTTTGCCCCAAAAGGTAATTCCTTACCTTCACCCCAAATAAAATATGAACCATATGTAAGCATATTCCATGCCGAATGTATCATCCTTTTCTTGAAATTCGTCTACGTGGTGAGTAAGTCAGCCTCATGAAAATTCACGAAGACCCCTTTACATTCCGTTTTAGTGCCACACCAACAGCTCTTTATTGGGGGGGCCCAAAAAGTCCCTATAAAGTTTGGAGGAGAACGTTCATCGTGTCGTGCTTAAAAATTCCTTAACCCCTGAATGCAGACGTATTTATGCCGGGACAGTCGGTCCCCCATCTTGGTGCTAATGCATGTTTTCCTCCCAGGTGGCGTGCAAGAGAACCTAAAAGGTCCCCCCTCCCCGAGGGCAGAGACAATGATCTAATATGTCCCCCGGCTCCCCCACCCCCCCAAACCCCCACCCCCCACGCCTAGACCGACATTGTAGCCCAACAGTACTGAAAGATTTCACATAAATCCCTGAGAAAGTACACTCTATCAGCCGCAGCATATCCACTCCTAACAAAAGTATATTTGTCTCCCAACCGCCCCCCCCAAGGCATCACGTAAACCCAAATCCCTTAAAAAATCCCAAAGCCCCCAGCATATATCCAGCCCCCTTTTTGGGGCCCCAAACAGCCACCCCGATTCACTATTCCGTCCCCCCAAAGCCCCTTGGGAGTGCACTTAAGAAAAACACAACCCTCACACACAAAATCATTCTTTTCCTTTATGTTATTTTTGCCGGCGCATCACATCACAAAAGACACACGCTTACCCATCCCCACCCCTCCACACCCAACACCCCCTCCCCCTCCTCCCCCGCTTTTTTGCAAAACAAACGGGCCGTCTCCCTTTTTTAAAATTCCACACCACCTTTTTGACGGGGGGATGGGAGGGGAATACTCGAAATTCCCCCCACCTCCAACACCCTACCCCTTTAAAAATTTGTCCCGCGGAACCAAAAAATCCACTCTAAATTTTTCAGGAAAAAAAAGAAACCCAAATTTTTCTTCATACCCCACAAACCCTTAACATTTCAGACCCTACACCTAAGGCCTATTAAATTTCCACCCCCCGCTTCCTCTCATCCCTTACAAACCCCCGGGTTGAATTTAGTTTGACACCCTTTAGAGGCCTTTTTTCCCTCCCCCCCCTTTTTCCCGGGGCCCCTATCATGGTCCCCACCTACACCACTACCTTTACCTTTACCTCAGTCGTTTCCCCGGGCCTTTTTGCAGGCGTGGACGTATCAGAATCTGACGTGCCCCCCTTTTCTCGTGCCGTCATGTTACACATTTCTGGGCAGATGTTGCCCCCTTCGTGAACCCCAACCTCTACCTGAGAATGGTTTAAAGATTCAACGGACGACTCCAAAGCACCATCACGTCCCAAACTATCATGTCTCAGACTTTCTGGAAGCGACGACTCTCCGATGACACCACGCTCAGATGTAACGTCCCTCTCTGGTGGAGACAAAGTCTTCAACACCTCCACCAATTCCTCCTCAATCTCAAGAACCTTCTCCTGTAATTGCTGCTCCTCCTTATCCACAGGAGACGACACCTGATCAGGCAGCCGGGGGAGGGACTCCAACTCACCGCCAGTCCTGTGTGCCCGATCCACTATCTCGCTCCACAAAACACCACGCCCTCCATCCGATGTTTGATTCACACCTGCCACCTTTGAAGCAGGGGCTGCGACGTCCACCACAGGTCCAGGCACACGTCTTCGCTTGTCACAGGTCGCCGCTATGTAATCATACTCACCACATAGGCGGCATGTACGTCGTTGTCCTGGGTACATGACCATGACCTGCGTCCTGAAATCTTGGAGATACACGTAGGACGGTATTGGGTGCCTCAAAGTCATTTTGAGGTTGAAAGAACCCTCTGGAAAACCAGCATAGGCACCTGCCGCCCACGTACCATGTTGAGCATAATGCACCGTCCCATACGTCTCAAAAACTTTCCTTATATCCGCTTCGTCCGCCTCAAAGGGAACGTTGCGTAACTTGATCCACGTATAATGCCGTGAAACATCTACCATTCTTACACTGACAGCTGGTGTGACGTTAAGACTCACGTCCTGAAACCTGGTGACTAACGATTCATAAACCGTTGCTGATAGCAGTTTGACGAAAATTCGTTGTCCTCCATTCAATGCTACACCATACAATTCACTGTCTTGCACGCCATATGTCTCCCGGATGATCTTTGGCAATAAGACTTGCGCAGAACTGGGCGTTATCGTTCCTTTAAGTAGCTCAATGCCTACAGTATTTATCCGGCGTCTCAGACTAACCGCCATCTTGACAATCACAGTGCACTTTGGTTAGCCGAGGTGTGACAGCACCACTTCACACCACTGCAGCCAGGTGCAGATATCCTATTTTTTTTTTTTATATTTTATTTAAAAAACTGCATATACATAATACATTGTATTACTTACAAAACAAACCACGGTGAAAAATAAAATAAATGGTACATACAGTGAACTTCATACCTCTCCGAACATGAAATTAAACACCAACATTACAAACTAGTCAATAAAACCAACCACATCCACTGTAACTTTATAGAAGTACTTAGTATTGATGACAATACATACATACACATACATATACATACACACACACAATATATATATATATATATATATATATATATATATATATATATATATATACATACACACATACATATATATATACACATACACACACACACACACATACATATATATAAATTAAATTAATATACAACTCAGATCGGTATACAGTAAAAATACATATAGTTTACTTGCATGTCACAAGTACTTGGCTAAACAGGAGCACCATACCTAACACATACACCACAATATTGAAAACCCAACCTTCCACATCCTTACAATACAGAATTTTTTTTTTTTTTTTTTTTTTTTTTTTTTTTTTTTTTTTTTTTTTTTTTTTTTAAAACAGCAAATACAATAATGATTATAGTATAAAATTAAAAACCATACTAGATATTACAAAACCTCTAGTACACAATCCCGGTACATTTTAAGAACACCATAGATCAAGGCCATATTACAACCATATACATAACCCCACAACCATATACATAACCTATAAACCCTTCTTTTATAATAATCATTATTGCCAGTGCAGACACAGCTGACACTTCTACCCCCCCCCCTCCCCGTATGTACAGTCCCCGTTCTAAATAACATACATTGAATTATCCTAATGAAAGGTCATACCCTGACCTCATCAAAACCTAAAAGTTGGTAGTGCATGAACAAGACAAAAACACAAAATTTACAGACTAAAACAGATATGAAACATTACATTCATATACACCTACACTGTAATAAGTAGAAGAATATACACCACCAATATGATATCAAATATTAATGTTAACCATGAATTACAAACATTCAAAACATTGCATATAGTGAAGTTCACACTCAAAATGCAAGATAATACACCACTTGCCACATTAGCGGTACAATACTAGGCTATGTAAATTATTTAAAGAACCCGAGACTAAAATAAGACTAGAGTAGTTATAAGGATAAGGCTGCTGTAATGTGCCAGTCCCAAAAGAACTGACACGTATCTCAGAAAAATTTTGTGTTGATACCAACGTGCCAATCTAATTACTTAAAAACGAGATCCTAAGGGCTCGGTATCCTGGCTTTCAAGGAAATTTTAAACCCAGTGAACATAACCATCAGCTTAGAAATGTAACCCTGGAAACCACACTTATATCTCACTATGACAAACATTCTCGTGAAACATGGCGTACCATCCATACCTAATTCTCACTACCTTCCTCTTACACACTACATCAGTTCCAGATAAACCAAAAACAACCCCCCCCCCCTTTACATCCCCCCATAAGGAGACCACTCCTTTGTCCATCCTCAGGGACCCCGCCTAAGGGAACCCACAGTGAGATTCCTATAACCTTCCGGAAACTTTTTTCCCAAGACGCCCCATAAACCAACTTATTCCTACACTTCGTCCTATAGAATCTGGCCGCCAACGCTTTATCCTCATATCACCCCTTAATCCCCTCATTCCCCATGAAATGTCCAATAATCCACTATGATATACATTATAGCCCTTCCAACATCCCTAGGAACTCTCCCTTACATCCAGTAGTAAAGCCCTTAAAAGCGGCAAACGACCCCCCCCCCAACAGTCTGATAACCCCACCCATCCATGAATCTCACCCCCTCCAAGGAGGTACAAAAAAGACCACATGAAACGCCGTTTCAACATCACCACAAAACTGACAAAAAGCCTCTTCCACAAACCCCATACTACGTAACACCTCCTTGGAAGCCAGAATCCCCATGATAAACCTATATACTAATTCTCTTACTCTAGCCGGTATCCGAAGCTTACTAAAATCTTTCCAAATAACCCCCCAATCATACGTTGGATACACGCTACCCTGCATAATTCCTTGACCTTTCACTACCCTCACCAACCGTTTCACTTTGATTTTATCCACCTGTTGCACTGTCAATAAAAATCTCAACATATCTTCACAAACCCTCAATTCCTTTCCCACTCCACCATTTACGTGCTTCCTCCATAACTCTTCCTACTTAGCGCCCTCACACCCCCTTCCCTCATATACCTCCACTTGATATATACAGCCATTACCTCTCAGTCCTAAAGGCAACAAACCTAAACCCCTCTCCGAACATCCGTCATACTACCTCCTTACTTAACCATGCCCTCCCAAATCCCCACACAAACTTCAGCACCCTCCTCTGCATTTCCACATATCTCGTACCTCTAAGGAAAAACCTCTGCCACCCCCCCATACCTTGCTATAGACAAGTGAATTTACCACCACTACCCTCTGATGTAAAGCTAAGTCCCTCGCACTTAAACCTCCTAGTCTACTTAAAACCTTACCCGTGACAGACTCCGAATTTACCCTTCTGCATGCCTGCACTTCCGCCAAATACCATATCCCACATACCTTGATTCTGTCCAACCACTGTCCATCCGAACCCTATCCCCAAGCCCCCCCCCTATCCAATTACCGACCTCTAGTAACCTTGATTTCACCGTATTAACTCTCATTCCGGTATTCATACCAAAACATCTGAATCACTCTACCCACCCTCCTTAACTCCTCCTTACCCCTTAGCAAAACAGTAGTATCATCCACATACCCAACGATGCCCCCTTTGCACCCCCCTTCCATCTCCTGATTGTTCATTACCCTCTCAACAGACTCATAAAAAGGATTCTGCACACACGCAAAGAGCAGCTGTGACATCGGACAGCCCTGTCCAAACCTCTCTCCATTGGTACACTTTCACCCAACCTCCCATTGACCTGTACCCTCACCTCTGCCCCATCATACAGGGTGTTCACCCACCTCACTACCCCCTCCCGAAACCCCAACCTCTCTAAGCAAACCCCTAAGAAATCTCTGTCCACGCAATCATAAGCATTCACCCAATCTAAACCTAGTATTCCCCCTCCCGTACATCTCTCTAGAAAATCCCTAATCAAACCATGTCCATCCCTCATCCTTCTTCCGGAATTCCCAACTGTCCCCTATGTAACACTAAACCCAACACTTTCCTCATTCTGTTGCCCAAAACCTTAGCAAAAATCTTGTAATCCGAGCACATTAACGTAATCGCACGGTAATCATTCAAAACTCGGCATTCCTTCTTTTGGGCACTAAAACCGTGACACCCGTTCTTGTGATTTCCCCATCCTCCCACTACTTAACATACAATTCAAAACCCCCACCAGACAATGCCGTACACTCCCCCAATGATACCTATAAAAATCGTTTGGTATTCCGTCTATGCCTGGGGTTTTAACCCTGGCACATCCCAAAAACTGCCTCCTCCACCTCCTCTACATTAATACTACCCTCGATTCTGTCACTGTCCTGCTCACTTAAACCCTTCATCCCCAAACCGTCCCTCACCCACTCCCCCGCCAACCCTCCTCCACTTCTCCCTAAACCAAAAATCTGCATACAACTAATATTTTCCGTGGTGGATAGGCCTTGACCCTCCTCAAAGCCACCCCCCCTGTACCTGCCTCAATATACGCCAAGGTGGTCTTCGCCTGCCGTTCCTTAAACCTCCTTAATACAAAACCGATGGCCTAATCTCCCCTTAAGACATCCTCCAACCCTGCCCTAACTCGAATTGCTCAAATTTTTCATTGTGAATTTCCGCCAACCTATTTCGCAAACGTTCCATGTCCTCACTCCGCCCCACACGTTCCTCTGCATAACAGTCATTTAACTGACCCTCAAGATAATTTTGTAGGCCATAGCTCCACCTAGCCATCTCCTTACCCCGTACTTTAAAAAATTTCCCAATTTCAACTTTAGCCCTCATTTCCCACCAATCCAGCAAATCCATTCCATATTCCTAGTCTCCCAAAAGGATTTCCACCAACTTCAAACCCCGTAGGGTCACCCTCTTCCCTAAGTAGCCTCACATTTAATTTCCAATATCCTGCATAAACCCTCACTATGCCATCTACCCTCAAATCTGCTATAACAGCACGATGATCAGAAAAACCCACATCGATAGTCCTCACCCTCTCCACACCTATGCCCTGCCTAACATAAATCTATCTAACCGTGCCTCATATCCCCTACGAATAAAAGTGTGCTCCACTCCATATCCCCTACTTACCACCACATCTACCACTCCAACATCTCGCAAAACATCCCGCAGAACCCCCAAAACACAACACCACCCCCTCGGAACCACATCACCCTTCCTAATGACACAATTCCAATCCCCACCAATCACCGTAAAGCAGGTAAACCTCTCAAGTGATATACCAGAACCTCGCGTACAAAATCCACCTTCACTCTAGTGTTACTAGTTGCTGGCATGTACACACCTACAAAACTAACCCTCCTGCCCCCCAAAACCCATCCACCCTGACAACCCTCCCACCCCCCCCCCTCCTCCCAACCCAGGATACGCAAAGGACTGGTCTCCTTTACCGCCACAGCCACACCTCCTTCAACCTCAAAGCATCACATGTAAACAACCTATAACCTTCAACAACAACTCACATCCTAACCTATGGTTATGTTCCTGCAAAAAACAGACATCAATACTAAATCTCCTCAAAACCCACTCTAACCATACCTCTTGACCTCGTTTTTAAGACCGTTTACATTGAAAGTTACACACCTGAATTTTACAAGAATGGCGGCTTACCCCTATGCCGCTGAGGCTTACTTGGTCCTCCTTTCATAGGTTTCGGTTCTTCTCTATCAATCCCTCGTTCCTGCCCTCCAACCCCTCCCTGTCCCTTCCCACCTAGCTTCCCATTGCCCCCCCCTCCTCCCTGACTTGCCTTTGCAACCACAGCTGCCCACATCTTCTTCCCAGGCCTCTGCGCTGGTGTGAGGACCTCGTCCATGTCTGATGCCCCCGCTGATCTCTTGCAGGAGCTCCCCTCTACATACATTTCTTCTGCAACCACATCTTCTTGATGGACCTCCACCACCACATTGCTCTCCTTTCGAACCTCACTCAAGTCTTCCTTACCCTGCTTCTGTTCATCCATCACCTTGTCATCACCTGACGTCACATCACTTTCCACACCATGCTCCGACTCTTCCAAAAAATCCTTCAGCACAGCCTCCAAAATCCCGTCCTGAGCTGACTCTGCATTATCTAACGGCCTGTCTGACGGCGATATTCCCTCCCCCCCCGTTTCCACTGGTAGTGTAACACACGTCTCCAAAACCACCTCTGCCCTGTCGACCTCCTCACTCCATAGGCCTGACCCCGGCTTTCCACTTCACCCGTCATAACATCCGGGCTTCTAATGCGTATCCACAGAAGCTGTCTCCTGACGCCTAGGCTCCTGTCTCCTGGGGCATTGTGCCACCATGTGCTCATAAGAGTCACATAAACGGCACGTCTTCCTCTGCCCCGCATAGTGTACAAAAACCTGTGTTCTATGGTTATGCAAAGTAACATATGATGGTATCGGTCTCCTCAGGGTCATTTTCAGTGTGAAGGATCCTTCCGGCATCCCCTCATAAGGGCCGTCCCTCCACATTCCCATGCTCGTCGAGTGTACAGTTCCATAACCACTGAACACATCTTGTAGGCTGTATGCTGTTGCCTCAAAAGGTACATTCCTTACCTTCACCCAAGTAAAATACTTAGACACATCAGCAAAGCATACTTCCACTGCCGAAATTGATACTCATCCGTCGTTCTTGAAATTTCATCTACGATGTAGAGTAGAAGTCAGCCCTCAATGAACTTCACGAAGACCCTGACATTCCATTCAGTGCCAACAAACCATACAGCTCTTTCATTGGGGATGCCATAACATTCCCTGATAATCTTGCAGGAGAACGTTCATCGTGTCGTTGCTTAAAGATCCTCTACACCAGCTGAATGCAGACAGTATTTATGCGCCCCTGTAACAGTCCGGTCCGCCATCTTGGTGCTAATGCTATGTTTTCCTCATCAGGTGGCGTGCAAGAGAACCATAAAGCGTCCTCTCTCCCCGAAGGTCGAGAGACGAATGCGCAATTCTTCCCGGATGATCTTTTGGCAATAAGACTGCGCATAACTGGTCGTTATCGTTCCTTTAATAGCTCAATGCCTACAGTAGTATCCGTCGTCCTCAGACTAACCGCATCTTTGACAATCACAGTGCACTTTGTTAGCCGAGGTGGTGAACAGCACCACTTCACCACCACTGCAGCCAGGTGGCAATATCCTAATTACACCTGTATTTATCCGTGTCTTCCACTTGCGTATCTCATTCATATCTAATTCATTAAATGACTTTCAAGAAAGGAGATTCAGTGTTTCGCCTGTCTTCATAGAAATAAATCTTATGAAGGTAAAAAAAAAAAAAAAACGCAGATACCACACTGTTGTGTATCATACAACACAATACCTCAGATACCACACTGTTGTGTATCGCATACAACACACACCTCAGATACCGCCGGTGCACACTGTTTTGTATCATACAACACATACCTCAATACCCACACTGTTGTTAATCATACAACAACATACCTCAGATACCACACTGTTGTGAGTATCATACAAACACATACCTCAATACCACACTGTTGTGTATCATACAACACATACCTCAGATACCACACTGATGTGTAATTCATACAACACATACCTCAGATACCACACTGTGTGTATCATACACACATACCTCATGTGAGGGAGAGTTCAACAGATAGTAATTAGCGAGCGAATATATGGCAGACGATAGATTGATTGACAGCTGCTTGTTTAAGGTAGGGTCAGTGTCCTAGCACCCCGCTATCCTCCTCCCCCCTTTTCTCCCACCTGGAAAGGTGACGTGTGGGGACTCCGACCACTGGGATAATCACTTGACTCACAGCTCCAGCACAACTGGAAGTAAAAGCCTCTGTTCCTATTCTAGTGATATATTGTTAAAAGCTTCACTTTTAACCAATGCTAAAACTTAGTTCATTCTACCGTTGATTTCCAGGTTATTGCTTTTAAATTCCTCACCATTTTTAAAATGCCTTACACTTATCATGTAGAAGTGATTTCTCAGCAGTGTGTAACTTTTGTCTCTTTCTAGCTTGGAATGTCAGCTTGAGTCATCTGGCAACCACAGAAACAGTGTTGAAGAAGAACTAAAACTTCACATGGAGTTCTGGGATGCAACTTCACTTTTTATCTACATACCCTAAGTGTGGCCGAACCCCAGGGCAACTACCCTATCATTTTCTTGCAAGTGATGAAAGACCTGGTCCTATCATCTTAATGATTATTCCAAGCAAGAGACACTGTGACGAACTAGTCCGTGGGTTGTTCACTCAAGCAAGCTGTGAACCCCCCCCCCTCACATCAATCAGCAACGGCTACAATTTCTACAAACACGGTGCCAACAAAATCAACCAGACACCCCAGTTTAACTGTACATATTAGCGTGAATTTCAAATCTAATTTTTTTTCCATTTCATTTTTCTTACAAGTAGGATAAAAGTTCATATTTCAATGTTTTATAATTTTAATTCTAACAATAAAGTGTTTATATTTGTAGGTTATTGTTCTTTTTTCTATTCATTAATTTTCCTGAGGAGGAGCCAGCCTTGGTAAGACCAATTTTAGATCTTACAGGCTTGAGTAAGCCTTCACACCTCAGTTACCACATTGTGTATCATACAACACATACCTCAGATACCACATTGTTCCGTATCCAACACATACCTCAGATACCACATTGTTCCGTATCCAACATCATGTGATATTGATCCAGTAGAGGAGTGGCCTGCTCTAAACCCATGCTGCCCTGGCTTTTGCACTTGTAGTTGAGGAGCGACCTGCTCTAAACCCATGCTGCCATGCTGCCATGCTACCATGAGTGTGAGTGCGCATGTCTACTTGTACATATTTACATGTGGTTGCTGAGGTAGAGTCCTTGTTCCTTGTCCGGATCTCCTCTGGTCGCTACTTCGCTCATCATTCATCAGTGTAAACTCAGTTGCTGAAGCTGTGAATGATCCTGACTCCACCACTTTTTTTCCCCTCGTGCCACTTTCTAACATCTTGAGGTTAAAGAGCTTTTTTTCTAACATCCCTAATATAGCTGTGCTTCTAACTTTCAGCTGTGCTCTCGTGTCCGTTTCCCATATCTCTCTCTCTCTCTTTCAATCCCTCTCATAATTTTACACATAATGATCATGTCCCGTCTCGTTCGTCTGTCCTCCAATGTCATCAAGCTTCGCGCTTGTAATCTCTCCTCATGGGAACAAGCATAAATTATCTGTTTTAGTGCTGGGGGTAATGACATTGGGAAGGGCAAGAGACAAAAGCTGCTGGATAAGCAGCAGGTCACCATAGAATAGTCAGAGCTAAGGGAGGATCCCAGTCATATGTAGCATCTTGCCTAGAAAGGGAGTGGGCAATGATGGATGTCTAGGGCAATTGGTATAAATTGCTAGCTAGACGGGTACTGCAAGGAACATGCAATCCCATTCATTGATAACTGGGACAAATTCTATGGCAAACGTGATATGTATGCAAAGGATTGGGTTCAACTCTCTGGGGTTGAAGTGGTTGCATTAACCAATTCGATAGAGGGGGTAACTGAGTCAGAACGTTACTGTTTTACTGTAGCAACATTCACAATGTTATTGTTCCAGTGTAGCAACAGTCACAATGTTACTGTTCCAGTGTAGCAACAGTCACAATGTTACTGTTCCATTGTAGCAACAGTCACAATTTCCTTCAGTTAACTGAGCTTCTTGTATTGAACAATAATACCGTCAGTTTAGTTTTAGACTTTACAATTATAGAAGAACTACACAATATACAAATAAATTGAGTTTGAGAAAAAATTCTTTAGTTCCTTATCATTAAGTTACCTCTTAAGATGAAAATTGAGCGATCAATAATGCCTCAAAAATGAATACCAGTTTTGTTAAAACAATATATGAAGAGTGAATGGGGCCTATGATCCTTGTAGACATGTCCTCCTCAAAGTGACTCATTCACATATACGTGTTCCACTTATCTAATGTACTAAATATCATACTCATTGCGTTTTTTTCGTTATTTCAATAACATTACACATTATACACAACTCCCAGCAGAGCTAAGTGTTTTTGTGATCGTGTCACTCGTGGTAATGGAAAAGCTCAAAGCAAATATCAATCACCTTCCATTTGAATATCAGCCTCCAAAAACATTTTATAGTAATGAAACCACGACACAAGACAGGATATTCTGAAGTGAAGTTTAAAAATTTGGCTAGGAATTTCCTTCTTGATGTGTGCTGGCTTTCTTCGTTGTTCTGGTCATGTATTACTTCTCGACGGTGAATTTTGAAACGACGTCTGGGTTCCATTGTCCCTGTGAGATGTTGAAACATAGTGACTGTTGATACAGTGAAACAGTAACATTCTGACTGTATTACACTGTAACAGCAACATTCAGACTGTAGTATCACTGGAACGGGCATAACATTGGCATAAGGGCCATAGAATCTAAATTGTCAGCTCACGCAACTGTCAAAGATGCATTTGTATGGGGTTGAAGAAAGTAAAGCCACTAGACGAAGAGGCTAAACCAATTCGAGTTTGCCTGAGATTTGAAAAAGAGTGAAAAAAAAGGAGTTAAGGACAACCTAAGAAATCTTCAACATGTGATGTCTCACTCTAGGAAGGCCAACTGTGTCCTTTATCATAAGACATTGTAAGAAGTCTTTTTGAATTTTTTCTCTCACAGGGGTATTTCACAGTGGGAACTGTTATGTTTCAGAGAAGGCTGGTCTACAAATATATCACACAAGCAATGCGCTTAATTGAAATATTGTTGAGTTCCTACTAACATTTTGATTTATCTTTTTTCTCGATACTAATTTAATAACATTTAATATCAAAGTTTCCATTGACCCGCAATGCTTCACTAACGTAATGTATACTAACACAGCAGATATTAAATAGATTAGATAAATAATAAAGGCAGCCGTGAGCGTTACCTCAACCAGGTTCCTACAACGCTAGATTTTCTCCTCTACTAGTGGTGATTCTTATCCCACAATCCACATCTCATCTTCACTTACAACATTTATATTTAAATATGAACTCTTATTATTCTCCTAAATCAAAATAAAATGTTTTGTATTCTTCAATTCAAATTTTAATTTTTTCTGGCAATCCAGTGTTACCAGGGATGACAGTGTTACCAGGGATGACAGTGTTACCAGGGATGACAGTGTTACCAGGGATGAGAGTCAGACGACACGACACTACCTGTAACAACCTGTGTATATTGATGGTGTGGTGGAAGCTAGTCTGGTCACTAACTTTTAATTATAGGTAGCACCAGAAAGGAGGGGAGGAGAAGGGGTGAGGAGGACAGCGGAGGGGGGGAGGGGGGAGATAAAATAAGCGTACATAGTAATAATTTCTGACAGAGAATATTATTTTCCAACAAGAAATGATATTCATCCTCATATAGAAAACCAATATATTAATTTATATAATCAACACTATCATACTTCGAACAGGTAGAAATACATTATCAATTAAACATATCTTTTCTCATAACGTAATAACATATTAAATCAGAAATCCATAATTCATTATCCAAGGATTTAATATTAACGTATAGTAAAAAAAAAACATAGTACTATAGAGGTAGGCTTGTCCTCAGGATTTTTGTCAACGTTCAGCTGTGTATTAAGAAATCGAATAAGAACTCAGGTAATATATAGTTTGAAGTGCGTAAAGATTTTTTTAAGTCTTTCTCAAGACCAATAAACAACGTTTTGATCACTAAACAGCCAGAGGTTGTCATGATGGACTTGGAATATACCATTTAGGTCCAGTTGGTCACTGCTGCCAACCATGGTCCAGGTTGGCCACTGCTGCCACCATGGGTCAATTTGGCCACTGCTGCCACCATGGTTCCAGTGACCACTGCAGCCAACCAAGGTTCCAGTTGACCACTGCTGCCACCATGGTTCCAGTTGACCAACTGCTGCCACCATGGTCCAGTTGGCCACTCTGCCACCATGGTCCCCCAGTTTGACCACTGCTGCCACCATAGGTCCAGTTGGCCACTGGCTGCCACCATGGTCCCATTGGCCACTGCTGCCACCATGGTCCAGATGACCACTTGCAGCCACCATGGTCCAGTTGGCCACTGCTGCCACCATGTCCAGTTGGCCCCTGCTGCCACCATGGTCAGGTTGACCACTGGCTGCCCCATGGTCCCAGTTGACCCACTGCTGCCACCATGGTCCAGGTTGACCACTCAGCTGCCACCATGGTCCAGTTGACCACTGCTGCCAACCATGGGTCCTGTTGGCCACTGCTGCCCACCATGGTCCCAGTTGACCATGCGCTAACCATGTTCCCATTGCCACCGCTGCCACCATTGTCCCAGTTGAACCACAGCTGCCACCATGGTCCCGGGGGCCAGTTGGCCACTGCTGCCACCATGGTCCAGTTGAGCCACTGCCAGCCACCCTGGGTCCAGTTGGCCACTGCTGGCCACCATGGTCCAGTTTGACCATTGCTGCCAGACATGGTCCATTTCTTGGGACCACTGCTGCCACCATGGTCCAGTTGACCAAGACTCTGCTGCCACCATGGTCTTAGTTGACCACTGCTGCCACCATGGTCCAGTTGGCCACTGCTGCCAACCATGGTCCAGTTGCCACTGCTGCTGCCACCATGGTCCAGTATTGACCACTCTACCACCATGGTCCAGTTGGCCACTGCCGCCACATGGTCCAGTTGGCCACTGCTGCCGACACCATGGTCAGTTGGGCCCTGCTGCCACCATGGTCCAGTTTGGTCCGTGCTTGCCACCATGGGTCCCCAACAGCTACACATTAACTATGCCCCAGAGGAGAGACCAACAATCAATGGGCTGAAAAATAAATTATAATTAAAACAAGTCAGTGTATAAATATTAAAGTTAAGCAACAACGACGACTGATGTTGTCGGTCTTCTGTGATCTTCTTCCTTAATTATAATAATTATATTACATTTTTTGTCTCTAGTCATCATCTAATTTCATATACTAAAATAACTGGTAAAGCATATTCAAAGGTGGAGACATCGCAAGAGCATTTGCAAGATCAGCCGGCTGTGGTTCCTACGTTGACACGTGCTGCAGCAGCAAACAGCCTCGTTGATCAGGCCCTGATCCACCAAGCTGCGGGGGGGTTGATCCCGCAGAAATGCCCCCCAGGTAATGTAAATGGCAAACATAAAGATAAGTTTTGAGGAGCAACACACAATGAAACACTAGATATATTTATTTTACAGTATTTTCTTGTGTTGCGCTATTAATTAATAATTTATCAGTTGTTTAATGGTGAAAACTAGAACGGTAGGAAGTGTGTAGCTTCCTGTTGATGACTCAGACACTTGTGTGAATTGTGAGTGTGTTGTAGACTGGAGGGACTCACCTACCAAGATTTGACACAATGATCAATCTTAAAACTGCTTCTTCCGTCTTCAGTGTTTATATTTAACTGTATTCTTCCGAAGAAGCCTCCGTGCAGGTGATAACCTTTCGCCAAATAAATAACCAAGTGTTTTCAGATGAGGAGTCTTATTCATCAATTTGTTTGATAATGGATACCAAAAATTACATGATAATTCCATCTTGTTAGTTGCTGCTCGTAGCAAGTATGCTTATTATAATTTTAGGTATTTTTGATAAGTATATTAACAGCTACTTTCCAGACCTAGTGTAAAGTATTATCCGTTCAATTATAACTGTAGGTGCGTTTACAAATTACTTATACTCATAATTTTTGTACGTGAATGGTGTAACAACACCGACAAGATGAAAAATTGTACACACATGTAACAACTGGGTAATCTTTAATGAGATGTATCGCCATCCATGGGCTTTATCATACAAATTCTAGACATAATTTGAAGCAGTAGAACTATAATATAAAAGATTAGTAATCATCCCCTCATCGTTGGAGTTGGTGTGAAGAGCACCGTAGTTGTAAGACTTCTTGGAACCCGAGGCACGAAGGCTGCGCGTATTTACTGAGTCAAGTGAAAAGGGACGGGTAGCAGACTTGTCCAAAACACTGCAACATTATCGAATCTTCGTTCAGAGGGCTATCTCCTCCGCAACCCTCTCACTTCTAACTAACCCCCGTCCCTTGGGTACGACCGGACTTCACTGGGAATCCCGCCTATCAGTGACAATGCCTTCGTCCTGCTACCCGTCCCTCTTTTCACACAACCCCAGGTAGATTTTGTTTGTGACTTGAAAAAGCCCACTGTGTGGGCGAAAATGTTGTCAATAAAGGATACATTATACTACATATGTGTTTATATTTCCATCCGTTCCTCTTTTCACCTGACGGAGCCATTATATAAGCGCACAACCTTCTTAGCCTGTGCTTCCAATTTTCACGACACGGTGCTCCTTTACAACCAACTTCAAGGATGAGGGACTGATTACCTCATCTTCGCATATAATTTTACTATCTTCAAATTACAGCCATTAGAATTGTATTGATAAGCCACTGGATGACGAAACGTCTACATTAAAAAGATACCCAGATGTTGCATATGTGTCTAATTTATTCATAATGTCCTGAGTCCAGAATGATTAACTCACCCTCATCGTTTCTTAAACTCCCTTAATTTTAAAGGCTGCTGCGACTAACTGAACGAAGCCTTTCCGATTTGTGTCCATCTGTAATCTATAAATTTGTTTTCATATGAGACACATTTCAATATATAAATGTATATATGACATAAATGGATAAATGACAAATCCGAGAGAATCCACACGTCATGTTTATCCCACATAAACATCGATATTACTCACATCATAGTGTCATGAACTGTCAATGTTTTAGACTTAAAGATCATTAACTTATAGATCATAAGTTTAGGCGTATCCTCAAAATTTAATATATTACCAGCACAGGTACTGTTTAACAGGCCTGTTGTACCTAACCGTTTTAAGATATCAGCTTGAACGCATCAGTTATACTGTAATTAAAGGACTCAGGGTTAAAATCGTATACAACCAATTGTTAGCTTTTTGAACTTTTTTTACAATCATGTGCAATTTGTACACCTTTATACAATTTTGTAAGCTATACAGTGAACCACACTAAATAATGAACACTCTATACAGTGGTACACTCTATACCGTGTACACACTATACAGTGTACACTCTATACAGAAGATTTGTTAAAAAAACCAAAATACCTGTGAGTTGTGGTAAAGACAGATCGTAAGTATATAATCCCCTTCCACAAGCTACACTTCATATATCTATACAGAGGGACAGCCTGAGGCATGAACTGTAGGTCCCGAACGGTCCCTTGATACAAGGTAGCCTACCCAGTGCATCCCTCCTCAACCCTGACCAGCTGGCCTACAGTAGAGCTGGCAGTTACTCCACAGAATGAATGGTGCTCTCACCCCACACATTCCATAAAACTCCCAAATTTTAACCTGTTTTTTAACGGTCTGATGGATTATGGATAATGCGATGCACATGAAATATAATAACGTCCGCTGCATATGGCTACAGTTAAGTAGTCACTGATAAACAACACTACATTATTAAATATACTGTGAGATTTTATGATTGTCTCTCTGATGCAATGAGTTGAAATATTATGTGCACCAGAGACCCAATTTGGTATCCAGAAATATGAAAAAATAATTTATGGCTGTGCTGGAAGAAGAAGAAGTGAGAAGGAATAATAAATAAATTTAAAACAACCTATTGCAATAACTCAAACAGAAAACGAAAAACTTTTCATCAGTGACTCTGGCGAGGATGAGAGTGAGGCATGCGAGAGTGAGGCAGGATGAGAGGAGGCAGGACGAGAGTGAGGCAGACGAGAGTGAGGGCAGGATGAGAGTTGAGGCAGGATGATAGTGTGGAAAAGGATATAGTTAGCACTAACACTTCCTTAAAGTCAACAGTGCTTTGATATCAAGTACTCTTGATCTGAGGAACCGGGAACACCCTCCTCCATTTTTTCCGATTAAATGTAATAGCCTCCCATTCCTCTCGAACTAAGTGGACTTACAATTTCGGTGCCTGAATAAATGTTATTATACAGATGACTAATATTTAATGATCTGGAAGACAACAGGTCTTTGTGTGCTATTGTACTGTACTAGGTCTTTTCTGTTCTACTGTACTGTATGGGTCTTTTGGCCATTGGTACTGTATAGGTCCTTCCTGTGTTCAATTCTACTGTATATGGCATTCTGTGTTATGTACCTGCTTGGTCTTCTGAATTATTGTGCTGTACTGGTCCTCAATGTTAATGTACTGTAATGTAACTGTCCTTCTGTGTATTGTTCTGTACTGGTCTTCCTGTGTTTGTTCAGCATGGTTTTCCTATATTCACTGTAACTGCACTGGTCGTCCGTGTTATTGTAATGTACTGGTCTGTCAGTGTTTATTGTAACGGTACTACCGGTCTTCCGTGGTTATTGTACACAACTTTCTGTCTAATGAACTACATTGCTAGCTCCTGTATTATTGTAATGATACTGGTCTTGTGAGATATTGTATTGTACTGATATTTTGGTGTTTAATTGTACTATACTGTCTTCTGTGTTATTGTACTCTACTGGTATTGTGTGTTATTGAACTGTACATGGTCTTCTGTGTTATGTACGTACTGGTCTTCTGTGTTATTGTAACTGTACTGGTCTTCTGTGTCATTGTACTGTACTGGCTTCCGTGTTACTGTACTGTACTGGTCTTCGGTTTTACTGTAATGTACTGATCTGTGTTATTGAAACAGAGAAACATAGGGTCAACAATTTGAAGTTGAAGACATTCCAGACGAGTCACAGGAATATTAGGAAGTACTTCTTCAGTCACAGAGCGTCACCAGAAGTTAAATACCCAAGCAGTGAATGTAAGTGGAGGCCAGGAACCATACATAGCCATTAAGACGACAATGACAATGCTCAGTAAGCAGCGAGAGGGACCTAGTAGCCGATCCAGTGAAGAGGCGGGGCCAGGACTTGAGTCTCGAACCCCTGCAACCACAGTTAGGTGGAGTACAGTTTTAGGTGAAGAATTTGTACCTGGTCTTCTGTTTTATTGTACTGTATTGTCCCTATGTTTATTGTACGTACAGGGTTTCTGTGTTACTGTGGCAGTACTGGTCTTCTGTGTCATTGCACTGTACTCGGTTATTTTGTTATTTGGTAATGTACAGTCTTCGTGTTATTGTACGTGGCTAGCATGTCTATGTTATTGTATTCTACTGGTCATCTGCGTTTGTGGTGGCTGTACTGGTACCTCTGTGTTAATTTACTGTACCAGTTTCTGTGTATTTACTGTATTGGTCTTCTGTGGTGTTAGTTCTGTACTGTCTTCTGATATTACTGTACTCGTACTAGTCTTCTGTCTTATCGTAATGTACTGGTCTTCTGAGTATTGCACTCTACTGGTTATCTGAGTTTTTAGTGTTGTACAGGTCCTCTTGTGTGTAATGTACTGTAACTGGTCTTTCTGCGTTGTTTGCTGTGTACAGGTCTTCTGTGTTACAGTACTGTAACTGGTTTCACTGTGCTTTGTTCTGTACTGGTCGTCTGTGTTTATTTTACATACTGGGTCCTCTGTGTATTGTAACTGTACTGGTCGTCCTGTTTATTGTACGTACTCTGGTCGTCTGTGTTATTGTAACTGTACTGGTCGTCCTGCGTGTTATTGTAACTGTACTGGTCTTCTGTTGCTATTGTTCTGTACTGGTCTCTGTGTTTATTGGACTATACTGGTCCCGTTTGTGATATTGTAACTGTACTGGTCATCTGTGTATTGTACTGGTACTGTGTATTGCAACCCCTGAATGGTCACATTGTATATAATGTATATTACGTTCATATTATTTTATAATTGCTTATATTTGCAATAATAGCTAAATCGTAAATATATTGGCCTTTATTTTATTATTTGACTTATTTTATATTATAGGTAGGATGTAACATTTATATATTAATTATTCAGTGCTCATAGTTTCGAGTGTTAAGTAGCTGACAGAGCAATGTATACTACTGAGTTTTGACACTTCGCTTGTTCACTGCGCTTTCTGAGTTACTGGCAGCAGAGCAGTTTTCACGTGAGAGTCACGTGATCAGTGGAATGATCACACCTCACCAGAGTGAGAGTCCCTGCCTGGCCTCAGCCTAAGGATGTCTGTTTGACATTGCTTCTAAACAAGAGCCCCCTACTGCTCTCCTTTGTGGGCCCTTGTTGATAGATTTCTCTGTCGTTTCTCTTGTGTTGTTTCTGTGTAACACTGTTTCAGAGAACATAGCCTAGATTTAGTGATTTCGACGTTGTACTGAGGTGTGTGGCGCATAGACACTCCTGAAAACTCAGGTCCTGACTGTAGCACCTTCTGACCTTAATTTGTATCTGTGTACAGTCACAGTCGGGGATTTTCATAAGTGAACTTAGATTCAGTATATGGAGTTTTGAGTGGACTCTTTTGGAGGATCTGCAGATGTCCCTACTTAGTATCATTATATTGAACTCCTTGTTTCCTGATTCTGTGTCGCTGCTGAGCTTGTTTGTATTTTGTTACGCTTAGTCAAGTCGTTTCATTGTTCAAAGCAAGCTGTTCTGATTGCCAGGTTGGCCAAGAAAGTTAGTTTAATGCGAGGACTTTTTTAGTCATCACTGGTTAAGTCTATGTCGAGTCTAGAGACATAGCGAACTACATAAGCACTTACAACACATACACACAAACTAGTATATATTTTGTATTATGTTATTACTACAACCCCCAGGAGTCCAAATGGCCTGTTATCCTGGGTGTGTAAAGGGGCAAAATAAACACAGCCAAAAACTTTTGACTTGTCTTATCCTTCACCAATTAGAACAGAGTATGTACACTAGGTATTAGTTTAACTCCAACACGGTAAGCAAAGGCAGAATAGAAGCCACTAGAGAGCAGACCCGAGCTTATCAATCAGCTCTAGAATGGGAATAACAAGGGCAGACAGGAGAGTGGTACCCACATAACCTCTGCAGATTGCCAAAACCATCTTCTAATTGGCTTGGAACCTGGGTAAACTGATTGAACGACTGGGCCCCATCGCCATCCCTTATTTTATCCCTGGTTCGCTGGTTGGGGGAGATAGCCTGTAAATGAGGGTGTGTACATGCGCCGAATAAAGGTTACGTACTCTTTGCATGCCACAGTTATTAAATGCTCACAATAACAGACGGTACTCAAAAAGCATAAAGATGTGAATAAGTGCCATCAGCTCATACTACTTGTACACACGAGAGAGTGTAGGAACTTGTGTATCCAAAATTATATAAAATTGATTAAAAACTTTGATAAATATACGACCAAGACCAACTTTACATGTTATTATAAACTTATTAAATTATAATTTCTTTAGTCAGTAGCCTACCAGTTTAATCCTGAAGCACTATTGAAATCTTACTATTTCTAACAGGAGGATAAGTGGACAAAAACCCAGTAACCAGGCCTGAATGCTTGAAAGGCATCCATTCAGTATTCCATGGAGGTCTCTTAATGCTAAATAGATATCGAGTTTTTTGTAGCGACTGTGGTCTTCTGTGTATACTTATTGGTAATGTACTGGTCTTCTGTGTTATTGTACTGTACTGGTCTCAGTGTTATTGTACTGTACTGGTCTTCCTGTGTTATTGTAATATGCTGGTCTTTCTGTGTTATTGTAATATGCTGGTCTTCTGGTTATTGTAATATTGCTGGTCTTCTGTGTTTATTGTATATGCTGGTCTTCTGTCTTTACTGTGCTGTACTGGCCATTCTGTGCTATTGCACTGACAGGTCTTTTGTGTTCTGTACTGTCTGGCATCTCTGTGATTGTACTCTACTGGTTTTCTGTTTATGGTGCTGTACTGGTCCCTGTGTTATGCACTATACCGGTTTTCTATGCATTATTCTGTAATGGCCTCCCGTGTTATTGTTCTGTACTATCTTGCAGTGTAATTGTAATGTTCAGGTCTCCTGTCTTATTCTACTCTCGGTTTCCTGCGTATTCTTCTGAACTCGTCTTCTGTGTTATTTCTTCCTACTGGTCTTCTTGTTTCACTGTACTGCACGGTGTTTCTGTGTTATTTCTAATGTACTCTGGTCTTCCGTGTTAATGTACTCTACTGTTAGTCTGTGCTATTGTACCTACTGTCCTCGTGTTATTGTACTTTACCTGGTCTTCTATTTATTGTGTACTGCACGGTCGTCTTAAATTTGAACTGTACTGGCAGTGTTTTTGTACTGTGCTGGTCTCTGTGTTTAACTGTAACTGCAATGTATCTGATATTTGTGGGCCACTGTACAGTAATGGCTTCTGTGCTAGTGTCTGTGCCTGTCTTTATGTTTACTAATACCGAACTGGTCTTCTGTGTTAAATTCAACTGTACTTGTATCTGTGTATTGTTCTTTACTGGTCTTCTGTTGTTCTGCCACTGGTCTTCTGTGTTATTGTACTGTACTGGTTATTGTGTGCATTTGTACAGTATTGGTCCTTGCATCTGTTATCGTAATGTACCGGTCTTCGGCGTTTACTGGTAACTGTATGTGTTTTCTCTGTATTATTGTACAGTACTTGGTATCTCCTGTTATTGTAACTGTAACTGTCTTTTGTATTAATTGTATTTTAATAATGGTATTCTGTGTCCTGTACAGTACTAGTCTTCCGTGTTTACTGTACTGTACTGTCTGTGTTTACTGTACTGTACTGATCTGTGTTATTATTGTACTGAAACTAATCTTCTTTGTTATTAGTTCTGAACTGGTTTCTTCTTCTTTCTTTGTTTATTATACCTGTAACTGTCTTCTTGTTCTTGTACTGTACTGGTCTTCTGTGTAAGAGGTGCTGTACTGGTCCTCTATTATTTTACTGTACCTGTCTTTCTGGTATTGTTCTGTTATTGGTCCTTCTGTTGTTTTTGATACCTGTCTTCTGTGTTACTGCGTAATGTAATGGTCTTCTGTGTATTGTACTCTACTGGTCTTCTGAATTTTTTTTGTGCTGTACTGGTTTTCTGTGTCACTGTACAGCAACTGGCGTCTGTGTTATTATGTTCTGGTCTTCCGTGTTATTGTACTCTACTTGTCTTTGTATATATTATTGTACGCTACTGGTCCATGTGTGTTGTTTATACTGGTCTTTTGAGCAATTGCACTGTACTCCTTTATCTGTGATTGAAATGTACTGGTCCTTCTGTGTTATTGTACGTAACTGGTCTTCTGTTGTTCTAGTGAACGGTATTGCAAGTCTACGTAATTGTAAAGTACTGTTCATTGTGTTTTTTCTTTGTGCTAGTCTACTTTGTGTTATTTGAACATTCTGGTCTCTGCGTATTATTCTGTACGGCTTCTGTATATAGACTGTACTTGGTCTTTTGTGTTTATTGTTCGATACTGATCTCTGTGTTATTATACTGCACTGAATTTTCTGCGTTAATTGCACTGTAATGATGTTCTGTGTTACTGTACTGTACTGGTCTTTCTGTCTTATTGTAATATACTGGTCTTTCTTCCTTATTGTATTATACTTGCTTCTGTCTTATTGAGTATTATACTGGTAATTTTTTTATGTACAGTACTGATCTTACGTGTTACTGTACTGTACATGTTCTCCTTTGTTAGTTACTGAACTGTACTGATCTGTGTTATGTGTTGCACTATCATCCGTGTTATTGTTCTGTACGGCACCCATGTCATTGTATTGTATTAGGCCTCTATGTTATTGTACTCTACTGGTCTTCTGTTGTTAATGAACTGTTGCCCATCTCTGTTATAGTAATTCTCTGGTCTTCCGTGTTACTGTAATTTACCTGGTCTTTTTTGTTATTGTACTGTACTGGTCTTCTGTGTTTTTGTTCTGCGTTAGTATTCTGTATATTTACTGCACTGGCCTTCTGTGTTTATTGTTCTGTAACGGGTTCCCTTTGTGCTATTGTAACTGTACAGGAGTCTCTGTGTTACTGTAGACGTGTGTTTGTCTTCTCTGCTTTCTGTACCGTACCAGTCCCTGCGTTTACTGTACTGTACTTTCACTGGTATTGTGTGTATTATACTTTTGCTGGTCTTCTGTGTTATTAAGCTTTACTGATTCTGTGTTAGTGTACTGTGCTGGTCGTATATACTATTTATGGTATTCTGTGTATTGTTCTGTACGGGTCTCTGTGTTCTTTACTGTAACTGGTCTTCTGTGTTACTTTACCGTACTGGTCTTCTGTGTTATTTTACTGTATACTGGTCTTCTTGTTAATTTTTTTACTGTACTGGTCTTCTGTGATTTGAGCTCCTTGGTTTTTCTGTTTTTTTGTAGCTGTACTGGCCTGGTATTGTGTGCATTGTACTGAGTTATAGTCTTCTGTGTTATTGTACTGTGTTGGTGTACTGTGGCGGTCAGCCTGTTACGAACCGTCTAGTCCTTCTGTGGTTAAAGTACTGAGCTGGTATTCTGTGTATTGTTTCCTGTACTTGTCTTGTGTGTTATGAACTGTACTGGTCTTCTGTGTTATTGTAATGTACTGGTTATTCAGCGTTATTGTACTGTATTAGTCTTCTGTGTTATTGTACTATACTGTTTTGTGGTGTTATTGTACTGTACGGACTTGTGTGTTATTGTAACTGTACTGGTCTTCTGTGTTATGACTGTACTGGTCTTTTGTGGTTATAGTACTGTACTGGTCCTCTTTCTTATTGTACTGTACCGTCCATCTGAATTATTGTACTGCACCTGGTCTCTGTGTTACTGTAGTGTTCTTGGTCTTTTTTTCCTCTGGCCCCGCATAGTGTACAAAAACCTGTGTTCTATGGTTATGGCAAAGTAACATCATGATGGTATCGTCTCCTCAGGTCATTTTCAGTGTGAAGGATCCTTCCGCATCCCCTCATAAGGGCCGTCCCCTCCACATTCCCATGCTCGTCGTGTGTACAGTTCCCTAACCACTGCACACATCTTGTAGGCTGTATGCTGTTGCCTCAAAAGGTACATTCCTTACCTTCACCCAAGTAAAATACTTAGACACATCAGCAAAGCATACTTCCACTGCCGAAATTGATACTCATCCGTCGTTCTTGAAATTTCATCTACGATGTAGAGTAGAAGTCAGCCCTCAATGAACTTCACGAAGACCCTGACATTCCATTCAGTGCCAACAAACCATACAGCTCTTTCATTGGGGATGCCATAACATTCCCTGATAATCTTGCAGGAGAACGTTCATCGTGTCGTTGCTTAAAGATCCTCTACACCAGCTGAATGCAGACAGTATTTATGCGCCCCTGTAACAGTCCGGTCCGCCATCTTGGTGCTAATGCTATGTTTTCCTCATCAGGTGGCGTGCAAGAGAACCATAAAGCGTCCTCTCTCCCCGAAGGTCGAGAGACGAATGCGCAATTCTTCCCGGATGATCTTTTGGCAATAAGACTGCGCATAACTGGTCGTTATCGTTCCTTTAATAGCTCAATGCCTACAGTAGTATCCGTCGTCCTCAGACTAACCGCATCTTTGACAATCACAGTGCACTTTGTTAGCCGAGGTGGTGAACAGCACCACTTCACCACCACTGCAGCCAGGTGGCAATATCCTAATTACACCTGTATTTATCCGTGTCTTCCACTTGCGTATCTCATTCATATCTAATTCATTAAATGACTTTCAAGAAAGGAGATTCAGTGTTTCGCCTGTCTTCATAGAAATAAATCTTATGAAGGTAAAAAAAAAAAAAAAACGCAGATACCACACTGTTGTGTATCATACAACACAATACCTCAGATACCACACTGTTGTGTATCGCATACAACACACACCTCAGATACCGCCGGTGCACACTGTTTTGTATCATACAACACATACCTCAATACCCACACTGTTGTTAATCATACAACAACATACCTCAGATACCACACTGTTGTGAGTATCATACAAACACATACCTCAATACCACACTGTTGTGTATCATACAACACATACCTCAGATACCACACTGATGTGTAATTCATACAACACATACCTCAGATACCACACTGTGTGTATCATACACACATACCTCATGTGAGGGAGAGTTCAACAGATAGTAATTAGCGAGCGAATATATGGCAGACGATAGATTGATTGACAGCTGCTTGTTTAAGGTAGGGTCAGTGTCCTAGCACCCCGCTATCCTCCTCCCCCCTTTTCTCCCACCTGGAAAGGTGACGTGTGGGGACTCCGACCACTGGGATAATCACTTGACTCACAGCTCCAGCACAACTGGAAGTAAAAGCCTCTGTTCCTATTCTAGTGATATATTGTTAAAAGCTTCACTTTTAACCAATGCTAAAACTTAGTTCATTCTACCGTTGATTTCCAGGTTATTGCTTTTAAATTCCTCACCATTTTTAAAATGCCTTACACTTATCATGTAGAAGTGATTTCTCAGCAGTGTGTAACTTTTGTCTCTTTCTAGCTTGGAATGTCAGCTTGAGTCATCTGGCAACCACAGAAACAGTGTTGAAGAAGAACTAAAACTTCACATGGAGTTCTGGGATGCAACTTCACTTTTTATCTACATACCCTAAGTGTGGCCGAACCCCAGGGCAACTACCCTATCATTTTCTTGCAAGTGATGAAAGACCTGGTCCTATCATCTTAATGATTATTCCAAGCAAGAGACACTGTGACGAACTAGTCCGTGGGTTGTTCACTCAAGCAAGCTGTGAACCCCCCCCCCTCACATCAATCAGCAACGGCTACAATTTCTACAAACACGGTGCCAACAAAATCAACCAGACACCCCAGTTTAACTGTACATATTAGCGTGAATTTCAAATCTAATTTTTTTTTCCCCATTTCATTTTTCTTACAAGTAGAGATAAAAGTTCATATTTCAATGTTTTATAATTTTAATTCTAACAATAAAGTGTTTATATTTGTGGTTTTGTTCTTTTTTCTATTCATTAATTTTTCCTGAGGAGGGAGCCAGCCTTGGTAAGACCAATTTTAGATCTTACAGGCTTGATACAGCCTTCACACCTCAGTTACCACATTGTGTATCATACAACACATACCTCAGATACCACATTGTTCCGTATCCAACACATACCTCAGATACCACATTGTTCCGTATGCCAACATCATGTATTATTGATCCAGTAGAGGGGTGGCCTGCTCTAAACCCATGCTGCCCTGGCTTTTGCACTTGTAGTTGAGGAGCGACCTGCTCTAAACCCATGCTGCCATGCTGCCATGCTACCATGAGTGTGAGTGCGCATGTCTACTTGTACATATTTACATGTGTTGCGAGGTAGAGTCCCCTTGTTCTGTCCGGATCCCTCTGGTCGCCACTTCGCTCATCATTCATCAGTGTAAACTCAGTTGCTGAAGCTGTGAATGATCCTGACTCCACCACTTTTTTTCCCCTCGTGCCACTTTCTAACATCTTGAGGTTAAAGAGCCTTTTTTCTAACATCCCTAATATAGCTGTCTTCTAACTTCAGCTGTGCTCCGTGCCGTTTCCCAGATCTCTCTCTCTCTCTTTCAATCCCTCTCATAATTTTCACATAATGATCATGTCCCGTCTCGTTCGTCTGTCCTCCAATGTCATCAAGCTTCGCGCTGTAATCTCCTCCTCATGAACAAGCATAAATTATCTGTTTTAGTGCTGGGGGTAATGACATTGGGAAGGGCAAGAGACAAAAGCTGCTGGATAAGCAGCAGGTCACCATAGAATAGTCAGAGCTAAGGGAGGATCCCAGTCATATGTAGCATCTTGCCTAGAAAGGGAGTGGGCAATGATGGATGTCTAGGGCAATTGGTATATTGCTAGCCTAACGGGTACTGCAAGGAACATGCAATCCCATTCATTGAATGACTGGGCCAAATTCTATGGCAAAAACGTGATATGTATGCAAAGGATTGGTTCAACTCTCTGGGGTTGAAGTGGTTGCATTAAACCAAATTCGATAGAGGGAGGGGATAACTGAGGTCAAAACGTTACTGTTTTAACTGTAGCAACATTCACTATGTTATTGTTCCAGTGTTGCAAACAGTCACAATGTTACTGTTTCCCAGTGTAGCAACAGTCACAATGTTACTGTTCCATTGTAGCAACAGTCACATTTTCCTTTCAGTTAACTAGCTTCTCGTATTGAACAAAATACCGTCAGTTTAGTTTTAGACTTTACAAATTATAGAAGAACTACACAATATACAAATAAATTTGAGTTTGAGAAAAAATTCTTTCATTTCCTTATCATAAGTTACCTCTTAAGATGAAAATTGAGCATCAATAATTCCGTCAAAAATAATAACCATTTTGTTAAAACAATATATGAAGAGTGAATGGGGCCTATGATCCTTGTAGACATGTCCTCCTCAAAGTGACTCATTCACAATACGTGTTTCACTTATCTAATTACTAAATATCATACTCATTGCGTTTTTTTTCGTTATTAATAACATTACACATTATACACAACTCCAGCAGAGCTAAGTGTTTTTGTGATCGTGTCACTCGTGGTAATGGAAAAGCTCAAAGCAAATATCAATCACCTTCCATTTGAATATCAGCCTCCAAAAACATTTTATAGTAATGAAACCACGACACAAGACAGGATATTCTGAAGTGAAGTTTAAAAATTTGGCTAGGAATTTCCTTCTTGATGTGTGCTGGCTTTCTTCGTTGTTCTGGTCATGTATTACTTCTCGACGGTGAATTTTGAAACGACGTCTGGGTTCCATTGTCCCTGTGAGATGTTGAAACATTGTGACTGTTGATACAGTGAAACAGTAACATTCTGACTGTAGTTACACTGGAACAGCAACATTCAGACTGTAGTATCACTGGAACGGGCATAACATTGGCATAAGGGCCATAGAATCTAAATTGTCAGCTCACGCAACTGTCAAAGATGCATTTGTATGGGGTTGAAGAAAGTAAAGCCACTAGACGAAGAGGCTAAACCAATTCGAGTTTGCCTGAGATTTGAAAAAGAGTGAAAAAAAAGGAGTTAAGGACAACCTAAAGGAAATCTTCAACATGTGATGTCTCACTCTAGGAAGGCCAACTGTGTCCTTTATCATAAGACATTGTAAGAAGTCTTTTTGAATTTTTTCTCTCACAGGGGTATTTCACAGTGGGAACTGTTATGTTTCAGAGAAGGCTGGTCTACAAATATATCACACAAGCAATGCGCTTAATTGAAATATTGTTGAGTTCCTACTAACATTTTGATTTATCTTTTTTCTCGATACTAATTTAATAACATTTAATATCAAAGTTTCCATTGACCCGCAATGCTTCACTAACGTAATGATACTAACACAGCAGATATTAAATAGATTAGATAAATAATAAAGGCAGCCGTGAGCGTTACCTCAACCAGGTTCCTACAACGCTAGATTTTCTCCTCTACTAGTGGTGATTCTTATCCCACAATCCACATCTCATCTTCACTTACAACATTTATATTTAAATATGAACTCTTATATTTCCTAAATCAAAATAAAATGTTTTGTATTCTCAAATCAAATTTTATTTTTCCTGGCAATCCAGTGTTACCAGGGATGACAGTGTTACCAGGGATGACAGTGTTACCAGGGATGACAGTGTTACCAGGGATAGAGTCAGACGACAACGACACTACCTTAACAACCAGTGTATTATTGATGGTGTGGTGGAAGCTAGTCTGGTCACTAACTTTTAATTATAGGTAGCACCAGAAAGGAGGGGAGGAGAAGGGGTGAGGAGGACAGCGGAGGGGGGGAGGGGGGAGATAAAATAAGCGTACATAGTAATAATTTCTGACAGAGAATATTATTTTCCAACAAGAAATGATATTCATCCTCATATAGAAAACCAATATATTAATTTATATAATCAACACTATCATACTTCGAACAGGTAGAAATACATTATCAATTAAACATATCTTTTCTCATAACGTAATAACATATTAAATCAGAAATCCATAATTCATTATCCAAGGATTTAATATTAACGTATAGTAAAAAAAAAACATAGTACTATAGAGGTAGGCTTGTCCTCAGGATTTTTGTCAACGTTCAGCTGTGTATTAAGAAATCGAATAAGAACTCAGGTAATATATAGTTTGAAGTGCGTAAAGATTTTTTTAAGTCTTTCTCAAGACCAATAAACAACGTTTTGATCACTAAACAGCCAGAGGTTGTCATGATGGACTTGGAATATACCATTTAGGTCCAGTTGGTCACTGCTGCCAACCATGGTCCAGGTTGGCCACTGCTGCCACCATGGGTCAATTTGGCCACTGCTGCCACCATGGTTCCAGTGACCACTGCAGCCAACCAAGGTTCCAGTTGACCACTGCTGCCACCATGGTTCCAGTTGACCAACTGCTGCCACCATGGTCCAGTTGGCCACTCTGCCACCATGGTCCCCCAGTTTGACCACTGCTGCCACCATAGGTCCAGTTGGCCACTGGCTGCCACCATGGTCCCATTGGCCACTGCTGCCACCATGGTCCAGATGACCACTTGCAGCCACCATGGTCCAGTTGGCCACTGCTGCCACCATGTCCAGTTGGCCCCTGCTGCCACCATGGTCAGGTTGACCACTGGCTGCCCCATGGTCCCAGTTGACCCACTGCTGCCACCATGGTCCAGGTTGACCACTCAGCTGCCACCATGGTCCAGTTGACCACTGCTGCCAACCATGGGTCCTGTTGGCCACTGCTGCCCACCATGGTCCCAGTTGACCATGCGCTAACCATGTTCCCATTGCCACCGCTGCCACCATTGTCCCAGTTGAACCACAGCTGCCACCATGGTCCCGGGGGCCAGTTGGCCACTGCTGCCACCATGGTCCAGTTGAGCCACTGCCAGCCACCCTGGGTCCAGTTGGCCACTGCTGGCCACCATGGTCCAGTTTGACCATTGCTGCCAGACATGGTCCATTTCTTGGGACCACTGCTGCCACCATGGTCCAGTTGACCAAGACTCTGCTGCCACCATGGTCTTAGTTGACCACTGCTGCCACCATGGTCCAGTTGGCCACTGCTGCCAACCATGGTCCAGTTGCCACTGCTGCTGCCACCATGGTCCAGTATTGACCACTCTACCACCATGGTCCAGTTGGCCACTGCCGCCACATGGTCCAGTTGGCCACTGCTGCCGACACCATGGTCAGTTGGGCCCTGCTGCCACCATGGTCCAGTTTGGTCCGTGCTTGCCACCATGGGTCCCCAACAGCTACACATTAACTATGCCCCAGAGGAGAGACCAACAATCAATGGGCTGAAAAATAAATTATAATTAAAACAAGTCAGTGTATAAATATTAAAGTTAAGCAACAACGACGACTGATGTTGTCGGTCTTCTGTGATCTTCTTCCTTAATTATAATAATTATATTACATTTTTTGTCTCTAGTCATCATCTAATTTCATATACTAAAATAACTGGTAAAGCATATTCAAAGGTGGAGACATCGCAAGAGCATTTGCAAGATCAGCCGGCTGTGGTTCCTACGTTGACACGTGCTGCAGCAGCAAACAGCCTCGTTGATCAGGCCCTGATCCACCAAGCTGCGGGGGGGTTGATCCCGCAGAAATGCCCCCCAGGTAATGTAAATGGCAAACATAAAGATAAGTTTTGAGGAGCAACACACAATGAAACACTAGATATATTTATTTTACAGTATTTTCTTGTGTTGCGCTATTAATTAATAATTTATCAGTTGTTTAATGGTGAAAACTAGAACGGTAGGAAGTGTGTAGCTTCCTGTTGATGACTCAGACACTTGTGTGAATTGTGAGTGTGTTGTAGACTGGAGGGACTCACCTACCAAGATTTGACACAATGATCAATCTTAAAACTGCTTCTTCCGTCTTCAGTGTTTATATTTAACTGTATTCTTCCGAAGAAGCCTCCGTGCAGGTGATAACCTTTCGCCAAATAAATAACCAAGTGTTTTCAGATGAGGAGTCTTATTCATCAATTTGTTTGATAATGGATACCAAAAATTACATGATAATTCCATCTTGTTAGTTGCTGCTCGTAGCAAGTATGCTTATTATAATTTTAGGTATTTTTGATAAGTATATTAACAGCTACTTTCCAGACCTAGTGTAAAGTATTATCCGTTCAATTATAACTGTAGGTGCGTTTACAAATTACTTATACTCATAATTTTTGTACGTGAATGGTGTAACAACACCGACAAGATGAAAAATTGTACACACATGTAACAACTGGGTAATCTTTAATGAGATGTATCGCCATCCATGGGCTTTATCATACAAATTCTAGACATAATTTGAAGCAGTAGAACTATAATATAAAAGATTAGTAATCATCCCCTCATCGTTGGAGTTGGTGTGAAGAGCACCGTAGTTGTAAGACTTCTTGGAACCCGAGGCACGAAGGCTGCGCGTATTTACTGAGTCAAGTGAAAAGGGACGGGTAGCAGACTTGTCCAAAACACTGCAACATTATCGAATCTTCGTTCAGAGGGCTATCTCCTCCGCAACCCTCTCACTTCTAACTAACCCCCGTCCCTTGGGTACGACCGGACTTCACTGGGAATCCCGCCTATCAGTGACAATGCCTTCGTCCTGCTACCCGTCCCTCTTTTCACACAACCCCAGGTAGATTTTGTTTGTGACTTGAAAAAGCCCACTGTGTGGGCGAAAATGTTGTCAATAAAGGATACATTATACTACATATGTGTTTATATTTCCATCCGTTCCTCTTTTCACCTGACGGAGCCATTATATAAGCGCACAACCTTCTTAGCCTGTGCTTCCAATTTTCACGACACGGTGCTCCTTTACAACCAACTTCAAGGATGAGGGACTGATTACCTCATCTTCGCATATAATTTTACTATCTTCAAATTACAGCCATTAGAATTGTATTGATAAGCCACTGGATGACGAAACGTCTACATTAAAAAGATACCCAGATGTTGCATATGTGTCTAATTTATTCATAATGTCCTGAGTCCAGAATGATTAACTCACCCTCATCGTTTCTTAAACTCCCTTAATTTTAAAGGCTGCTGCGACTAACTGAACGAAGCCTTTCCGATTTGTGTCCATCTGTAATCTATAAATTTGTTTTCATATGAGACACATTTCAATATATAAATGTATATATGACATAAATGGATAAATGACAAATCCGAGAGAATCCACACGTCATGTTTATCCCACATAAACATCGATATTACTCACATCATAGTGTCATGAACTGTCAATGTTTTAGACTTAAAGATCATTAACTTATAGATCATAAGTTTAGGCGTATCCTCAAAATTTAATATATTACCAGCACAGGTACTGTTTAACAGGCCTGTTGTACCTAACCGTTTTAAGATATCAGCTTGAACGCATCAGTTATACTGTAATTAAAGGACTCAGGGTTAAAATCGTATACAACCAATTGTTAGCTTTTTGAACTTTTTTTACAATCATGTGCAATTTGTACACCTTTATACAATTTTGTAAGCTATACAGTGAACCACACTAAATAATGAACACTCTATACAGTGGTACACTCTATACCGTGTACACACTATACAGTGTACACTCTATACAGAAGATTTGTTAAAAAAACCAAAATACCTGTGAGTTGTGGTAAAGACAGATCGTAAGTATATAATCCCCTTCCACAAGCTACACTTCATATATCTATACAGAGGGACAGCCTGAGGCATGAACTGTAGGTCCCGAACGGTCCCTTGATACAAGGTAGCCTACCCAGTGCATCCCTCCTCAACCCTGACCAGCTGGCCTACAGTAGAGCTGGCAGTTACTCCACAGAATGAATGGTGCTCTCACCCCACACATTCCATAAAACTCCCAAATTTTAACCTGTTTTTTAACGGTCTGATGGATTATGGATAATGCGATGCACATGAAATATAATAACGTCCGCTGCATATGGCTACAGTTAAGTAGTCACTGATAAACAACACTACATTATTAAATATACTGTGAGATTTTATGATTGTCTCTCTGATGCAATGAGTTGAAATATTATGTGCACCAGAGACCCAATTTGGTATCCAGAAATATGAAAAAATAATTTATGGCTGTGCTGGAAGAAGAAGAAGTGAGAAGGAATAATAAATAAATTTAAAACAACCTATTGCAATAACTCAAACAGAAAACGAAAAACTTTTCATCAGTGACTCTGGCGAGGATGAGAGTGAGGCATGCGAGAGTGAGGCAGGATGAGAGGAGGCAGGACGAGAGTGAGGCAGACGAGAGTGAGGGCAGGATGAGAGTTGAGGCAGGATGATAGTGTGGAAAAGGATATAGTTAGCACTAACACTTCCTTAAAGTCAACAGTGCTTTGATATCAAGTACTCTTGATCTGAGGAACCGGGAACACCCTCCTCCATTTTTTCCGATTAAATGTAATAGCCTCCCATTCCTCTCGAACTAAGTGGACTTACAATTTCGGTGCCTGAATAAATGTTATTATACAGATGACTAATATTTAATGATCTGGAAGACAACAGGTCAAAAGTTGGTATTCTACTTCAATGTCATGACTTGTAATCAGGTAAATTAGTATGAATGAACAGAAATACTTCTTGTAGATCACCGTACCTGATCATGAGAAGAGTGGAGGTGAAGTTATTCTTCAGACTTCAACCCACACCAGGTAAGGTTAATACTACCAGGAATAGAAATTAAAGCAACTCAGACGCTAGGAACTGAAGTTTAGCCTCTGCCCGCTAGATGGAAGAGTGGGCGGTAACACAATAGTGGTTCCTGGGTGTCTGAACAACCATAACTCCCACTTTTTAAGTTTTTTTTTTTCTCAAAATATACCCTTTCCTAAACTTATAGCCGGAAGCAGTATGTTAAGCTACAGAGGGAAAAGTACTATGTACACCCTCGGTTCAGCCAATCTGAGAAGTGGTTTTCCCGAGTCATATATATTATATATATATATATATATTATATATTATATATATATTATATATATATATATATTATATATATATATATATATATATATATTTTATTATTTTTAAATTATCACACTGGCCGATTCCCACCAAGGCAGGGTGGCCCGAAAAAGAAAAACTTTCACCATCATTCACTCCATCACTGTCTTGCCAGAAGGGTGCTTTACACTACAGTTTTTTAAACTGCAACATTAAACACCCCTCCTTCAGAGTGCAGGCACTGTACTTCCCATCTCCAGGACTCAAGTCCGGCCTGCCGGTTTCCCTGAATCCCTTCATAAATGTTACTTTGCTCACACTCCAACAGCACGTCAAGTATTAAAAACCATTTGTCTCCATTCACTCCTATCAAACACGCTCACGCATGCCTGCTGGAAGTCCAAGCCCCTCGCACACAAAACCTCCTTTACCCCCTCCCTCCAACCTTTCCTAGGCCGGACCCCTACCCCGCCTTCCTTCCACTACAGACTGATACACTCTTGAAGTCATTCTGTTTCGCTCCATTCTATCTACATGTCCGAACCACTCAACAACCCTTCCTCAGCCCTCTGGACAACAGTTTTGGTAATCCCGCACCTCCTCCTAACTTCCAAACTACGAATTCTCTGCATTTTTATTCACACCACACATTGCCCTCAGACATGACATCTCCACTGCCTCCAGCCTTCTCCTCGCTGCAACATTCATCACCCACGCTTCACACCCATATAAGAGCGTTGGTAAAAACTATACTCTCATACATTCCCCTCTTTGCCTCTAAGGACAAAGTTCTTTGTCTCCACAGACTCCTAAGTGCACCACTCAAATCTTTTTCCCTCATCAATTCTATGATTCACCTCATCTTTCATAGACCCATCCGCTGACACGTCCACTCCCAAATATCTGAATACGTTCACCTCCTCCATACTCTCTCCCTCCAATCTGATATTCAATCTTTCATCACCTAATCTTTTTGTTATCCTCATAACCTTACTCTTTCCTGTATTCACCTTTAATTTCTTCTTTTGCACACCCTACCAAATTCATCCACCAATCTCTGCAGCTTCTCTTCAGATCTCCCAAAAGCACAGTGTCATCAGCAAAGAGCAGCTGTGACAACTCCCACTTTGTGTGTGATTCTTTATCTTTTAACTCCACGCCTCTTGCCAAGACCCTCGCATTTACTTCTCTTACAACCCCCATCTATAAATATATTAAACAACCACGGTGACATCACACATCCTTGTCTAAGGCCTACTTTTACTGGGAAAAAAATTTCCCTCTTTCCTACATACTCTAACTTGAGCCTCACTATCCTCGTAAAAACTCTTCACTGCTTTCAGTAACCTACCTCCTACACCATAACACTTGCAACATCTGCCACATTGCCCCCTATCCACCCTGTCATACGCCTTTTCCAAATCCATAAATGCCACAAAGACCTCTTTAGCCTTATCTAAATACTGTTCACTTATATGTTCACTGTAAACACCTGGTCCACACACCCCATACCTTTCCTAAAGCCTCCTTGTTCATCTGCTATCCATTCTCCGTCTTACTCTTAACTCTTTCAATTATAACTCTACCATACACTTTACCAGGTACACTCAACAGACTTATCCCCCTATAATTTTTGCACTCTCTTTTATCCCCTTTGCCTTTATACAAAGGAACTATGCATGGCTCTCTGCCAATCGCTAGGTTACCTTACCCTCTTCCATACATTTATTAAATAATTGCACCAACCACCTCCAAAAACATATCCCCACCTGCTTTTAAACTTTCTATCTTTATCCCCATCAATCCCGGCTGCCTTACCCCCCTTTCATTTTACCTACTTGCCTCACGAACTTCCCCCACACTCACAACTGGCTCTTCCTCACTCCCTAAAAGATGTTATTCCTCCTTGCCCTAACACACGAAATCACAGCTTCCCTATCTTCATCAACATTTAAACAATTCCTCAAAAAATTCCTCCATCTTCCAATACCTCTAACTCTCCTTTTTAATAACTCTCCTCTCCTATTTTTAACTGACAAATCCATTTGTTCTCTGGGCTTTCTTAAATTGTTAATCCCCACTCCAAAACTTTTTTCTTATTTTCAACAAAATTTGTTGATAACATCTCACCCACTCTCTCATTTGCTCTCTTTTAAATTGCTTCACCACTCTCTTAACCTCTCCCTCTTTTTCTCCATATACTCTTCCCTCCTTGCATCACTTCTACTTTGTAAAAACTTCTCATATGCTAAACTTTTTCTCCCTTACTACTCTCTTTACATCATCATTTCCCCCAATCGCTCCTCTTCCCTCCTGCACCCACTTTCCTTGTAACCACAAACTTCTGCTGAAAAACTCATAACACTACATTTTAAACCTACCCCATACCTCTTTTGACCCCATTTCCTATGCTCTCATTAGCCCATCTATCCTCCAATAGCTGTTTTATCTTACCCTAACTGCCTCCTCTTTTAGTTTATAAACCTTCACCTCTCTCTTCCCTGATGCTTCTATTCTCCTTGTATCCCATCTACCTTTTACTCTCAGTGTAGCTACAACTAGAAAGTGATCTGATATATCTGTGGCCCCCTCTATAAAATACATCTGAAGTCTACTCAACAGTCTTTTATCTACAATACATAATCCAACAAACTACTGTCATTTCGCCCTACATCATATGTATACTTATTTATCCTCTTTTTCTTAAAATATGTATTTACCTATAACTAAACCCCCTTTCTATACAAGTTCAATCAAAGGGCTCCCATTATCATTTTACACCTGCACCCAAAACTTACCTACCACACCCTCTCTAAAAGTTTCTCCCACTTTAGCATTCAGGTCCCCTACCACAATTACTCTCTCATTTTGGTTCAAAGGCTCCTATACATTCACTTAACATCTCCAAAATCTCTCTCCTCTCCTCTGTTTCCCTTTTCCCAGGTGTAACGTTATTATGCCCCAATTCCGCCCCAAACTTTTATTTTAAATCCACATAATTCTTGAATTTACACTTTCAATTTCTTTTTCCCCTTCCATAACTGATCTTTTAAACTTTACTGCCCCCCTTCCTTTGCTCAAACTCTCTCGATACTCCAGTTTAATCCTTTTTATTTCCCCCCCTGAAATTCCCCCCCCTTCAGTTTTGTTTCGTTAACCCAGGACACCAACTTCTTTTATTCATAAATCGAATCATCTGTTTTTGTTACCCACACTAACCACGAATTTAAGCCCCCAGTTTTTAAAGTTTTTCTTCTTCTCTTTTAGTAATTAACAGGGGGGGGTTTTCTCCATTGCTCCGTTTTTTTAGCCCTCATCGACCCCCCTGGTTACGGAGGAAAGTTTTTTTTTCCCATTTCCCCCATGGACAATAAAAGAAAAAAAAAAGAAAAAGAGCTATTTAGAAAAAGGAGAAAAACCTAGTGTAGTTTTTAATTAATGCATGTGCGTGCTGTGGGTGACCAAGTGAAAGTAGGATAGCAAGATATCCTGTTATTACGTGTTTATGAGAAAAAAAAAAACCAGCAATCCTACCTTCATGAAAAAACAGTTACGGGTTTTTTTTCACAGTCATCTGCAGGACGGTAGTATTCCGGGGTGGTTGCTGTCTAAAAATAACTATACTTATAGGGAAAACCCCTTTGTGTTTGAAACAGATCGCAAGCATGATGTCCGGGAAAAAAATTAAAAGGTTCAGTACCGATCTTAAGAGGGGTATCCGTTTATAATTTTAAAGTTGTTCAAAATTATTATATATATATAAATAATATAAATATATATATATTTATATATATATTATATATATTTTTATATATATATATATTTATTTTTTAAAAAATTTTAAACTTAAAGACGGGATACCCTATTTAAGAGTCGGCTACTTAAACCCTTTAAAATTTTTCAGGTACATCAGTGGCTTGTGATCTGTTTAAAGCACAAAGGGGTTTTTCCATATAAGTAGTGTTGAACCCATTTACCCCCCATACAATGATAACTTCCTTCTCCACAGGGGATTGTTTTTTTTCCCTGCAAAGTTTCTTACTGTGGAAGAAAAGGGGAAAGTGAATCTCATCATAATACTGTAGTGGAACACCCCCGACCCAAATGGAAGGCATCCGTTTGAGACAAAAGACTTTATTAAAAACTGGAATTTTAAAACAGGGGTTGGAAAGTTTTCTTTACTTTGTTCGAAGTTTTCTACAGCCTTCGAACAAAAAAGGGTTTTTCTACTTTTAAATAGTCTGTGAGAAGGAAGTCGACCTTTTATTATGTAAAAAATTTCTCTTTTGAAATTTACTGCCCCAAAGGGAAAACTTTTAGCAATTTTGTTTTGTAGTTAAAAGGGCTTTCTAAAACCCGCTTTCGTCTTGTTAGGAAGAGGTGAAAAATTTTACTGTAGAAATAAAAAAACCGAGGTATTGTACTTTAAAATACCCAAGAAAACATTTCTGTGGTTTGATTGAAAGGGCAATGAGCTCTATTTTTTAAAACCAGCGCAGGTGTAAGATGATCCCCCCCAGACATAAATCAGATTAAATATTTCGAAATACATGAAACATTTGAGGCAAAAAGGAAATTCTAACCGGATTCGGGGCACACGCGGTGACAACGTAAGGCACTGTGCATATTGCTTAGCCTTCAGGGTGGGGAAAGCCGTGTATGGTTTGATTTTTCTGGGTGTAAGGGCACTTGTGGTAGTTTGTGAAATTTTTTTTTCAGAGAAAAATTTACAGTCAGGGAATTCATACAAGTCTGATCGATTACGGGCTGGGTTCAACGCCCCATTTGTGATAACATTAATAACGAAAATTTAGCAGTCGGTAAAATTGTCTGATTTTTTAACCCATACAACGCTGAAAGAAGCGTTTTAAAAGGGTTCTTGATATTTACTTTAAGAGTTTTCAACTTCGATAAATGTTTTCCGAAAGCGAAGGGAAACAGGAAGTTTTTTCCGTCTTATGGTTCATGGCTGACAATCTTGTGTAAAGGGTAGGGGTAATTTCCTGGATCTCTGTGAATATGTCGAAAAGGTTTATAAGGCATTTACTTAGACTTTTTTTTTGTAGATATTTCACTCTTGTTTTTGATTTTTGAGTTATTATTTGGGAATAAACATTTTAAATTCAAGTGTTCGTTGATTCTGTGCGAGACTCGTGTCTATAATAAAATTTTACATTACGAAAAACATGCTTTTAACAAAATATTTTCATCAAAGGATTTTCAACGAGAATAAAATTCTCTACGGGGGAAAGGTTTTCCAAAATTTGACTTTTTAATTCGTTCTTTACCTTTGACATCCAAGAGAAAATCACCTTATTACAAACTTTACTTTTTATTCGGTCCGCTCCGGGAAAATTAACAATTTTTGGATTTATCTGGAAAAAGAACAAAAAATTCATCAAAAATATTAAATTTCGCTTAACTTTTTGGTAATATGGTTTGTATTTTCCCAGGGAAAATTTTTCAAGTTCTTGAAAACTAAATCAGCGGTTTCTTCAATTTTTCTTAGTTTAAAAAAAAAAACTTATAAGTGCTTTGAACTTCAGGTTTAATTTTTGGGACCAAGTTTTTCAAGATAAAATGAGGTTCAGGGCTTGCCCCCCCATAAAGCATTTTCGAAAGGGAAAATACCCAAGTGAATCATTTGGGAAATTCTGACGCTTACAAAGGCACATGGTAATAATTTCCCCATCGTTGGTTAAGGAAAAAAAAGTTTTTTTAAAATTTTGATTTTTGGTAGCTGTGTCATTCCACTCTTCCTTACAATTTGGATGTAACGGGGTTTAAACCCCCAAAATTTGATAAATTGATCCATTAATTCAAAAAAAAATTTGTGTTCCTTGATCAGAAAAAATTTTCCGGGGTATCCTCCCCCCCCCCTGAAAAAATATCACTTTTCGCAATTTACTGACGTCCCGTTTTGGGGCTAGACGCATAGCCAGTCATAGTAAGATGTATTTATACCCCTGATAAACCCAAAGTGATAGGACAACCTCTCCCTGCCCCCTACAAAGGGGGATGATAAAATCGGCTTTTACCATAGAAACCCCCATATTCTTAAATTTTGGGGAGGGAGCTAACATTTTTTAAATTTTAAAAATTTTTATACCGTAAAGAATCTAATTGGGGAAAAGTTACTAGAGATAAATCAGGAAATCCAGTACTCTAAAAATTGTCGAAACTTCTTTCCCTTTAAAGATACCTTCACTAAAGCTGGTTAATATTACTTCAGTGAAACATTTCCCCGATATTTCAGTTTCCCTTTGACTTTCTGGACTTTTTATGTCCAAATTTTTTACAGATGAAAGATATCATCTGAAGCCCGTGGAATTATTAGGCAAAAAGGGTTTGGGGCCCCCTCAGTTTGCTTGGGCCACAAAGGGTTTATATCTGCTACGGTCCTTAGGGTAGTTATTATGCGCCACACATATTATGTCTGGGGACTTGTGCCTTTTTCCGAAAATGGGAACATTTTGTTTTTTTATAAATATTTGTAAATGAAAGGTTACAGCAAAAGGACTTGACCCCCTTTCCTCAGTGTGTTATCGAAGTCGTGGTCGACTTCAGCGCTATCAACCCAAGAATCAAACATTGAAAAGATTTAAAAAAATATCCCATGAAATTTTTGATTTGGAGTTATTTTTATCATGACAAAAAACTCTGACCTGAAAATTGAGTTTTTTTCTTGAAAGCGTAAATTATGGCTTTCTTCAGAGATTTAAAATTTGTTAACCTCAAAAGGTAAAGTAGAATAATTAAAAGTGATACCAACAAATGGGCCAAGCCGCCAAAATGGAGGGCCAGAAATAGAGGGGCAGTGTTTTCAGATCTGGTAAAATTGCTAGTGTATACTGTTCTGGAAAGGTGGTTTTGACTTTCAAAAATTTGTTTTTGGGTAGGGTACAGTATGTATTTTCAGCTTGTCCTATCTTCTGGCTTCTAACCCCAAATTTAAACTTTTTGCCCCCTCTGCATAGCTTGCTCTTCAATTCCTTCATTTAAAGGCTACCTCTCTTGCCTGAACTCGTTTTTACTATCCTTTCCGTTCTTTTTTCCTTTTTGGGGCAAGTCTTCTTGATTTTTTTTTCGCCGCTATTCTTTCTTCGCGAGTAGTCTTTCATGTTCTTTTTTTCTCTGCGCTAGTTTTCCGTTTTCCCCCAGCTATAGCTAATTGAAGAAATATAGTTTTCAAAGGGCCCGTCCGTAACCATTTCCTTTCCAGCCCAACCCGACCAAAGATCCTGTTTAGAAAGAAATATTTTCAAAAAAAACTTTTTCCAGTTTGTACTAAACACAAAAATAAAAAATTGAAATGCCAAATTTTAAAAGGGGGGACAGTGTGCCACTTTATTAAACCCTTCCCACAGAAAAATAACTGAATTTTCACTTGGAATAAAAACTTGTGAGCTAACAGCCTTCAAAATTTAAAACATCCGGGTTTACACAGAAAGGATTATTATCAAATTTCTGGTCCCCCAAAAGAAACCCCCAAAATTCCCCGAAACCAAAAAGTAATTTAATACACCAGTAAGACTTTCCCCCCAAAAAAAGCTTAAATCCTCCCTTTATTTTTAATTTTTATACTTCAACCTTAAAAACCAGGGGAAAAGTTACCCCCCGAGTTACCCCGGGAATTGCCTTGTCAGAGGAAGCCCTTTTTTTTCCCGAACAAAAGAATGGGAAAAAAAAAATTTTGAAATCTTGAGGATATTAATTTTAATTTTTTAAGATTTTTAAAAAAAAATAATTGGCCCCGGGGTTTCCGTAGGAAGCGGCGGAGTATTTACCCCCGGGGTGGTCTTCTGATGGTTTTGAAAAAAAGGTGTTTGGTTTTTGGGGGGCGGTGTTCGTCCGATGTTCGGAATTCCTGCACAATTGGTCTAGTACCCCAATGGATTTCAGAGGGACGAGTCTATATTCCCCTATGTCCTTGACAGGGTCTTGTCCAATTAATAGTGTTACCCCGGGTACCCGGCCCGCACAGAGGTGATAAAAAAGAAAACAAACTGGTTCCATAAGGGTTTGATAATATCCCTTGTAAAATCAGTTTCCATGAATTTGTACCCGTTATCAATGAAAGGGATTTCAAGTTCATTAGGTACCCTCTAGCCCAATAATTTTACAGATTGCCCCAGACTCCATTCATTGCCCCACCCCCCCTAAGCAAATGAAAAAGACTGGACCCCCCCTCAGGGGTGATACATTATGGTGACTTGTACTTATCCAGCAGCTCTCTCTCCTGCCTTTCCGAGTATTTCCCCCAGCACTATGGAAGAAATGGGGTTGTTCCCCTTACCCGACATTTATCATCCAACCTGTTATATTTTATACACGGCTCCCTTTTGGGCCCCACTGTCTCCCCCTTTTTTATCTTGTTACAAAAAGCACAGTCCATATATCTACCTGGAGTCCCCCACAACCCGAATTTCTTACCCTTTTTAACAGGGGGTCGGTTGTACATTTAACCCGCTAACACTGAATAATCTTTTGGAGAAAAAAGGAAAAGATTTTTTACCTTAGTTTTCTATTAACCCTTTCCCTTTTCTTGATGTTTTTTGAAGTGTGAACCATGCCATTTAAAAGGGTGTCACCTCTACTTTTGGGCACCTTTTCCCCCTTACAACCCCCACCCCACACCACTCGTAAACACACAACACACACACACAACAACACTAGTTCTCATTTTTCACTTCTTTACTTCTCTAGATCTTTTATATTTGGAAAAAAAATCCTAACAAACCCCACACTCAATAAAAGAATAAACTCGGTGTTGAGATCGACCTTCTGACAAAAGGAATTTCAGGACTATTTTTTACTTGGTGGCCGGTTTTTAATGCGCCAATGACCCTTTTTTTTTCTAGTAGTTTTCCCTTTTGGGGCCGTTGTTTTTTTGTTTGTTTTTACGTTTACATACTTTAGGTTGCTGTTCTGTACGTTTGTTCTGTGTGTTACGGGGACACTTCTTGTGTGTTCTGTATGTTCTCAGGTTAATTATGTTTTTATGTATTACTTACTGGGTTTTTTTTTACCATTGTTTGTGTTCTTTTTTTTAAAATTTATTTTGTTACTGTATTTTTCTTATTTGGTTTTGTTGGGGATGTACTTTTTTGTATCTTTCGTCTGTTCTTGCGTTCTACATCGTTTTGAACATTAAAATGGTATAAAATACCGACATTTTTAGGTAAGACACATATGCAACAGTTTTGGGACTTTTTTCGAAACGTTTCGCCTCACAGTAGGTTTTTCATCGAGTACAGAAAAAGTTGATAAAAACAGAAGATACTTGAAGACGATGTAATCAGTCCATCACCCCAAAGTTTTGAGGGGGGAGTCCCTCAGTCGGAGAAGAGCATTGTTTCCGTTTCTGAAAAAATATGAAGTTGAAGTGAAGGATGGGGGCCTTTTATAGTGCCCGGAGGGGAGACGTGGTTGCTTTGGGAGGGCAGGTCCCCCTCAAACCCCCCGTTCTCCTGTAGAGGTCGAAGTGATGGTCTGTACCCAAAAACCCCGTGTTGCAGTGTTGACGAAAGAAAATTAAAATGGTATAAAAAACCGACGATTGTTTGGAAAAACATATGCAACAGTTAGGTATTTTATTTTGAAACGTTTCGCCTACACATAGGTTCTTCAGTGAGTACAGAAAAGTTGATAAAAGCCGAAGATACTTAAGACGATGTAATCAGTCCATCCCCTTAAAGTTTTTTGGTGGTCAGTCCCTCAGTCTGGGAAAAGGGTTGTTCCGTTGTCTGAAAAAATATGAAGTTTAAGTGACAGGAGGAGCCTTTAATAGTGCCCGGAGGTGGAGTAGGTTTCTTTGGAGGAGGTCCCTCTCAAACCCCCCGTTCCCTAGTAAGGTCAATTTATGGTCGTACCAAAATACCCTTGTGTTCGGTCTGACAGAATGAAAATTAAAATGGATAAATACCCACGATTTTTAGGGAAGACACAATGCAACAGTTAGGTATCTTTTTTAAACGTTTTTGCCTAACCGTAGGCTTCTTTCATCGGTCAGAAAAGTTTATAAACGGATCTTGAAGAGGTAATCAGTCCCCACCCCCTTAAAAATTTTTAGGTGGGCAGTCCTCATCTGGGGAAGAGATTGTTTTGTTGTCTGAAAAAAAATGAAGTTGAAGTGACGGATGGAGCCTTTAATAGTGCCCGGAGGGGAGGACGTAGGTTGTTTGGGAGGGCAGGTCCCCCCAAACCCAGCCGTTCTCACTATAGAGGCGAAGTTGTGGTCTGTACCAAGTACCCTTGTGTTGCGTGTCGACAGAATGAACATTAAAATGGTATAAAATACCGAAGATTTTTAGGTAAGAACCCTATCAAAAGTTTGGTACTTTATTTTGAAAAGTTTCGCCCACACAGTAGGCTTTTTCAGTCGAGTACAGAAAAGTTGAAAAAGCAGAAGATACTTTAAGACGATGTAATCATTCCCTCCCCTTAAAGTTTTTAGGTGGTAGTCCCCAGTCTGGAGAAAGCATTGTTCCTTTTCTGAAAAAATATGAAATTGAAGGACAGGATGGGCCTTTTTGTGCCCGGAGGGGTGAACGTAGGTTGCTTTGGGAGGGCAGGTCCCCTCAAAACCCCAAGTTTTCCAGAGAGGGGGATGGGGCCCCCTTCAAAACCCCCGGGTTTATTTTGGAAAAGAAAAAAAATGGGTTAAAGATTTTGGTGTTTCAACTTTTTCTTATTTTGAAATTTTTAAAGACTTCTTTTCAGTCGAAAAAAAGTTATAAAAAAAAATTTTTAAAGTGTTTTAAACGTCCTTTTTAAATTTTAAGGTTCATTCGCTAGGACACCTTTTCAAAAAATTTGGTAAAGGACAAAACTTTTTTTATAGGGGGAGAGTGGGTTTGGGAGGGACCCCCTCAAAACCCAGCCTTCTACTTTTAAAAGGTCAAAGTTATTCTTACCAAGAACATGTTTCAGTGGGAATGAACTAAAAATTAAAAATAGACGATTTTAACCTTCAAAGTTTTCTTTTTTCAACTTTCGCCAGAGGCTTCTTGGGGGCGAAAAGTTGAAAAAAGAAATACTTTTAAAAAACTTAACTCCTCATTAAATTTTAGTTCATTCCCCGTTAAAAACATTTTTCCTTTTAAAAATTGGTTAAGGGCAATGGGGGGCCCTTTTTTTGAGAAGCTGGGTTTTTTTGGGGGGATCCCCCCCAAACAACCTTTTCCAAAAGGGGGCCCAATTTAGGTTCCCCCTCCAAAACCCTTTTTTTCAACCACGGGAAAACCAAAATTTTCCCC
>NC_069399.1:3143005-3163005 GCF_026875155.1 Cherax quadricarinatus
AAAAGGGTGATAAGGGACAAAAGGGGAAACAAAAAAACAGACAAGAAAAAAATTTAGGGATAGACAATGGGGGAAGAAAGGGGAGGACCCTAATTAGGGGGTCCAAGGAAACTGAAGGTAAGTCTAGGGTAAAGAAAGAAGCTCAAGTGTGGTTGTTGAAACCCCCTGAATGGGTTACAATGATTATTTGTATATATATAATTTTAAATTACTTTTCATATAATTTTTTATTTGCTTAATTTTTGCGATAATACTAAAATCGAAAATATATTCTTTATATTCTTTTTTGCCTTATGTTGTTAGGATGACAAATATTCATTTTAAATCTTGATTGTCAAACTCTTAATTATGTTTGTCGTCGTTTTTACGCCGGGTTTTCTGAGCTGTGCTGTCCAGGGCTATACGTGTGGGGGGGGGGTGCCCCTCACCTCTCGTAAGTATTCATTTGCCTAGACTCCTGGGGGTTGGGGACAATTGTCTGTCTCATTATTCTTGTTAGTTCTGTAGAACTCTGGTCACAGAACATTGTATAGACTTAGTGATTTTCGACGTTGTACTGAGGTTGTGTGTCGCTTAGACACTCTGAACATCTCAGGTCCTTAGCTATAGCTTCTGACCTAATTTTGTACGGGTTTTTCTGTGTATTGTCACAGTCAGGGTTTTTCCTATGCTGAACTTAGATTCAGTAGTATGGGAGTTTTGGGTAACTTTTGTGGAGGATCTGCTGATGGTCCCTACTTATGTCGTTATATTATCTCCTTGATCCTGATTGTGTTTGCAGTCCTTGTTATATGGCTATGGGCTTAGCATTCTTTTCATTGTTCAAGCAGACTGTTCTGGTTGCCACGGTCAAGAAGTTAGTTTATGTGAGGACTTTGCCCAGTCACTTGTTTAAGTCTAGTCGAGTCGTGAGACATAGTGAACTACTTAGAGCACTTACACGCATACACAAACTTACTTGGGTACATATTTGTAATATCTTATTAAATGTTAATGTACCAGACGGTACTTAAGAATTATAAATTGTGATATGTACTTTCAGCACAATAATATTGAACTCGAGAGATTGATTTTATTTTGATTGCTGTGATTAATTTAATTTGTTAATATACCTCTAGACTTAATAAATTTATTAAATTTTAATTTCTCTAGTTAGTAGCCTTCCAGTTGTAATCCTGAAGCACTATTGAATAATACTGAATTCTAATGGATAATTGGACAAGGATACTGACTACTTGTTACGAAAACCCAGTAACAGGTTGGATGCTAGAAGGGCAGTCCTTTCTAGTATTCAGTGGAGATCTCTAAGCTTTTAGAATCGCGTCTTTTGTAACAAATGGGGGCCTGTCCGGGATGCTCTTGATCCAAGATGTTCGAGAAATTGTCCAGTTTGACATACTAGTAAATCTATGATCAAACACTTTGAGTACTTTCCTAATCTGAAGACTTTGAGTTTAGTCTTGTAAAACAACCAGTGGATGTATGTACCTGACTGAGTCTCTTGATCCAAGGAGTGGAAATACTGTTTATGAGTTCTAGCTCTAAGACATCCAACACTAAAATTCCTATTAGGATTATAGTTTCCCATAATCACTCTCTCGTAGAACAATTATTTTCGTGATGTATGCCAAAGTGAAACAGTTAATTGATACTCTGACTTTGTCTGAGTTAAGTACTTTAAAAAACTTCAGACGTTTGGCAAGTAGCCAAGTATCTCGGTGTGGCGTATAACAGGATTACACAGCTGAAACTGTCAGAGCATTATTAAAGATATATTGTTTCCTGCTCATACAGAGATGTCTGATTATGATTCAGATTCAGAAAGCCTAGTGTCACAATTAGGAAGTAATGGCTCTATTTATGAAGATGAAAGAGCAACTAGAGCAAAGTGAGCCTAGTGTCTGAGCCTAGTGTAGCTCAGTTCTCGCTCGCTCCTTCCTTCACTGACACAATAGTACAGAGTATAGCTGGTAGTATGACACAGCCTAAAAACTAGTACAGTGTATGATGCACCTGTATCTACTTATCCTAGACCAGATCTAGACTCTCAAGAGACGGCTGGACGAAGTGTCCGACCTAAGGACCGTCAGACCATGTTAATTTCCCCCTACTCCTCCATTCCCCACTGTTCCTATCTCTCAAGAACAGTTTGAGAGGTTTGAACGCCTCCTTATGTTGCAGACTGCACAAATAGAGGCACAGAGGAAATGAACGAAGAAGATTTCCAAAGAGAAAATGTTCGTCTGTTAAGACCAACAGACTGAATAGATCACAGGACACATTTAATGTGCAGAAAGCTGCACCCATGGTTCCTAAGTTTTTTGAAAAGTGACTTAGACACATATTTGATATGTTTGAGAACCAGGCACGTGCTATAAATTTGGCCACGTAAGCACTGGGCAACATTGTTGCATACTGCTTTGACGGGAAGAGCCCCAAACCTGTACTGCAGCTTTGCCATTTACCAAGTACATTAGTTATGACGCTGTCAAACAAACAATTCTAGAAAACGTATAACTTGTTACCTGTAAGTTATCAAAGAGCATTTCGTACGTTACAACGACGACAAGATCAAACTTGTGTAGAGTTTGCCCCCGTGAGAAAAAAGTTGCATTTCAGAGGTGGTGTAGGTCTGCCATGTGTAACAACTATAAACAGCCTTGTTCAGTTGTTACTACATGAAGAGTTTAACAACTGTATGCCTGCGACATCAAGAATATCTGATCGATCATACTGCCTTGGATATTCTGGAAACTCCCAGCATTAGCAGACAATTACAAGATTTCTCACAAACTTGTACGTACTAAAACACAAAAAACAAGGTAACTAAAAATTGCCCCTAGAAGTTGGCAACCTAAATCAGCTGCTCATTCCCGGCCTGATTGAAACCCTCTACTGTAACTTCTCGTACCTTTACCAGGAAAACTCACATCCTGAATCTGTCTCTGTGGCTGACCAGAAATCTGAATCGAGAAGAAGAAAGGGTTAAATGTCCCTATTGTAACAGAAAAGGACATGCTAGAGAGTATTGCTATAAGTTAGAAAGAGATACGAATACAGTCGTGCGGCGGGCGCCCCCACACAAGTCGTATCCTCTTCCGAGCAACAAAGGCACCCAAAATCCTAGTAATACCTCTGATCCTATGTTTTGGGTAATGTTACTCGGGATAGATGACTAGCGTCAGAAAGTGTATCTGACGAAAAGATTCGTTCAGCGATGAGTCCTTACTTTTCGAGAGATAAAGTAGGATTTGACGAATCACATCTAACTGAGATAATTTCTTTCAGAGACACGGGGCAGTTATCTCACGTTTTTAAAGAGAAGATGTACTGCCCATAACTGAGATACCTATTGCAAGATAGATGTATTGTTAGAAGCCTATGGAGGGGCTGTTATAAAAGTGCCTCTGCACAAAGTTTATATTGAAACAAGCTATTACACTGGTTATATTTCAGTGGGTATATCCAGTGGTGTATTTCCCATCAGGTCAGTGGACTTGTTAATAGGGAACGATATCCCTTTATGCTGGTATATGTAAAGAACCCCTTGTGTTGATAATAACACTGATGTATTTATGCCATTGAGCTTGTAGAGAGAAAAACCCATTTTTATTTCCTCTCAGCGCAATTCTAGAGCTATGTCAAAGATTTTTAACAACCATCCTTTTCTCCTGTTGAGTTAGTGATGAGATGGATTTGGGGTTGAATAAGTTGTTTAGTGACGCTCTGCGCCCAGGATCATTAACACTGACTCCCCGGTCTTAAAACCCCGTCAGGATACAACTGACGTTAAATTTCTAACTCATGATGATTTAATCAAGGATCATTTGTTTATCAGTCACTGGAAAAACTGAGAGATATAGAAGTTACTGAGAGTGAAGCAAAGGATCTCGTAATTGTTACTTTTTATAAATAACGGTGTACTGATGGAGAAAAATACATGTAAGTTGTCAGCTGATAGTGTTTCCACCACAATCAAGCATTTCGTAGTGTTACCAGTTACATTTCGTGAACAAGCCATTGATTTTGCTCACAATAGTCCCATAGGAGGACATTTGGGTGTCAAGAAGACACTCGGTAAACTGGCAAAACATTTACTGGCCAAAGATTTAAGGAAACAGTAGCTGATCATGTGCGACGTTGCCACGTGTGTCAAGTGACAGGCAAGCCAGCACACTCACCTCCACCTCTCACTGTGTTCATTAGTAGCAAAGTTCAGTTCATCTGGAATAGACATTGTTCAGATTTGTTCAAAAGGTTGAAGCATCTGCTTTCCTCTGCTCCAGTGTTGAGTCCTAATTTCAATCTTTCCATCTTTTTACATATAGATGCGAGTTGTTATGCAGTGGGTGCTGTGCTGCTCCAATTACAACATCCACTGATATTCTCCATCCTATATGTTACTATTCATCTAAGCTCAAAGGACACCAGAAAAATTATGCTCTAGCTCTTGTGGTGTCTTTGAACATTTTGAAGAGTATTAGGGCACTTCCCCATTTAAAATTAACGTAATTTTATGCCCAAATACCTTTTGTTACTTACTATCTCAAATTCAGTAAAGTAACTTAATCCCTCCAGCCCATATTAACTATATATACTCATGTCTAATTATTATATTTATGTATTCACAGTATTGTTGTGTGAGGAGGAGACAAGCTGAGTGTTGAGTGGGTAGTGTGGTGCGGGTGATGTACTGCGTGACGCAACACTGTCCTGCCGCAGACCCCTTCCTCACTACACACCTTAAGCTGTTTCATACTCAGATGTTCATACTGCCTCGCATTGCACAACCCCACTTAAAGTGGAATGCAGTCTCCTCTACTATGATCGAGCCTCAACGTGCCCTCCTTGTCAGCGCTATTCTGTCTCTACACTGATGTACATAACCACGAGTATGCAGAGATACGATACTGTGTACTGCCCCAGTACTAGGGGCATATCCTAGTGACGACGCGTGAAATTGTAGAGGGGCTTTGGGACCAAGAAGACTTTGATTAATATTTATATTAAATTGTAAATTTATATGAGTAATCAGTAATAAATGGGGAAAGACATTAAATGCAACTCCTAGTGCGACCGTCTGTCGTGTTGGGGGGGGGGTGTTGCAACCCCTGAATGGGTTACAATGATTATTATGTATATATATAATGTATATTATCTTTTCATATAATTTTTTATTGCTTATATTTGCGATAATAGCTAAATCGAAATAATTGCTTTTATATTCTTATTTGACTTATGTTTTTTAGGATGTACATAATATGTGCTCAGTTCAAGTCTTGATTGTCAAACTACTGTAATTATCCCTTGTCGCTCGTTATACTGCCGGCTTCTGAGCTGTGCTGTCCACGGGGCTATCACGTGATCGAGGGGGGGTGTCCTCACCTCTCGTGAAGTATTCAGTCTGCTCTAGAAATCGCTTGGTGGTTGGACAGATTGTCTGTCTCATTATTCTTGTTAGTTCTGTAGAACTCTGGTCACAGAAAATTGTATAGACTTAGTGATTTTCGAGTTGTACTGAGGTTGTGTGTCGCTTAGACACCTCTGAACATCTCAGGTCCTTAGCTATAGCTTCTGACCTAATTTTATACTGGTTTCTGTGTATTGTCACAGTCAGGGTTTTTCCTAAGCTGAACTTAGATTCAGTAGTATGGGAGTTTTGTAACTTTTTGGGGAGATCTGCTGATGTCCCTACTTGTGCGTTATATTATCTCCTTGATCCTGATTGTTGTCACAGCGCTTGTTTACGGCTATTGGGGTTAGCATTCTTTTCATTGTTTAAGCAGACTGTTCTGGTTGCCATTCGGTCAAGAAGTTAGTTTATGTGAGGACTTTGGGCAGTCACTTTGTTTAAGTCTAGTCGAGCCGTGAGACATAGTGAACTACTTAGAGCACTTACACGCATACACAAACTTACTTGTACATATTTGTAATATCTTATTAAATGTTAATGTACCAGACGGTACTTAAGAATTATAAATGTGATATGTGCTTTCAGCACAATAATATTGAACTCGAGAGATTGATTTTATTTTGATTGCTGTGATTAATTTAATTTGATAATATACCTCTAGACTTAATAAATTTATTAAATTTTAATTTCTCTAGTTAGTAGCCTACCAGTTGTAATTCTGAAGCACTATTGAATAATACTGAATTCTAATGGATAATTGGACAAGGATACTGACTACTTGTTACGAAAACCCAGTAACAGGCTGGATGCTAGAAGGGCAGTCCTTTCTAGTATTCACTGGAGATCTCTAAGCTTTTAGAATCGCATTTTTTGTAACAGTGGTACACAAGGGCACATAAATTATCAAGCAAGAGTGATGAGACGAGCTGACAGAACGAATATATCATAGCTATTGCAGACACAAAACTGACTGAAATCATATCAGATGTGAGGTTCCTAGCAGGATATCAAGTAATTAGGAAACACAGAGATCACAGAGGAGGTGGGAGATCAGAAATCGGTGGAGTTTTGGAGAGATCCAGGAATAAGAAGACAAGAACAAAGTGATGGTGGGCATCGTAGCAGAAGCAGCTGATTGCACACAGAGCTACAACAATGCTTCTTATCATGCATGATTTCAACCAAGAAATAGGATTGGGAGAACTGGAACCCATACTTGTGATCAGAATTATGGAAGTCTAAGTTGATGTAGGTGATTAGGGAGAACTTTATGTGTCAGCATGTTTAAGATATGATATGAGAGAGAGAAGTATATGAGCCAGCAAGACTAGACCTAATATGTATGGCAGGTATGACAGAAATACTTGCCATAAATATCAGAGGCCTATGGGTGCTAGCCACCATGTAGTATTGAACTTCCAATATGTTGTGGAACTAAAAGTAGAAGATAGAACGATAGGCGGAGGGTGCAAGAAGCAATATTTCTGAAGAGGGGATTTCGAGGTGATTTGGAAATTTCTGCATGCATTGTAGCGGGAAAGGGAGCTGGAAGGAATGTCAGCAGATGACGTGATGGAGTGCCTAGCTGGAAAGCCCATGTCCAGTAGAATAAGAAAAGGAGATAGCAAAAACACAGGTAATCCATGTTCAACCAGAGATGCAAAGAGGCAAAATATAGAAGAATAAATGAAAACAGAGAGGTGAACAGATTTTCCAGAAACGAATATACAAAGGTATATCACGAGTATGTCTGGAGAGAGTTTTGTGTATCAACGCCCCCCGCAGTTCGGTCTGAGACCAGACCTCGTGGTGGATCAGGGTATGATCAACCAGACTGTTACTGCTGGCTGCACGCAAACTGACGAATGACTCACAGCCCTGCTGGTCAGGTACTGACTTTAGGTGCCTGTCAAGTGCGTTCTTGAAGATAGCCAGAGGTCTATTAGTAATCCCCCTCATGTATGCTGGGAGGCAGTTGAACAAGCTTGGGCCCCGGACACATATTGTGTTGTTTCTCAGTGTAATCATGGCTTATCATTGGGGAAATGTTGCATCTTATGTCGAGTCTTTTGCTTTCATAGGGAGTGATTTTTGTGTGAAAGTTTGGTACTAATCCCTCTACAATTTTCCAAATGTATATTATCAAGTATTTTCTCGACTGCGTTCCAGGGAATACAAATGAGAGAGAGAGAGAGAGAGAGAGAGAGACAGACAGACAGACAGACAGACAGACAGACAGACAGATAGAGACAGAGACAGAGACAGAGACAGAGACAGAGACAGAGACAGAGACAGAGAGACAGAGAGAGAAACAGAGAGAGAGACAGAGAGACAGAAACCGAGAGAGAGACAGAGAGAGAGAGAAAGACAGTCAAACCCTGTGTAAAAAAAAAAGAAAAAAAGAAAGAAAGGAGACAGAAAAGAAGAGAGAGAGAGAAAAGAGAGAAGAGAAGGGAAAAGCAGAAGAAGAGACAGACAGACAGAAACAGGAGAGCAGAGACAGAGACAGGAAGGAAAAGAGAGACAGACAGACAGAAAAGCAGAAGAGACAGAGACGGGGGAAGAGAGAGGCAGAGAGAGAGAAGAGAGACAGAGAACAGGAGAGAGAGAGAAGAGAAAGAGCAGACAGACAGACAGACAGAGAAGAGACAGAGACAGAGACAGAGACAGAGAAGAGGAAGAGAGAGACAGAGGCAAGGAGAGAAAAGGGGGACGAGAGAAGAGAGAAAAGGGAGAGAGAGAGGAGAGGAGGGGAGAGGAGAAGAGAGGGAGAGGAAGAGGGGGAAAGAGAGAGAGAGAGAGAAGAAGAGAAGACGACAGACAAACAGCAAGACAGACAGACAGAAGCCCAACAAGAAAACAGAAGACAGAAAAAGGGACAGCAGACGACAGACAGACAGACAACAGACAGACAGAGACAGAGACAAGAGAGACAGGGAGAAGAGAGAGAGAGAAAGGGAGAGGAGAGACAGAGACAGAGAAGAGAGACAGAGAAGACAGAGAGACAGAGAAAAGAGACGAGGGAGAGAGAGAGACGAATAGAGAGAGAGAGAGAAAAAAGAAGAGAGAGCAGAAATCAGCAACACAGACCAGTGTCACCCCTGTCAATCAGGGAAAATCCTTGAGCAATAATTCAAGAAAATGCAATTTTTTTTTTCTACCATCACTACTTTGTGATCGCAAAAGGGTTTAGGAAAAGGTTACTTGCTGCTGATTGTTGTTAAACCCCTTTCCCCTAATGGGACCAGTCACTGGATGAATCCAAAGTCAGCTGTGTGGAGCATGGACATTGCTGGCGCTTTTGACCCGGGGGTGGCACCAGGGGCCCTTAGCAAAACTTCAAGCATGGGAATTCAGGTTTCGCTATGTTCCTCATGTTTTCCTTCATGGTAGTCTCTAAGTTAGTCCCCAATGGAAAGGAATACAAGGCACCTATTGGGGCAAGGTTTCCCCGGGGGTGTGCTGGGTCCCTGTTTTGGAAGTCTACTTCAACGACCTTCTTTATCTCACCAGAATACATGCATTGCGACGACTGTACACTGCATTCATTATCAAGGAAGAAATGCCAGGTGCTCTAAGCTACTCAATCCCAGCTGAGGCTATTCAAAAAGGGGGAAATAGAGGCAAGTAAAATTTGCACCTGGGAAAAAGCAAAAAGATACGTCTTAGGGACCATGATGGGAATGTGGTGCAGTAGTAAAAGGGTGAAAGGGACGTGTTGGCACCTGGAGAAAAAGTTGATATCCTTGGGGGGGAAATTTTATTCCAATAACCATGAAGAACCATGTTGTAAATCTTGCAAACAAGGGAGCCCGGAAGCTTACAGCACTTCGCCCGTATCTCGCACCTGCTTGACGTAGGGGTTGCAAGATCCTGTACGAGGCACAAGTACGCTCACACCTTGAGTATGCTCCACTTTCTTGGTTTGCCGGGCCCCCCCTCTCTCTGCGACTGCTTGACAGAGTAGAGAACAGAGCAAGACGTCTCATCTCTCGCCTGGCCCCATCCTGGATAGATCTGTCATTTCAGCAGAGCCTTCAACATAGGAGGGATGTGGGTGGCCTTACTGTTATGTACAAGGCCAATATTGTCAAAATACCACACTTGGATCCACTTCGAGGGACAGCGTGAAACAAGCTTTTATGCCACAAGAGGGGCAGAAAAGCAGCAACTTCACTCTGGCTGTACCCTTCTCCAAAACATCACTCCATCTGAGATCATACATACCCAGGATGACTCGAGTATGGAACACATTGTACAGCATAATGATGTCAACGAGATAACGTCATTTTGATCAAAGGGAAAATGCTGGCCCACAGATGGCTCCAACTTCATCCTGTTCCCTACTTGTATGTTCATAACAATAAAATTGTTTCAAATGAGCTGTGTAGGTAACAGCTCTTAGCTTGCCAATAAAGTTAGGAATCCTTAACCTGTAAATAGCTGTCAAAAAAGCTAGGGATCCTAACCTTGTAAAAACCCTGTGTAAAAAAAAAAAAAAAAAAAAAAAAAAAAAAAAAAAAAAAAAAAAAAGAGGGGAGAGAGAGAGAAAAGAGAGGGGGGGGGAGAGAGAGAAAAGAGGGGGAGGGAGAGAGAGAGAGAGGGAGGGAGAGAGAGAGGGAGGGAGGGAGAGAGAGGAAGGAGAGAGAGAGGGAGAGAGGAGAGAGAGGAGAGAGAGAAGAGGAAGAGAGGAGAGAAGGAGGAGAGAGAGGGGAGGGGAGGAGAGAGCGGTAGAAGGCATTTAACAGAATATTGCACAAGGAACTGGAACAAAAACTTGAGAAACTGGAAGGAATAACAGGCAAGAGATTACAAGGCCTCGGGGAATGTCTAACAGGAAGGAGACAATGGCTGATTTTCCTTTAAGATCCACAAGGATCTTAAATGAGTTCGAGTCACAGTTCCGGGCCCCGCCCTTTTCGCTATGTATGGATCCTGCCTCCACACATCACTCTCCAGATTGTTCCGCTTCCTGACAACTCTGTCACAGACGAGATACCTTCCTAACATCCCTGTGTCTCATCTGAGTCTTCAACTTCCAGCTGTGACCCCTTGTTGCTGTCTCTCATCTCTGAAACATCCTGTCCCTATCCACCTTGTCAGTTCCTCTCAGTATTTTATATGTCGTTATCATGTTGTTCCCCCTATCCCTCCTGTCCTCCAATGTCGTCAGGTCGATTACCCTTAACCTATCCTCGCAGAACATATCTCTTAGCTATGGGAATAATCTTGTTGCACTCCTTTTGCCCTTTCTCTAATTTCTTGACGTTCTTGACCAGGTGTGGGTTCCATACTGGTGCTGCATACTCCAGTATGGGTCCATGACGTAAACTGTGTACAGAGCCTTGAACGATTCCTTACTAAGTTATCGAAACGCTCTTCTTAGGTTTGCAGTTATTTGGCTGATGTGAACCTCAGGAGATGTGCTCGGTATTATACTCACCCCAAGGTCTTTTTCCTTGAGTGAAGTTTGTTGTCTGTGACCCCTCAGCGGCTTAGCCTGTACTCTGTCTGCGGTCTTCATGATTTTGCACTCGGTCGGGTTAAACTCCAGGAGCCAGTTGCTGGACCAGGCTTGCAACCTGTCCGGATCTCTTTGTAATCCTACCTGATCCTAATCATGTTTAATTCTTCGCAGTAGCTTCACATCATTTGTAAACAGATACTCCTCTGAATCAATCCCTTTTTTTTTTTTTTTTTTTTTCTTATTCGCCGGTATTCTCCCGGCCCGGGTCTTTTCCAAGTAGGGGTGACCCGGCCTTGTCTCCCTATCTGGAGACCTAAGTCTCCCATGGGAGGAGGTACAAGTACCCCCTCATCTTTGGGACCAAGTGTCCCCAGGCCTAGCAACAGTCCCCGCCCTCACGGGGCTCGTAGGGAGAAGCTAGGCCTCTGGTCTGCCATCTGCCCCGCCCCAAAGGGGCTCGTGGGGATGGCAGTCTTGTGAGCTGCAGGTGGTAGCAAGCTCAGATCAATTCCTTCTATCATGTCAGACACATATACCAGAAATAGCAATGGTACAAAATGTAGATACTGCTGGAGATAGAACAAAAAAGGGATAATGCCTCAGGGAATAGTGTTGACGCACTACCAACAAAACCTGGTGGAAGCACTGATGTCTATACAGGGGCGGTAGGTTTACCTGGAGTTTACCTGGAGAGAGTTCCGGGGGTCAACGCCCCCGCGGCCCGGTCTGTGAACAGGCCTCCTGGTGGATCAGAACCTGATCAACCAGGCTGTTACTGTTGGCTGCACGCAAACCAACGTACGAGCCACAGCCCGGTTGGTCAGGAACCGACTTTAGGTGCTTGTTCAGTGCCAGCTTGAAGACAGCCACGGGTCTGTTGGGAATCCCCCTTATGTATGCTGGGAGGCAGTTGAACAGTCTCGGGCCCCTGACACTTATTGTATGGTCTCTTAACGTGCTAGTGACACCCCTGCTTTTCATTGGGGGGATGTTGCATCGTCTGCCAAGTCTTTTGCTTTCGTAGTGAGTGATTTTCGTGTGCAAGTTCGGTACTAGTCCCTCTATATAGGAGAAACAGAAAAAAAGCACCACCAGCGAACGCAGCTGCAATAAATCCTAGCAAACAGAACTCCAATCTATGCAAATTACATGCCTTGGCATTGTATATCTGGTAAACCAGGTGGGACAGGCTCCTTTGACCATCCCAAAAAATGCCGCACCAACATGACAACAGGAGAGTGCAACTCCCCTTCCCCGAAATTTGTCTATCAATTAACGAAAGAGAATGCTGCAACGCATATTGTCAGGCACATCATCTGAAGGGGACAGGAAGATACAGACCAGCCAGACTATGGAAAACAAAGGAGGGGAGCCATAACCTCTCCAGGAAAAGAGGTTTTATAGGGCCAGGAGGGAAAAAAGACTGGCAAGAAATAACAGCAATCTTACACCAATTGAAAACACTTCTGGAGCAGAGGCACAGAGAGCCCTCCAGAAAAACAGATATTAGAGCCAGGAAATAAACCCCCCTAAATTCCATTAATATAACGACATTAGTCTTTACAAACATACAGGGGCTAAAGCCGTCAACAAACAATAAAATCCCTTTCATCAAGGGACAGCTCACTGAGTGAAATGCAATGTTCGCAACATCCACAGAGACCAGCATAGAGAATCATTTTGACAACAAAATGTGTATCCCAAGTTATAGCCTATTCAGATGCGACAGACAAACAGACAACAAGGGGGGGGGATGCCTTAATACCTCAAATGATGTAGTTGATGTTTGGCGGTTAAAGACTGAAAAACAAAACCTTATCATTGGGTTGTATAAAAGCCCAGATGCAATTCCAGACCACTGTCTGGAAAATCTCAAAACTTCTGCCCCAAACATCTTGCTACTGGGAGGTTTCAACTTGAGACACCTAAAATGGAGAAGTGTAGCAAAAAATATTTTAGAAGAGATCACCTCAGGAGGCAGCTCAAATGAAAATTCACACACACACGAGCTACTAGATGTCAACACAAAAATTCCCTTTAAAAACCCCCCAAAAAATATTTAAGCCGACAAGATAAAAAATACGTTGGCCCCCCATCTTCACTAGCAACGACGATCTGATACATAATACAACCGTATTAAATACAATCCACTCAGATCACAACATGATGGAGGTACAGACATGTATGCACAGGCCTCCTGAGCATTAAAATGTCATCAGCCATGAGGATGGAAACAAGTCAACCATGCCTTCAGCTTCTAGGAAAGGAGCGGGAACAAGGGTCATCCCACCAACTAAAAAAACAGACATACCCCCACTCCACAAAGGTGGCAGTAAAGCAATTGCAAAGAACTACAGACCCATAGCACTAACATCCCATATCATAAAAATCTTTGACAGGGTTCTAAGAAGAAAGATAGCCAACCACCTAGACACCCATCAGTTACACAACCCAGGACAACACGGGTTTAGAGCAGGTCGCTCCTGCCTGTCCCAGCTACTGGATCACTATGACAAAGTCCTGGATGCTGTAGAGGATGAACTAAATACAGATGTAGTATACACAGACTTTGCAAAAACTTTCGACAAGTATGACCATGGTGTAAGAGCGCACAAAATGTGTGGTAAAGGAATTACAGGAAAAGTTGGTAGATGGGTCTATGACTTCCTGACAAATAGAACACAAAGAGTAATAGTAAACAGAGTAAAGTCTCAGGCAGCTACGGTGAAAAGCTCTGTTCCACAAGGCACAGTCCTTGCTCCCATTCTATTCCTCATCCTCATATCTGACATAGACAGAGATATCTTCCTTTGCGGATGACACTCGGATTGCCATGACAGTGACCTCCATCGAAGACACCGCAAGATTCCAAGCGGACATAAACTAAATCTTCATGTGGGCCACTCAAAACAATACGAAGTTCAATGAAGAGAAATTTCAACTACTCAGAAATGGAAAACTTGAAGAAATTAAAACTGTGTCAGGGTATACGACAAATAATAGCCATACAATAGAGTGAAAAAGTAATGTGAAGGACCTGGGAGTGATAGTGTCAGAGGATCTCGCCTTCAAAGACCACAACATTGTATCTACCTCAACTGCTAGGAAGATTATAGGATGGATAATGAGAACCTTCAAAACTAGGGATGCCAAGCCCATGATGATTCTCTTCAAATGGTTTGTGCTCTCTAGGCGGGAATACTACTGTACATTAACTGCCCTTTCAAGGCAGGGGAAATTGCTGACCTGAAGAGTGTACAAAGAACTTTCACGGCACACATAAGTACAATGAGGCACCTAAATTACTGGAAACGGTTGAAGGCCCTTGATCTGCATTCCATGGAGCGCAGGTGAGACACATAATAATACACACTTGGAAAATTCTAGAGGGATTAGTATCAAACTTGCACACGAAAATCACTCCCTATGAAAGCAAATAACTCGGCAGGAGATGCAACATTACCCCAATGAAAAGCAGGGGCGCCACGAGTACACTGAGAGACATCACAGTAAGCGTCCAGGGCCCAAGATTGTTCCATTGCCTCCCAGCATACATAAGGATTACCAATAAACCCTTGTCAGGCACCTAAAGTCAGTACCTGACCAACCGGGCTGTGGTTCGTACGTCAGTTTGTGTGCAGCCAGCAGTAACAGCCTGGTTGATCAGATCCTGATCCACCACGAGGTCTGGTCTCGGACCGAGCTGCGGGGACATTGACCCCCGAAACTCTACGTAGAAAATTTCAGGCCTTAGGACTGACCCCTGTGGAATCCTGCCCGTCACAGGTACCCAGTTTGACACCTCATCACATACCATGATTCATTGTTTCGTTCCTGCCAGGTATTCTCTGATTCATTCCAGTGCTTTTCCTGATATTCTTGCCTGCTCCTCTATTTTTTGCACTAATCACTTAAGTGTAACTGTGTCAAAAGCCTTCTTATAGTCCAAGAAAATGCAGTCTACCCACCTCTGTCTCTCTCACTCTTGTCTTACTTATGTGACCTTGTCGTAAACCTCCAGAAAGTTTGTGACACAGGATTTCCCTTCCGCAAAACAGTGCTGGTTATCATTTATAAGCTCATTCCTTTCTAGGTGATCCACCACTCTTCTCCTAATAAATTTCTCCATGAGTTTGTATACTCTGCATGTCAGTGACACTGGTCTGTAGTTTAATGCGGCCTGCCTGTCTTCTTTCTTAAAAATTAGGCCTACATTTGATGTCTTCTACACCTCAGGTAGTTTCCTTGTTTCAGTAGATGTGTTGAAGATTGTTGTTAGTGGCACACACACTTCCTCTGCTCCCTCTCTCAGGACCCACGGAGAGATGTTGCATGGTCACACTGCCTTTTAGGTATCTAGTTCACTTAGTAGTCTCTTCACTTCCTCTTCTGTTGTGTGCAACGTGAACAGCTCTTGTTGGTGAACACCATCATTCTGGCTTGTGCATGTGTGTGTGCTCACCTAAATGTGCTATTATAGTTGCAGGGGTCGAATCATAGTTCCTGGCCCGGTCCCTTCACCGATCACTAATAGGTCCACTCTCTACCTGCTCCATTAGCTTCATCATATTTCTTCTTAAAGCTATGTACGGATCCTGCCTCCACTACATCACTCTCCAGACTTTTTCCCTTCCTGATAACTCTGTGACTCAAAAAGTAATTCCTAATATCCCTGTGGCTCATCTGAGTTTTCAACTTCCAGTTGTGACCCCTTGTTGCTGTATCACATCTCTGAAACATTCTGTCCCAATCCACCTTCTCAATTCCTGCCTTCATATCAGTAAGTGTAACTAATAGGAGTCAGCAGGTTATTCTTCAAATCTGTTTATCTAGTTAGGCCTCATTTAGATTATGCTGCACAGTTATTTATGGTCTCCATATTACAGAACGGATATAAATGCGCTTGTAAGCATACAAAGGAGGCTGACAAAGATGACCTCATGTATCAGAACTCTTTCCTGTAAGGATAGACTGAGGGTCCTGAATCTGTCCTCTCTAGAAAGGCGTAGAATAAAAGAGGATATGATTGAGGTGCATAAATGGAAAATGGGTTGAATTCCCATAACCTCTCCTCGTAGGACAAACCCCTCAGTTCTGGGACTAGCCTTGTTGCAAACCTTTGTACTTTCTCTAATTCTTGAGGTGTTTGACCAGGTGTGGGTTCCATACTAGTGCTGCATACTCCAATGTGGGCCTGACGTACACGGTGTACAGTGTAGTGAATGTCTCTTTCCTTGGGTGACTTTCGCAGCCCCTGACCTGTGGTCTCCCTTGTCCTTCCCCAGGCTTCATAACTTAAGAACATAAGAATGTAGGAACTCTGCAGAAGGCCTATTGGCCCATGCGAGGCAGGTCCTTATCAAAACGACCTCTACCTGAAGCTACCCAAGAAATAACTCCCGTACCCAATGACACCAATCAAACCTATCCCCTCCCACTCATATATTTGTCCAGTCTCTTCTTAAAGCTACCCAAGGTCCTAGCCTCTATCACCCCACTGGGAAGACTTGCACTTGTCGGGGTTAAACTCCAGGAGCCATTTGTTGGACCAGGTCAGCAGCCTGTCCAGATCTCCATGTAGGCTTACCTGATCCTCGTCCGTTTGTATTCTCCTCATTAGTTTCACACTGTCTGCGAACAGGAACACCTCTGACTCTGTCCCTTACGTCATGTTATACACATAAAAAAAAAGCACCGGACCTGGGAATGATCCTTGTGGAACACTACTTGACATATGCACCCACTCTAATACCTCGTCTCCTGCTGACACACGTTGCTTCCATCCTGTCAGGTATTCCCTGAGCCATCGCAGTACTTTCCCTCCTATTCCTTCCTGCTCCTCTAGCTATTCAACCAGTCTCTTGTGTAGTACTGTGTCCAAGGACATGCAGTCTACCCATCTCTGTCTCTCTCTTCCTCCTGTCCTCTGTTACCGTGTCATAGAACCCCAGAAGGTCTGTGATGTAGGATTTCTCTTCCCTGAAGCCGTGCTAGTTATCATGTATGAGCCCATTCCTTTCTAGGTGCTCCATCACTTTTTTCCTGCTAATCTTTTCCATAGCTTTACATACAATACATGCCAGCGACATTGGTGTGTAATTTAGTGCAGCCTGTCTGTCTCGTTTCTTAAAAATCGGGACTACATTTGTTGTCTTCCACACCTCAGGCAGTTGAAATATAAACACATATGCAGTATAATGTGATCCTTTATTGACAAATATTAAATATAGCTCATATGAGCTATATTTAATATTTGTCAATAAAGGATCACATTATACTGCATATGTGTTTATATTTCCATTGTGTCGGTATTTTATACCATATATTTCCACCTCAGGCAGTTGCCCACTTTCGATTGATTTACTGAAAATTGTTGTTAGTGGCACACACAGTGCATCAGCTCCCTGTCTCAGTACCCAAGGAGAGATATTATCTGGGTCCACTGCCTTCGAGATATCTGTTCCACAAGCAGTCGGTGTCTTCACTTGCTCCATTTGTGTGCAGTGTTCCAAGCTCTTGCTGGTGCACCCTTCAACCTTGATTTGCTGGATGCCTCTCTGTCTCCTCTGTGAATACCTCCCTGAATTGTGAGCTGAGCTTTTCACGTACTTCCAGGTCATTCCATGTGATCTTTTCCCCTTCCATCCTCAGCCTTATTACCTGGTCCATGGCTTTTTTTTTTCCTTCTGGTGTGGTTGTATAACAACTCTGGGTCAGATCTGGCTTTTGATGTTATGTCATTCTCATACTGACGCTGGGCTTCTCTCCTTATCCAAGCATATTCATTTCTGGCTCTTCGGGCCCTGGGTCCTCTGCCTTCTATACGTTTTCCATACTCTAGCAAACTTAGCTTTGGCCTCTACACACCACCTGGTAAACCACGAGCTCACTTTCGTCTTCTTGTTGTTTCTATTGCCCCTTGGTATGAACTTCTCCACTGCCTCCCTGCACTTTGTGGTCATGTGTTACATCAGTTCTTTTACTGTCTCTCTTTCTAGCTTGCTTACCCACTGTACCTCATGTAGATATTGCCTTATACATGTGTAGTCACCTTTCAGAAAGTTTGGCTTCTTCCATACTTCTCATGCTGGTTCACACTCCATTGTTAATTCTACTATTGAAGATTGAGACACTTATGCAACATATGGGAATCTTTATTTAAAGAAATTTTCGCCATTCATCAGACCAATACATATCAGGAAATGGTGTAAGGAGAGGAGAGAGAGGGGAGGAGGAGGAGGAGAGAGGAGGAGGAGGGGACGGTAATCAGTCCCTCAGCCTGGAGTCGATGGTTGAATACATCGGAACTGTTACCTCAAATTCTTCTCTTTTTACACCTTCTATTTTTATTGGGACTGATGTAAGCCTATGTGTTGGCGAACGTTCCTTCGTGGAAGATTTCCATACTTTGCATAAGTGTCTCAATCTTTCAACTTGTCGGTTTTAAACCATTTATCATACAACTCTACTATTACTCGAAACTCAAGACCGCCATGATCACTAGTGTCTAGGGCCTTTGTGTGATATCCCCTGTCTTATCTGTTCAAGGCGAATCTAGGTTCCAGCCTTGGCTGCGTTCGTATCTCCTCACCTCTATTTGGTTGTTGTTGCGTAACATATTGTACTTGAAGCTTCCAGTACACCGCCGCATCTTTAGCTGTCATGTCTCTGGTCCCCTATGTGACTCAGATTCTCTTCAGTCACCTTATGGTTGAAAGTCCACTATGAGAGGTAGCTGTGACCTGCTCGTGTTGGATCCTTCTGCAACCGAGATGAATTGAGAACAACCGGGAACAAGTTTAGATTTACCATGAACAACCGGTAAATCCAAGCTTGTTCTCGGTTGTTCTCGGTTCATCTCGGTTGTTCTCGGTAATTAGTAGGACCCTGGGAGTGAGTACTGTGCCTTGTGGAACAGAGCTTTTCACAGTAGCCACCTCAGATTTTGCTCTGTTTACTATTACTCTTTGTGTTCTGTTAGGAAATTATAGATTCATCTACCAACCCTTCCTGTTATTCCTTTATCACTCATTTTGTGCGCTATTACACCATGGTCACACTTGTCAAAGGCTTTTGCAAAGTGTGTATACTACGTCTGCATTTTGTTTCTCTTCTAGAGTATCCGGGACCTTGTAACAGCAGTCCAGTAGTTGGAACAAGCAGGACCGACCTGCTTTAAACCCTTAATTGCCCTGGGGTTGTGTAAACTGATGGGTTTCTAGGTGAGTGGTGATCTTGCTTCTTAGAACCAAGTACAAAGGAGTTTTTGATTATGGGATGTCAGCGCTATCGGTCCTGTAGTTCTTTGCTTTTCTTCCTGCCCTCTTTGTGAAGTGGCGCTATGTCTGTTGTTTTAGCCAGCGGTGGACATGACCCTGTGTCCATGCTCCTCTCACAAGATGTTAAAAACACATGCTAGGGGTTTCTTGCATTCTTGTATATGAACACGGAGTTCATGAGTCTGGGCCTAGGGCAGAGGGTATCCTGGGCATGTCATTTATCGTCTTTCGATTAATTTATTTATATATAATCATCCCCCCCCCCCCCCCAATAATTCAACCCAAATTTACCCTATTTGTATGTGTTTTAAAAATCTTAATAATGGCAAGGGCGCACAAATAAAGAGAGTGCCAAAAATTATATAGGGGGATAAGTCTGTTGAGTATACTGGTTAAAGTGTATTGGTAGAGTTATTATTGATAGATTTAAGAGTATAAGACGGAGAGAATACGGATAGCAGATGAACAAAGGAGGCTTTAGGAAAAGGTAGGGGGTGTGTGGACCAGGTGGTTTATGAGAAACATATAAGTGAACAGTATTTAGATACAGTGGTGCTAAAGAGGTCGTTTGTGGGCATTTATGGATTGGAAAAATTGCGTATGACAGGGTGGAATAGGGGGGCCAAAGTGCAGATGTTGCAGGTGTATGGTTAGGTGGGTAGGTTACTGAATGCAGTGAAGAGTTTTTACGAGGATAGTTAGGCTCAAGTTAGAGATATGTAGGAAAGAGTGAAATTATTTCCCAGTAAAAGTAGGCCTTAGACAAGGAGTGTGATGTCACCGTGGTTGTTTAATAATATGTATAGATGGGGTTGTAAGAGAAGTAAATGCAGGGTCTTGG
>NC_069399.1:3168005-3228005 GCF_026875155.1 Cherax quadricarinatus
CCTGACTTGAAAAAGTTCCCTTTGCGGTTGAACACTGCCTAATGGTTGGGCCACCAACCATGGTTTGAGAGGAAAGGCGTCAGATCAGTAATTTCGTACCATGGCACACTACCCATTGAGGGATGCCATGTTCTTGGCTATCAGAGCCCATTTGGGGTAGGGGTGTGGCACTCATTAAGAGTATGTTACTTTTATTTGGCGTATGCTATATTACATCCCTATAGGCATGCCTCCCGATCATCGAAGGTGATGGGGTATAAGAAGTAGGCGCTCCAGCATTATTATGCTGGTTACCTTGGTTCAACCAGCGAATGGCAAGGAACCGGCAAAGCTCAGAGGCAATGTGGAACAACTCGTGAATCAAGGACTGTAGACTTATACTCGAGTGTGGTAAAAAAACGGTTTGGCACTATGTCTCTTGGTTTACATTTGTTTTATCTGTATTACTATCCTGGATATCTGTACATACATGCTTGCTGTTTGGTTTAGGAAATATAAGTTATTATACGTGCTGCATTCTTTGCTAGTGCCTTCATTTGATAATTGTGCTACAGCAGGTGTGCTGTACCATAGAACTACCATGTGTTCGAAATACAGAAACACTGTAATTGATTACACAGTGGTAGAATGTGGTTGTCGTTACTTTCTGTCATCATAAATACGCAAGAAAACAGGGACATCTGCTGCTTCTACTTACACTTAGGCACACACTACCATTATACATGTTCAGTATATGTATACACCACCCATCTGAATTTTCTTCTATTTTTTACGTTCTTGTTCTTATATATTCCTTTCATATCACTGGGAGAAGTGCAAAAGAATGTCTCCACCATCAAGGGCGTGCATTGTCGAAGCAACGTGACAAACATGCGGGGAGAAATGCGCTAACTAAAGTTAACCCCTTCTGTATAAATTACTATAAAAGTATGAAGAAGGAAAACCTTTAACATCTGGGATGTTTGCAATGTGCCGTGGATTGTAGTGCTGATGCATAAGAATAGATTAACTGCCCGTTATGATTGAAAGCGAAGATAGATGTCCTGCTCTAAGCAAAAACAAAAGCTGAAGTGGCAGGGGAGAGTTTTCAGGCGGGAAGATAATTACATAGGAATAGGTAGGAGTATCTCAGAGAAGAATTAGATGCTATGGATGGTCGTTAGGCATATTGTTGAGGATCAGTTAAGGCAGGAGGAAGTGGGAACATAAATGTATAAATTCAATGAATATATGTGGATTTAAAATAAGCGATAAACATGTTAAAAGTGGGTTTATAATAAGTGTTTTATGCACCTGGAGAAGGACTGTAGATGAGAGAGAGAGAGAGATGAGGAGATAATGACAGAGTGAGCATGAGAGAGAGAGAGAGAATGACTGAGAGAGAGAGAGGCGAGAGACTGGAATCGAGACGAGATAGATAAGAGAGAGAGAGTGCTGAGATGAGAGATGACAGAGTGAGCAGAGAAGAGGAGAGATAGAGAGCGAGAGAGCGTGAGAAGAGAGACGATAGAGAGAGAGTAGAGAGAGAGACGAGAGAGTCTGAGAGAGAACGAGGAGAGAGAGAGACAGAGAGATTTTGGGAGACATGGAACCATGTGAGATAAAAATTGTGGGGGGGGGACCTGAATGCAAAAGCGGGAAAAAACGGTGATAGACGGAACTGTGGTAGGTAAACTTTGGGGTGTCAGGGGTGGTAAATGAAAAAGGGGACCTTGATTGGAACTTTTTGTACAGAAAGAGGTTTGATGAGACGTAAAACATATTTAAAAAAATGAATATGTAGTGGTGGGGATCGTACTCTAAGCTCATTGGTGATTTGTATTTATCTCAGTTGGGACGTATACGTAGTGTGGTGACGTTTGTACTTAGCTCAGTGCATGATGTGTACTTACGGTCAGTGGGGGTTAGTGTACTCTCCTTTGGACTGAACAAAAACAATGCCCTCCATCGTAGCACTTTCTACCAGCTGCTTAAGGAAGAGTGAGGGTAGCGAGATTGGAGATACTGGCGATTGACTGAGGGAAAAACAAGAGAAATCGTCGTAGTCCTCTGTCATGTGAGTCCTAAGGTTCAAAAAAGGAACCTGGACAGTGGCTTGGACAGCATGCAATGAGTTTGCGATCTAAGAAGATGATGTGAAAGGTAGAAACGATGAAAGAAGAAAGAGGACTTTGTGTGGAATACTTGTGGAAACATCTAATGCATTCACTCTGTGCGGACGACAGAATGTGAGTCGACTACTGGGAACGTCAGACTCGAACGACACCAAGGAAGGTAGGGGTAGACTAATGTTGTTGTTGGGGATAGCCAGGTTAGGTATATGGATAGGCGCCTTCTCTTGAATGGACAGGAGTAGGACGACAGAGGGTTTTGCTCTTCCTGGGGGCTGGGAGGAGCGATTTTGTCTTAGCCGGCTTGACAGGCATCATGAAACGGTAATGGGATCAATCCTATTATCTCCGCCTCTATGTAGCCTAGAGGCAATGATGTAGGCAGCTAGAAGTGAGGATTTTGTTAGGAAGGTTCAGGTCAGCAATAGACATAATTAGGAAGAAGGCGAGGCGCACACCCTGTTATATGTGGCAATTTTGCCAGAAGGGGTGTTGGAAACGAATGGTTGTCCAGGAGCAAATTGGCTATTAATTGTTGGATGGATAAACACTGTAAGAGATTATGCTGCACCATTCAGTCGAGAACTGGGACAATTCATTTGGCCGAAATGACATGCCCATGCTAGGGATGGGTTCACTTATCCCGGTGTAGGTGTGGATTTTCTTGCTAGCTCAGTTGAGGGGGTTTGTTAGGACTTTAACTAGGATTAGATAGAGGTATGGGTTCTAGAATGACTCAAATATTGAGTCATCTGATATATTTTAATTATGCTCTGATAGTAAGAATCTTAAATATGTAACTGGCATGGAGGTAACTCATGGGTTAATGATAAGTTTCAGAAATATGTTGTAAATAACAAAGGTGAATAGATATGATAATGTGAGAAGAAAAAACATATGATGGTATTCATCAGACTAACAGTCGAAGCTTTCGCAAGTGCAGAAATAGATAATATTGCAAACTACGTTTGGTAGCATGTGCAGGGAAACTTTGTGTCATTGCATTAACTGGAAACCTGGTTCTGATTTAAACAGTGGGATATGATTGTTGAAGGTGTAATATTTCAAAGGGTTTCGTTATTGTTGACATGTGGATAGAATGTATATAGGAAGCGAGGAGGGCTTGCATTACGTATGTTCGAGAAAATAATAATTGTTGCATAAAAACAGCTAATAATTAAAAATAATGGGAACAGTACACAGAAAATTGTTTGAGAGGGTGAGTTTGTAGAAGGTCAAGAAAAACTAATTCTAGGTGTAATATATCGGCTTCAAGCGTGCGATTCGATAACGGGAGACTTCTTTGAGAACGAAATTGTTAGGGCTCTCTAGACACAATAACAAGTGTAGTAGGTTGCACCCTGCGTGTGCCCCCCCACCCAGTCCCCTTACTGTTCATCTGCGCCCAACAAATCATCTTACGTGACGCCCCCCCATGGACCCGCCTCGCTGCACTTCACACATACACTATATTACAACATCACCGGTTATCGTGGAGTCCAGATAACGTTATGGAAACAGTTCAGGACTGTTTTCTGGAGCAGTGTGTTACAGAGCCTACAGGGTAATAATTTGCTGACCTAGCTCTTGATCAAATAAGGAAAACTCGTAATACTCTCTGCGCTGATCATGAAGTGCTGGCACAAGTGGTCACCATCCACTCACATCTTTAGCATGTAACTGGGAATACATGAATAAAGATAATACGGTAATAAAAGATCCTGATTTTCGTTCTGCCGATTATGCAAAGTTCAGACACTTGTGCAACATCTGGATTATCTTTATTGTAGTCGTTTCGCCATCAGTGGCTTTATCACCGATTCTAGGATCATATAATAGGTAGACAGTTAGTTAGAACTTTATCCAATAAAAGAGGTAATCAGTCCCTCTCGGCCTTGGAGTTAGTGTTCACAGCATCGTGGTCTTAGGGAACACACCTGTTCTATATCTCGAATTAGGGTTATCTAAGCTAAATGTTTTATTGATGATGGTCCATACATATGATTATGAAGGGATTCTCATCTTTTGATTTTTTTCTCTATAATGTACAACTGTGCTCAGGAGTACTATATACATTCCCCAATGAGGATAATTAGGTCTATAATAACGATCCATATTGGGTTAACAAGTGAGGACTGAAGCATCTATTAGCCGGGTGAATAATGGGAAGAATTTATAGGCGCAACAGAAGAGGAAGAGAGGGTAACACTTAACTTATTGTGACAGATTGTTCCAGTTAAAAGAGAAGTGAAAAGGTGGGATTAGAAAGGCTAAACATGATCTATGAAATCAGAGTTGCTAAGGAATCAAAGACCAATCCAAAACGCGGTTCTTTCAAGTGTATAGGACGTAAAGATGAAGGAAAACAGTAGGGACCTCTGAAATATTGGGAATGGACAGCTGCCGGGATAACGAACTGGAAATGTGTTCCATTTTAGAATGTACTATTTTTTGTCAGTTTTTTACATCACGGAAGATAAATGATGATTCCGAATGTTGATTAACAATTATTCAGTTCCTGACGAATTCAAATTGTCTAATATACTGTCACGTGGGACATGGTTATCAAAAACAGATAGACATAACTGAAGGCACATAAGTCCCCGTGGCTCGACGAGTTATTTTCCAGTGTGCTTAAAGGATGCAGGATGGAACTTAAGTCATCCATTAACGAGTGTGCTATAATTGCGTCCATCCTTACTAGTGTTGTGCCAGAGTTGTGGGAAGATGGCCTCAATATGTTCCTTATTCAACTAAAACTTTTTCTCACCAACACTACACAGGACACATGACCGCAACACAGACACAGATCTCTTTTTGATATACCTGTGTCCATTATACACTGTCGTAAAAATCTATGAACATGAAAAGGGCCCAACATATATGGAATTCATTACGAAGATATTAAAGATAACCCCGTCTGTAAATCAATTTTAAGACTCTTCTCAAAAGCCACTTAATCTCCCTCAGACTAAATGCTAACTCTCAGATATACATTTACTCACCTATGTACTCCCACCATCTAAACTGAACCATCACATTGAAACCTTTCTATCCATTGTTGACTGAAGATGAATTGAATAATTGTTTTCATATAAAGCATTTTAGAATATAATTACGTATATCTTTGTATTACACATTTTTGATTCACTTTGTAATTATTTATTCTACTGTACAACTATGGAATAATTTCTTCTAAGTAAAACTATGATAGGGGTTACTATTTTCTTAGTATATAAGTAGAATGTTACAGCTCCATATGTTTAAGTTGTCCATATGCCAAGGCATAATAGAGGCTTCTCTTTGCATCCATATTTATCTACTACAATCCCCAATGTACTGTTTGCAAACGATATTATAATAAACTAAAACTAAAATAAACTGTAATAAAGTTGGTAGAATTACCGACAATATGTAAAGTGAAAGGACACAAAGTGCAACGAATGTAACATTTATTGTGGGCAACGTATTCGCTCTCCAGGAGGCTTTATCAAAGTCCTGGAGATAAGCTCCTGGGAAGAGCGAAAACGTTGCCAACAATAAATGTTAATTAGTTGCACTTGTGTTCTTTTATTTACATAAAGAACTAAACTATAAGTCCACTCCTTCAAATTACCGTCCAATAAGCTGACTTCTATTGTGGGCAATTATTAGAATCAATTATAATCTGACATTCTTTAGAAGTATCAAATTGACTTCTAATAAGTGCACCTATTTAATTGATTCTAATTAATTGCCCTCTCTAGTGATTGGACAAAAGTATATGAGTGGGAGGGGTTGGGGGATTGAAACTTGGTGTCAATTGGGTTAAGGGCAGTAAAATTCTTGAGTAGCTATTGTGGTAGGAAGGTCGTTTTGTAAGGACTGCTTGCATGGGCCAGTAGGCCATCTACAGCTGTTCCTCGATTCTCTGTGAGTTGTCTTTTTGTTCTTATGAGGTGGGAAGGTGGGTGTTAGGGGGGGGGGGGGGGGGGGGGGAACTGGTGTCACTGGGTTCGGGACGTTTAACTGTTGCTTGAAATATTGTATTGATTAGGAAAAATTATGGGTAGACTCAAGGAGTGCCATGTGTTTAGAGGGGCAAAACTGTATATCAGAGGAATTTTGTAGTTGGTTAGCTACAGTTCGATTAAGAGGTAGATTGTTAACAGAGGAAAATGGCAAAAGCAAGTAGAGAGAGGTGAAAGAAAATTTGTAAATTAAATGAGGAAAAATAGGGTAACATTATAAGCAATCTGATTGACTGACAGATGGGCTAGTGAGAATATTGACATGAGGATTGAAGATGTGTGAGGTAGGTTTAAGGTACTATAGTGTTCTCAAACTCTGATAGGCTTATGGATATAGCGAGGGTGGAGTGCAGAGCAAGGTAAAACAGAGTGATTTGGTGGAATGATATGGTAAAAGGGAAATAGCTGTGGGAAAAAGTTAAGCATTTGAGGAGGTTTTTAGACAAAAGCAAAAGTGATATATGAACGGGAAGGAGTAGCTTATGGAGAGAAAAAGAGAGGTTAGGAGAGTGGTGAAAGAATGTAAAAGGAAAGCTCATGGGAGGGGGTGAGATCGCTGACAACAGATTTTGCTTAGCTATATGAAAATGTTTTGGAGTGGAGATTAATACTAGATACTGAAATACCCTAGGCAACTCAAATCGAATTTGGAGTTAAAATAGAGACGAGGGTGAGTTGATAGAAGTGCAGTTTTGAGGCGTATAGTTAAGAGGGGTTAGAAGTTTTGAGGAACTTTTCAAATATTTAATGAAGAAAGGAAGCTCTGTGATTCCTGGAATTGGGCAGGGACGATTTAATTACGTTTAGGAGTAGAATAGCTAGGAGGTCAGTGTCGATGGAGGTGCCATGGGCTTAGACCGTGGGTAGAATGACAAAGGGCTAAAAGCTAGCTGAGTATTGATGGAATCAAACAGAATTAATAAAAGATTGGTGGGGATATAATTTTGGTATGTTTGGGGGCTATTTTATTCTAATAAATGTATCGGAAGAGGGGAAGGATATCTAGGGTCTGCACAGAACATGCAAAAGGATCCTTCATATAAAGGCGAAAGGGGACAAAGAAATTGTCGTATGAACTTATATGGAAATATACTTTTTTGAGTGTTATGCCCAGATGCAGTTTCTCTATCTATGTCTTGCATTTTTGTTCATCTACCTAATATCACATTGTGATTATAACGTTAATAGCTAAAAACGATGTAATCAACTTTATAATTTTACATATTCATTTTCATCTTTCTCATGTTTTCATTATATATATATATAAAATATATATATTAATATATATTATATATAAAAATATATATTTATATATATATATATATATCATTCGTCTCTCGCCCTCGGGTAGAGAGGACGTACTTGGAACTACGCTTTGACCCCTGGTGGCAGGTGACAGTACTTTCATCATGGTGGAGAGTGGCCGCAGAAGTGTCAATACTGTTTGTTTAGAACTGGTGAGGGGCGTGCTCAATGCCCAGAATACCAACATGTTGCTGACGGCGATATTGCGGGACATGAACGTCATCGCTAATGAAGACCTTTATGGTGTTTCACTGAATGGTATGGCACGAATTTTTGTCAAGTTCTGGCTGAGCAGTACATATGAAAACATGGTGACCAGGTATCAGGAGGTGGTTAAGACGGTTACCCCTGGTGTTAGTGTCCGTCTTCACGACGTATCAAGGTTCTACACCTGGGTTAAGGTGCATAATGTGCCTTTCGAGTCTGACGAGAGTGATATACGGCAGGTGTTCGAAAGGTATGGGATGATCCATATGGCGACACTGGGACGTTGGCGAGATGGGCCACTGGTTGGCTTCCCTGAAAGGACGTTTTTCCCTTAAAATGTCCCTGAGGCATCCTATTCCATCATATATGGGAATGGAGGACTTCCGGACTCAGGTGTACATAACATACACAGGTTAGAAGCATATGTGCCGTGTGTGTGGGGCGTACGACCACATAGCGGCGACCTGTCTAACGCGACGTGGGAGACCTGAAGCTGAGGTGAGGTCTGATGGTACTACGGACCGACTGACTTATGCAACGGCAATGCAACGTAAGCCTTCGTCACAGGTGTGGAGTGTGGAGGTGGAGAGGGAGGAGGCATTGTTGCCTGAGTGTGACACTCACTGGACTTGATGAGGACGTAGGCTTGGTGTCGGCGAAGAGTGGTGAAGAGTCTGCAATTGCTCACCATGTTTTGGAAGCTACAATTCAGGAGGCCCTGTACGACTTACTGGATGTTTCGGTGTCTAATGTGGTCAATGCTGGTTTGGATACTGTGAGTGTGGAGGCAGAGGTGGGTGGCCTCAATGAGAAGGATGTGAGTGGTGAGGGGCGGGTTGAGAGTGTGGCAGTTGAGGTCCACAGGAAAGATGCCCAGGAGGAGGCGAAGCGTGAGAAGTGTAGCACTCACAAGACGATGGCTGTCATTTCTGATAGTGAGGATGTTTTGATGCCTGGGAAAAAGGACTGGGAAGAAAGCCTGGCATGATGTAACACCTAGAGATAAAGGTGGCTTAAAGAATGTTGAGTGTGAGCAAGGTAAAGGTGATGGGAAGTGTGGGGGGCAGGGTGGGGATTCTCGCCAGGGTTCTAAGTGTGTTAGGGTGCCTAAGGGAAAGCCCTCATTATGGCCTTCAGGTGTTGAAGGCAGTGGGCAAATGTAAAGTTCTGGAGGGTTATTTGAGGAGATATATGTGCCAGGACCTTGTGTTTTTGGGCAGGACATAATTAAAAATATTAGGTGAGTTGTAAATTACTGGATATGACGTATACAGGGGTTTGTTCTACACGACTGAAAGGTGGTGTGGCATTTATTAATTAAGGAAAGCAGCCGTTTCTTTTGATAGGGTGAGGTAGGGGAGGAGGGGCGGGAGGGTTAGGGTGGATGGTACGTGGGGTGGGGTTCAGGTGGGTTTCATTGGGGTGTATGGGCCAGCAGAAGGGGACATGGGTGTTAAAAATAGATTCTTTAGGGTGTCCTTGTCTACCATTTAAGATTGCTGCCAGGCATTAAAATTATTTGGGGGGGATTGGAACTGTGTTGTACGACGTAAGGATGTGGAGCCTAGGGGGAGGTTTTTTTGGGGGGGTTTAGGGGACCTGTTGCGAGGTGTGAATGCAGTGGATGTTGGAGGGGGAGGTGAGCGGAGTGCCACATACGTATATTAAGCATGATTATGTGGCGAGGCTTGATCGCATTTAGTATCTCAGGGGTTGAGGTGAGCAGTGTGTGGGAAATTGAATGTAAGCTTCTCTGACCATCGGGGGGTTCTGGTGGACTTAAATTGGGAGGGTTTGCTGAAGTGTTTCAGAGGTTACTGGAAGATGAATGTTGGGTTATTGTAAACAGGGGGGGGAGGTGGTGGGCTGATGGATGGGGGGGGGTTGATATCATTGGGTGGTGGGACACGGTCAGTAAGGGGAAGGTGAGGGATTTTTATCAGAAGAGGGGAAAAGAAGAGAGGGGGTTTCCCAATATGGGATTTTAAATTGCCTTGAAGGTCAACTACAGGAATGCTATAGGGGAGAGGGGGTGCATTTTCCGATGGGGAGATTGAGGGTTTAAAACAACAAAATTAGGGATATTAAAAAATCCCAATTTTGATGCCGTGAGGGTTGCGGGGGGCCTTGATGAGGTCTTATGGGGGGACCATCTATCGGTGTATGTCTTGGGGAGCAGGGGACACGTCGTAGGGCAACGGAAATGATTGAGTTTGCAGGTACAGGAGAAAATTGGCTGGATATCGTCAGGGGCAGGTGCTTTCGTAACAGAGGGTATGGGTTGTTATGGGGAAATACTTGGTACTAGAAAAATGGTAAAAGTGTAGGGGTTAATTGTGAGGCGTTAGGTGCGATGGGTAACTGGGTAAACTGTAATCTAATGCATAGGGATCAATTGAAATTGAGTGGGCCTATAAGTGAGGAGGAGATTAGGATGGAGGTGGAGGGGATGAGTATGGGTAAATCGCCTGGTATTGGGCGGCATCCTTGTGATTTTTATAGGGAAAACTGGGAGTTTTTGCATGGTTTTTAGTGGAGTTATTTAATGCCTTGAAAAATCAGGGGCAGGTTGGGGAAACAGCAGGAACAGGTGTAGTGGCCATGGTCCCTAAAAGAAGTCTTGTGAATGTGTGCTGATACCATTCGATCACCTTAATGTGTGGTGATTACAAGATCTTTGCTAAAGTGTTAGGAAATAGGTTGAAAGGTGTTCTTGCCAGAGATTTGGACGAGGGTCAATATGGAGTGCCTGGGCGTTCGATGGTGTGGGGCAGGGATTATACGTAGATTTGTAGATGAAAGTGGGGGGAACATCAAGGGTGGGGTTTTAGCATTAGATTTCCATGCGGTGTATGACTGTGTGGAGCGTGAGGCATTGTGGAAGTTTATGCAATGGCAGGGGTTTGGGAGGGAAATCGTCATTTGGGCTAAGGTATTGTATGAGCAGGCAACGGTTAGGGTGCAAGTGAAAGGTAGATTATGTGGAAAATACTGTATATATTTTCCAGAAATTCAGTATTTATATGTAAATAGATAGCCATACTGTATTTAATAATATTTATGTCATAGAAAACGGAAAGCCTGTGTCTGCGCAGACGAGACTGGCCATCTTGGTTTTTGAATTTGTATTAGAAACTTTGGTGAATGGGGAAGAATTTTTCGTGCTCTAGAGGTTAAAATTGTGCTGACACCTCTCAAATAGGAGGCGAAATTGGTGGATATGCATTCCTGCATAACTTGAGATATCAGGCGACTGGACAAGACCTCTCCAGGAACCTCAGATAAGCTCTCTAGATTTGTGTGTAATTCTGGCCAGCATTATTTTCATAGATTTAGTTAGAGTGAGGTTTTCTGAGTATGATACACATTAATCTCCAGTCAAATTGGTGAGTGATATTAAGATATAGTTTCCTTCTGCTATGTAATTGTGTATATATATATATAACCATTTATTATTTTTAATATACAGTCCACAAATTTATATATTTACCAGCATTCCTGGTGATGTATTTTTCATTTGTAATTAATAGGTCCAGAGCAACTTGTGGATATGACAGTGGTAGGTATCGAAGGGGGACATTTTTGCGACCTAGGTGTCCCAATTTCCTACTTGTCTATGTAACTCTGATAAATAATAATTATCTTTGTTATCATTTTCTGTTATGTATATAATGAGTTACATTCAGATAAATGCAATTTTCCACATTTAATTTGCCCGTTGGTCCTTCACTAATTACCGGAGGTAATTAGTGAAGTCATTAATTGGTTAATTACTTAATAATTATATGTGAAATGACAGAAGGAGGTGGATGTTAAGTTCACAAATTTACTTAATGAGTAGTGGATTATAATTATTACAATATTAATTTTGATAAGTCAAGTCTGGCTAAGTTTATATTAATTTGTATAATATTAATTTGATAATACAATTCTGGCCAAGATTTATATCAGTGTATGTGTAATTGATAAGCCAGGTGTTGCTAATTATATTAATGTGTAAAATATTAATTTTACTTAATGTGTAGTGGATTATAATTATTACAATATTAATCTGATAAGACAATTCCAGTCAAGATTTATATCAATGTATGTGTAATTGATAAGGCAAGTGTTGCTAATTATATTAATGTGTATAATATTAATTTTGCTATGCCAAATTCTGGCAACGATTTATATTAATTTGTATAATAATTTTTATAAGCCAAGGCTGCCTAAAGGTTTGTATTATTGTACATTTAAAATTTATATATAAATTTCTTACATGTGTAATTGCTAAGCTCAAGTGTAGCTAACATTATTAATGTGTATTTAAAATTTATATTACAATTTTTTACATGCAATTGCTAAGCTCAAGTAACTAGAATTTATTTAAAGGTAAGTTGTACTATTTACCTTTATAAAGTGCATAATTTAATACATAATCAGTGTTATTAATAAAGTTGAATTTAATACATTGCATCATGGCTGAAAATGAGGAAATTAATATAGAAGACAAACATATGGAATATAGAGTAAAGAAAGCATCAATACAGGCTAGAAAAGTTCATGTAAACAAGGCATATAATAAGTGCTTGGAATTAATGAATCAAGAAACTGTGAATACTGATGATTTAAAATTGTATTTAGATGCTTTAGGGAATAGATATGATTCATACAAATTATATTACAACAAATATGAAGGAGATTTATTAGTAAACTGTGTAGATGAGACTGAAATAGATCTCATGATTAATCAGTATTATGAATTAGAGGAAAAGATTCTTTCTTGTAAAAGTCAGGCCTTGAATAAATTAAAATGTGTAAACCGGGCAGTTGGTCAGTCTGCTCCAACAAATAATATGTCTTTGCCAAAACTCCCAGAATTGTGTTTGCCTGTGTTTAATCCCGGAGAAAATTGGGAGGAATTTTGGTCAATTTTTAAAGCAGCTGTGCATGATAGGAGTGATCTAGCCTGTGTAACTAAATTATTTTACCTCAAAGGACAGGTAAGAGGAGATGCTCTACTCATACAAGCCTTTCCCAATGTAAATGACTCTTACAAGGAAGCAGTTGACTTGTTGAAAGTCCCTTATGGTAATATAGAACAAAGTAGGTTGGATCTAGTGAATGTTATTGTTAATTTAAAATATCCAGATCACACTTACAAAGGTTTACAGCAGTTTAGAGTTAAACTGGAGAGCACTCTCAAAACTTTAAGTAATAAACATAATCTGAAGAAATCAGACTGGTTATTGAGTGCCATGGTACAGAATAAATTAAGCTGTAAAACACTTGAATGAATCTCGAATAAATATCACAAGGGTTATTTTGGTCTGGAGGAAATAAGACTAGGTCTACAAGAATTAATTGTGCAGTTGCAGACCAGCCAACTAACTCATTTTAAAGATGCAACACATAATAACTCTGAGGTATCTGTCAAGTTTCACAAAGGGAAAAATTATCCCAATGTTAATAATCAAAATTCATTTCCTAAAAAGAGTTGCATAGGTGCATATCAAGTAGCAGGAATCAGAAATAATGACTCTCCACAATGTAAGAAGAATAATTACCCTCCTAAGAGTAGCACAGTTAATAGGAAACCAGTAAAAGAAAAGAGAGATTGTCTTTTCTGCAAGGGTACTAATTTTTCTAAGAACTGCAATACATACAATTCATGGAATGATAAAGTTGAAAGATTGGAGGAACTTGACAGATGTATCAGATGTTTGGGTAATCACAATGTAAAGGATTATTATGCCAAATTAAACTTCTGTTATCAATGTCACAAAGGAAGACACCATATAGTCATGTGTAAGGGTGTATATGTTAATGTTGATAATAATGATAATGTTGACAATCCTGACACAACAGTAGCTAATGTAAAAATTGCAGCTAATCTTAATAATGATGGGTTTGCTGAAGTAGCCTTACCTGTGTTACAGGTAAATATTGATGATAAAAGGCATAAATCAAAAAATGTAAATGCATTATTGGACCAGGGATCCCAGTGTATTTTCATAAAACGTAAATGTCTTGTTGGTATGAAAGTACAGATGGGAGATCCTACAACTTTAAAATTATCTGGTTTTCTCTCAGATAAAAGAGCTCAATTCTATGACACTGTTTATGTAACTGTCAGGTTGGGCAATGAGAAAAAATGTGTTAATGCAGTAATTGTAGACAGACTTCCAGAGAAAATATCTACAGTAGGGCTTAGTAAAGCTACAGAAAGATTCTCACATAATGTAAATTTAGCACCTTTTGGTGTAAGTGATGATTCTGTAGGTACAATAAATATTTTGATAGGTAGTGACTATTATGCCTCCTTTGTAAAGGGTATGGTAAAGAAATGTGGTGTCACCCTTTTGAAGACTGCAGGAGGCCATGTAATGTAAGGTAGGATTCCTCGTAATAACAATTCATGACTAGAGGAAACTACAAATACCATAACTGTGTGTCTTACTCATGAAATCGTACCCCAGTATAATTCTTCCATAGAGGATGGTGTTGAGCCAGTGCATAAATTGTGGGAATTAGACAGCATTAGAATAAATGTAAATGAAGAAAGTCCAGACGATTCTTTTACTCAGGAGCAATACCTGAAAGATGTAAAATTTAAATCTGGACAACACTGGGTACGACTTCCGTGGAGACTGAACCATCCAGAATTGCCCACTAATTACAGAATGGCATATGGACAGTTAAAGGCTCAGCTCCGCGAACTGAGTAAGACACCAGAATTGTTAACTGTCTATAATGATATAATTGCTGAGCAGTTAATTAATAAATTTATAGAAGAGGTACCTCCTGAGCAAACCAAAATTTATGGTCACTATTTGCCACATCACGGAGTGAAGAAGGATTCTAAGACCACTCCTTTGAGGATTGTGTTTAATTGTAGTGCCAGGAGTAACAAAAATGTACCTAGTTTAAATGACTGTTTGATGACAGGTCCGTCGTTGACGGAAAAATTAGGAGATATCTTATTAAATTTCAGAGTAAAGAATTATGCCTTTATGGCTGATATAAGTAAAGCTTTCCTAAGAGTGGGTTTACAAGAGGCTGACCGGGATTGTACCCGCTTCTTATGACCTGAGAATCCTAATGACCCACTTAGCACTCTGAAAACCTTTCGCTTTAGGAGCGTATTGTTTGGTGCTACATCCAGTCCGTTCCTACTTCAAGGGACGATAAATGCACACCTTGAATGTATAGGAAGTCCACTGAGTAAACTAATGAGCAAACAATTTTATGTGGACAATTTCCTTGGTGTGACGTCAACTGAAGAGGAACTGTTAATGACTATGGAAGGGCTAATAAATAATGCAAAGTGCAAATATGCCTCTGAGGGAATGGAATAGCAATTCGTCCAAATTAAAGGACAAAATAAGTAAAGATTTCCCTGGAGATGAAGTACCAAAATGTAGTAATGTATTGGGTTTAATTTGGGATTGTGAGAGAGATTTGTTAATGTTAAAACCTAATAATTACAGTATGCCCAATAAATTAACTAAGAGAGTTTTGCTTGCTGAAGTTTCCAAATGTTTTGATCCACTAGGTTTAGTGTCACCCCTTACTATAAGAGGGAAATTATTAATTCAGGAAGCATGGAAACTTGGGATGAAATTCTACCTGAGGAATTCATTAACAGGTGGGATGAATTAATCGGTGATTATGAGAAAATTCCAATGTTGGAGTTCCCACGCCAGGTGGCCAATCCAAATGGGAAAAATGTACTCCACATTTTTTGTGATGCTTCAAAATTGGCATATGGAGCAGTTGCTTATCTTCAATGTAATAGTGTTATTTCTCTTGTTATGTCTAAGGCTAAAGTGTCTCCAATTAAATCACGTACCTTGCCTCAGTTGGAATTAACAGCCATTTTTGCAGGTGTCAAATTAGCTAATTATATAAAAAATAAGTTGCAGGAGATAAATATTAGTGACACTGTAATTTGGTCTGATAATGAGGTATCCTTACAATGGATTCGTAATGGAAACAGTAAAATTGTGTATGTACAAAACAGAGTCGCTGAAATTAATCAGATGCAAGAGAAGTATAATAGTTTGGGTCAGCATATGTTAACATTTAATCATAAACCTGGTGAGGAGAATCCAGCTGATTTCTTGTCTCGAGGTTTACCTTATGCTAAATTTGTAAATGCTGTATCATGGTTTAAAGGACCGAGCTGGTTGGTAAATAAAGCTAATTGGCCTGTACAAAAGGTGTATATTGCCCCTGTTGAAATTACTGTGACCACCACTCCAATAGTTTGTCCTTCCTTATTCATTGATATAAATAGGTATTCTTCTTTACCCAAACTAATCAATGTAACTAAGTTGGTGTTTAAATTTCTAAACAAGATGAATATTTCATTTAAGTTTTCACGTCCTCTTGAATATTAGATAAAGAGGGCACAGGAGGAAATCTGTGGAAATGAGATTAAATTGATGATGGAAAGAAAAATTGTGAAAGGTTCCATAATAGAGAAATTGGGGCTGTATTTAGAGAACAATGTAATTAGGTGCAGAGGTATGTTACAAAATGCTGAATTGGGTGATTATGCTAAACACCCTATCTTACTGCCCAAAACTCATCATCTAACAAATTTAATTGTTCTAAATGTCCATAAAAATGTAATGCATGGTGGGGTACAAGATACCTTAAATTGTATTAGGGAAACTTTCTGGACTCCACAAGGACGGCAAAGTGTAAAAAGGGTGATTAAATCTTGTGTAATATGTCGCCATGTGGATGCCAGATCCTATATGTACCCAGGTCCTCCACCATTGTCAAATGAGCAAATTGAGTCGTTTAGCAATGAACTCCAGCCGCCCGCAGTGTGGAAAATACTGTATATATTTTCCAGAAATTCAGTATTTATATGTAAATAGATGGCCATACTGTATTTAATAACATTTATGTCATAGAAAACGGAAAGCCTGCGTCTGCGCAGACGAGACTGGCCATCTTGGTTTTTGAATTTGTATTAGAAACTTTGGTGAATGGGGAAGAATTTTTCGTGCTCTAGAGGTTAAAATTGTGCTGACACCTCTCAAATAGGAGGCGAAATTGGTGGATATGCATTCCTGCATAACTTGAGATATCAGGCGACTGGACAAGACCTCTCCAGGAATCTCAGATAAGCTCTCTAGATTTGTGTGTAATTCTGGCCAGCATTATTTTCATAGATTTAGTTAGAGTGAGGTTTTCTGAGTATGATACACATTAATCTCCAGTCAAATTGGTGAGTGATATTAAGATATATTTTCCTTCTTTTTATGAAATTTGTGTATTTATATATAACCATTTATTATTTTTTAATATACAGTCCACAAATTTATATATTTTACCAGCTTTCCCCGGGTGATGTATTTTTCATTTGTATTTAATAGGTCCGAGCAACTTGTGGATATGACAGGGGTAGGTATCGAAAGGGGGACATTTTTGCGACCTAGGTGTCCCAAATTCCTACATGTCTAACTGATAAATAATAATTATCTTTTCATTTACTGTTATTAAAATGATACATTCAGAAAAATGCAATTTTCCACAGATTAGGTCAACCTGTTAGGATGGAACGGGATTTAAGGCGGGGTTTTCCCTGTGTCGCAGCTTCTCTTTGCATTGCTCCAAGACCCGTTCTATAGGTCTGTGCGTTGGGGGCGTACGGGAAGGGATGGAGGGGGATGGGGTGTCCTGGGGAAAACCCGGGATCGTAGGATATTTTTGATGGCACTACAGTGCAAATTTAGAAGGTCTGAAGATTTATGTAGGGTTAGTGAGTTGGTGGAGAGTTTTGGCATGGCAACGGGAATGATGCTAATAGGGTAAGTCGATGTTATTTAGGGTGGGGGATGGTGTGGGTGGGGTATTCGAACAGGGTGATGGTTGGCCCGGGTAAGTAGACTTAAGTATGTGGGGTTGTTCACATGGAAAATCTTCTGGAGGCACGGAAGGTGAATTCGAAAGAACAGGGGGATAGGGTTTTGGGTAGATTGGCGGCATGCGTATAGGGGATTTGACGCTGCCCCAGCATGCTATTGTGGTGAATGTGATATTGTATGGTAAGCTGTGGCATGTGGCGGGTATATATCCCTTGGAAACATGTGATGAGAAGCGTTGTTGAAGAGCGGTATCTATATATTTGGGGTTCAGGCTGTGAATGGTTGTCGAGAGATGTGGTGTTCCCGGTATGCCAGGGAGGGCTGGGGTTAATGGTGCGCATCAAAGGTTTTGGGTATGAACGTTAAACACATTTATTTCAGGGGGGTAGAATCACAGGTACGGGCTTGGCATGGATGAGAAAGGGGCTTGGTACGTTGGGTGAGGGGTAGAGATGTTCAGGTGTGTGAGGGAATGTTGAGGTTGTTGTGTTATGCAAGGGAACCCTGCGGGTTAAGATAGGTACACTGGCTCGGGTGGGTGGTGGGGAGGTAGTTGCTAGGGTCGTGGTTGTATCCGATGTATGCATGGAGTGATATATGGGGGGGCCTGAAAAAGGGTTGCGATTAAAGGCTGTGGGGCGGGAGGTAAAGTTTAAATTTCTCCGTAATATATTGCCGTTGGGGGAGGTGTTAGGTAATAGGGGTGTGCAGGAGGGACGGGAGTGTTGTTTAGTGTGGGGATATTTACACTTTCATGCAGTATTTTTTGTGCAAGGTTGGAACCGTGAGAGAGTGGTTTAGCAGGGTTTTACGTACGTGGGTGGGGGTGGTATTTGTGTTTTACTGGCATTAACTTGGATAGGGGGGTGGGGGTGCCGGTAAAAGAAAGCGATGGGTTATCTGGTCGCCGACTTCGTGTATACTGCGTGGATTTTACGGAGAGCGCCGGGGGGGAGAGAGCGAATTAGGGCCCCTGGGAGCGATGTTTAATGGGACACAAAGGAGGAATAAGGATATCACTTGGAACAGATGGTATTTCACTTTTTCGGATGGATATCGTAAACTTTCGAGTGGAGGACTTATGGCTTTACAGACTCAGGGGACATGACGAAGCTGGCTTCTTGAGGAAGGCGCGGGCGTGATTGGTGCATTTGGAGCACAAGAGGTGTAATGCGTTGTTCCGGTTAAGTGAGTGGCTTGGTGTCAGGGAACTTTCAATGACATGTGTTATGCGAGTGGGGGTTGTGACCTGGTTGATTCTTCTTATGATTCTTCTTATGATTCTTCTTATGATTCTTCTCATATTCTTCTTAAGATTCTTCTTATGATTCTTCTTATGATTCTTCTTATGATTCTTCTTATTTTAATGTGGGGATATACGTTGTGAGGCAGCCAGATTCCCGTCAGGAAACTGGTATAAGTAAAATGGAGCTTTGATTTCGCAAGGTATGAAGTTGGTTTACTTTATGTGACTGTCAGTCTCGTATGTGCATGATGACTGTGAAGGTTCTTATTATGCTAATGTATTATTTTTGACAAATGTACTTACTGTGTCTTGCAGGGATGTGGTTATGTATGAAGCGTGTTTAAGGATGCTTCTTTATTAAGATCTGTTGATTTATGTTTTTTTTTATTGATTTGGTTGTTATACAATGTTTTCTTTCCCTTTGCGTTCCCGTGAAACGCAAACAAAACTGTATGTATATTATGTATCCCAAGCTGTGTTTTGTATTGGTTTTTAAATTTTTTTTATATATTGTTATTAATACTTAATACTTCTATGAAGTGATGGTATGTTTATGTAGAGTATTTTTATTGTGCTGTATTGTAATGTAGGTGTTTAATTCCATTTTTTGGAGAGGTATGCTGTGTCGGGTGTACATTGCTGTATTAATTGTGGTTTTTGTACGTATGTAATACATGTTTCATGCATTTGTATTTCCTCTGTTTCTATATTCAAAAATGTTAATTAATGTTATTTTATAGTCTTGATTTATGATGGTGACGGCAGATACAGCTGTTGGGAATAGGGGGGGGGGGGGAGGGTTTTGTAGTGTGTGTTGTATTTTTATAGTAACTATTTGTACAGGTATGTTGCGTCCTGGTTGTTATAATGTTTCATTTCTCAGGTTTCCATAAGCATCTGTTTTATGTCCGGGCCTCTTGTGAAACACATGTTTAAACAAAATACTTCCTTGTTTTTACGATTTAAGTTATATGTTTTGTTTTTATTTATATATTGTTATTATGTTTTTGAACCACTGTGAGGGAACATTATGTATTATTTCTTGGTGTTTGGTAATGTGTTTTTTTTTTTATATAGGAGGAATACGGGTGTATGTTTATACACATTTAACACACTGTTTTATTTGGTTGTATTGTATACACAGTTTTTAATGAAATATAAAAAAAAGTCCCAGGCAATCTGCTTTCCTCCTTCCAGGGTAGCATAGGGGCTCCATCAGGAAAACTTTTGACTTCCGTCCAGACCTCTTCACTTGGGTTCCCGTTAGCTGGGCAAGGGGTGTAGCGGGCTTCCCTTTATGATGCCGTTGACTTTCTCATGTCTGGCACACTTTCCTTCTGCTGTGTGACACACGAGACCATGAAGTTCGAATTGATCAGCCGTTGCCCTGCCGCAAATACACATATGTTTGGCGAGGATGGGGGCGGCTAGGCGAAGAGCACCCACCAACCGAATGGCCTGTGGTCGAGTCGAGTGCCCAGGGAGGAATTGAGAGCAGCTAAAAGGAAATCTCCTGAGTGTGGTGCCTTCACTGCCAGGAGACGAGCTTGGTCCTTTCCTGAAGCGTTGATGAGCACTGTGTTGGCGATTTTTTCCATGATGGGTATATAATATGTATTATATATATTTATAATATATATATAATTATATATATATATATATATATATATATATATATATATATATTATATATATTTATTTTTTTAAATTTATTTATATTGAATGAATCATTTACCAGTGGTAACAACCATTTAATGTTTGTATGACCTCACTTCTGGTTACTATTCGCCTGACGCGAGCTTACATCAGAGGTGAGTGAAGTAGAGTAGGCAGTTACAGCATCTCTCTGGGTATGGAGAAGGTCTTCACTGCTTACTCATTTTAACTTAAATTGGGAAACTATTGGTCTAGAGCTTTATTCTCTATAGTCACCAGAAACTGTCAGATCTTGTGAAACTTTCATTATATAGAAGTTATCATGTGTTAAGAGATTTCAAGTATTCTAGTCAACTGGAAATATAAACATATATGCAGTATAATGTGATCCTTTATTGATATATATGTTTATTTTTCCATTGTGTCGGTATTTTATACCATTTATTTCCATTCTAGTCAATTCTCTAATCGTCTTGGAAAATAGAGACGCTGTAACCTGATTGATCATATTTATGTTAAAGGCCCATTCAGATAGAATGAAGGTCATGGTAATTTATAAGTTGTGTATAAAGTCTGTGATTATATATAATTTCTGAGAAAAAGGTACAATTAAAATACCTTAAGTCAATAACGTTATTTACGTTATATTAAAGATACAAGTAAACACTTGTTCTACCCTCAAGCCTCCTGCTTCATCTGCGATCCTGCTCTCTGTCTTACTAGTAATTCTTTCGTAATTCTTTCTCTCAGGTATACTCAATATTACGATAAACTTCATTAATAATAGGCAATGTTAGTCTTGGGGATTTTTTATGGAGAATTATGCTCAAGTTATATCGTAATAAGGAATCATTTCTTCTGTATTGATTAGTAAGGAGATCGAAAAAAATTTGTAAAATGTATCTTTAAAATAACGTAAGTAACGTTATTAACTTAAGGTATTTTAATTCTACCTTTATCTCAGTACTTTGAAACATATAAATGAACAGTATTTAGATAAGGGTAAAGAGGTTTTTACTGTGTTTATGGATTTGGAAAAGGCATATGATAGGTTGGATAGGATAGCAATGTGGCAGATAACGCAAGTGTGTGGAAAAGGTGGAAGGTTACTGAAAGCAATTAATACTGTTTTTGAGGATAGTGAATCCCGGGTTAAGGTATGCAGGAGAGAGGGAGATTATTTCCCAGCAAAAATAGGCCTTAGACAGGGATGCGTGATGTCACCATGGTTGGTCAATACATTTATAGATATAACTATAAAATAAGTGAATGCTCGTGGTGTGAAATTGAAAGATAAAGAATCTAACACTAAGTGAGATTTGTCATAGATGCATCCTTGCTCCATGCTTCAAGTGTCTTCCACCCTACTGGAACGAAGTTATAGCGTGATGCCAACCCCTTGCATTTGTTGATCTTCTAGGTATCCTTGTAACTGGCAACACCATCCCCTTCAGCTTAAGAGTATTGTAAGCAGGTGTTGGTTAACGTAGATGCGCAGGTGTAGTCCCATGCAATCTCACCATCCTTCCAGGACAACAAGTACTCGTTGTTGCTCTTGGTTCCGTCAGGCCTCAGTACCTGATGTTCCTGTTTTGCTAGGTAACGTGCTGTGGCGAGAATTTGCTTGATGATGTCACTGACCTCGTGTCTGGAATACTTCTCTTCCGACGTATTACCGATAAAACAGTGTAGCTCAAACTGATTAGTTGATGCCATGCCGCAATTACACCTATGTTCGGAAAGTATAGGGTTGGCTAGACGAAGAGCTACACTAATTAGAATAGCCTGAGGGTCAAGGCGGATGCCAAAGAAGAAATTAAGGACAGCTAAAAGGAAATCTCCTGAAAGTGGCGCCTTCATCGTTAGGAAACGAGGTTTGTCTTTTCCAGGGGCATTGTTAAGCGATTTTTCTCCACGATCGGTTTCACCTGCTTACAACCTCTGGGAGGAGCTGATCCCACCGAGGCTGGGTGGCCCCCCTCAAAAAATAGAAAGCTCTCCTTTTACATTTAGTAATATATACAGGAGAAGGGGTTACTAGCTCCTTGCTCCCTGCACTTTAGTCTCCTCTTACAACACGCATGGCTTACAGAGGAAGAATTCTGTTCCATTTCCCCATGGAGATAAGCAGAAATAAACAAGGACAAGAACTAGTAAGAAAACAAAAGAAACCCAGGGGGTGTGTATATATATGCTTGTACATGCATGTGTAGTGTGACCGAAGTGTAAGTAGAAGTAGCAAGATGTACCTGAAATCTTGCATGTTTATGAGGCAGAAAAAAAGCACCAGCAATCCTACCATCATGTAAAACAATTACAGGCTTCCGTTTCACACTCACGGTACTACCTCCCTGGGAGACTGCTGTCTACCAACTTACTACCTCTGATAGGTAAAACTTGCGATTTTGGCTTAAATAGCAAGTCTCTTCTTGCCGAATAAGGCAAGCGAAAATTTGTGTATGCAATAATTTCGAAAAAATCATTCTTAACCTAACGAAAAAATGTATCTCATTGTGTATACCTGGAGATACCTGGAGAGGGTTTCGGGGAACAACGCCCACGCAGCCCGGTCTGTGACCAGGCCTCATGGTGGATCAGGGCCTGATCAACCAGGCTGTTATTGTTGGCCGCAAGCAACCAGACGTACGAACCACGGCCCGGCTGGTCAGGCACTGACTTTAGGTGCCCGTCCAGCGCCTTCTTGAAGACAGCCAGGGGTCTATTGGTAATTCTCCTTATGTGTGCTGGGAGGCAGTTGAACAGTCTCGGGCCCCTTACACTTATTGTGTTGTCTCTTATCGTGCTAGTGGCGCCCCTACTTTTCACTGGGGGGATGTTGCATCGTCTGCCGAGTCTTTTGCTTTCATAGATGATGATTTCCATTTGCAAGTTTGGTACTAATCCCTCTAAGATTTTCCAAGTGTATATAATCATGTATCTCTTCCGCCCGCGTTCTAGGAAGTACAGGTTGAGGAACTTCAAGCGTTCCCAGTAATTGAGGTGTTTTATCGCAGTTATCTGTGCCGTGAATGTTTTCTGTATATTTTCTAGGTCAGCAATTTCACCTTCTTTGAAAGGTGCTGTTAGTGTGCAGCAATATTCCAACCTAGATAGAAGAAGCGACCTGAAGAGTGTCATCATGGGCTTGGCATCCCTGGTTTTGAAGGTTCTCATTATCCATCTTGTCATTTTTCTAGCAGATGTGATTGATACAATGTTGTGGTCGTAGAAGGTGAGATCCTCTGACATTATCACTCCCAGGTCTTTTGTATTAGTTTTTCGTTCTATTGTGTGGTTGGAATTTGTTTTATGCTCCGATGTAGTTGTGATTTCTTCACGTTTTCCATATCGGATTAATTGAAATTTCTCATCATTGAATTTCATATTTTTTCTGCAGCCACTTTAAAGATTTTGGTTGATGTTCGCCTGGTGTCTTGCAGTGTCTTCAATGGTCGTGCAAATTCGGGTGTCATCGGCAAAGGAAGGCACGGTGCTGTGTCTGTGTCAGATATGAGGATGAGGAACAGGATGGGAGTGAATACTGTGCCTTGTGGAACAAAGCTTTTCACAGTAGCCGCCTCAGACTTTACTTTGTTTACTACTACTCTTTGTGCTCTATTTGTTAGGAAATTATAGATCCATCTACCAACTTTTCCTGTTATTCCTTTATCACGCATTTTGTGCGCTATTTTACCATAGTCACATTTGTCAAAGGCTTCTGCGTTCTGTTTGTCTTCTGGAGTATCCAGGACCTTGTCATAGTGGTCCAGTAGTTGGGACAGGCAGGAGCGACTTGCTCTAAACCCATGTTGCCCTGGGTTGTGTAACAGGGTGGATGGGTGGAGATCTTCCTTCTTAGAACCCTTTTAAAGATTTTTTATGATATGGGATGTTAATGCTATCGATCTGTAGTTCTTTGTTATTGCTTTACTGTCCTCTTTGTGGAGGGGGATTATGTCTCCTCTTTTAAGCAGATGTGGGACGACCCCTGTGTCCATACTTCCTCTCTATAGTATGTTAAATGCACATGATAGGGGCTTCTTTCAGTTCTTGATGAACAAGGAGTGTCATGAGTCTGGACCTGGTGTCAGAGTGCTTGGGAAGCCACTTATCACCTTTTCGAAGTCATCTGGTGTCAGGGTAATATCAGATGGGTTTGAGTTTACCAAATTCTGTCCCTTTTATAAAAAAAATCATTTAGGTTTTTGACTCTCAGTCTGGTTAGCGGCTCACTCATTTCCTACTGTCATCTGTGTAGGACCCATCTCGTCTAAGTACCGGCCCAGTAATGGATGCTGTTCTCGACTTTGTTTCGACATAAGAAAAGAAATATTTTGGGTTTCTTTCAATTTCATTTATGGCTTTTAGATCTTCCTGTATTTCTTGAGTCCTGTAAGATTCCTTTAGCTTTAGTTTGATGTTTGCTATTTCTTTGACAAATGCCTCCCTACGTATTACAGATATATTGGCTTCTTTTAATGGCTCTGTTGTTCTTTGCCTTCGCCTGTACAGGGAGTACCTTTCTCTTTCTAGTTTACATCTTTTCTTTCTTTTCCTGAAGGGAATATGCACTGAGCATACCTCGGGTGCCACAGAGTTAATTTGTTCTAGACATAAATTTAGGTCCTTGTTTATATCACTTATACCAGTTTATATCACTTAGGACCTGGTTCACTTGATCCTACCTTATGTTTTTGTTATTGAAGTTGAATTTGGTGAAGGCTCCCTCGTGACTGATCACATTTTGTTGGTCTGGGACCCCCGCGCATACATGTCTGAACCTCTATTATCTTGTGATCTGAGTATATTGTTTATGTTATGGTAATATTTCGTATCAGATTATCATTGTTAGTAAAGATGAGGTATAGTGTATTCTCCAATCTTGTTTGCTCTATTATTTGCTGGTTTAAGGTGAATTTGGTGCAGAGATTTAAAAGCTATTGTGTGTGTATGAGAATTTTCATCTGAGCTGCCTCCTGAGGTTATCTCTGTTACAGCATTATTTCCTACATTCCTCCTATTTAGATGCCTTAGGTTGAAATCTCCCAGGAGCAAGATGCTGGGGGCAGGAGCTTGAAGATTTTCGAGACAGTGGTCAATTTTTAAAAGCTGTTCCTGGAATTGTTGGGAAGTTGAATCACCAAAATTTCAACTCAATCATTTGAGTTATTTAGTAGTTACGAGCATAACAGTGACTCTTTGACGTACAGGCCAACCCCTCTTTCCCCCCTCCTTTTGCCTGTTCACTCTGTCGCATCTGTATTGCTTATAACCCAGGATCCATATTTCATTGTCTAGATGATCCTTTATGTGGGTCCATGTGAAAACTGTGAACATTGTATTTGACTTCGTAAGCAGTCCACGGATGAAAGGTATTTTGTTGTTCGTTGCTGGCTTTAGACCCTGTATATTTGCAACGATGAATGTCGTCGTATTGATGGTATGAGGGGGAGGGGGTCTCTTTTGATGCCTGTTTATTATTAAGTTTTCGTAAAATTATCTAAAATATATATTTAGTTGGATTAGGATAACTTAAATTGCACTTATTATAAAAAGGTTAGGTAAATTTTCTTAGGTACTTTTGGTATAAAATTATTAATTTTTACATTAATATATATGAAAAAATATATCTTTAAACATATAAGAGAAAATTTTTAGGAAGGATATAATTTTATATATACATATACGTATATATATATATAAATATATATATATATATATATATATATAATATATATATATATATATATATATATATATATATATATATATATATATATATATATATATATATATATATATATATATATTATTTATATGCAAAACAACCACTGTGAAAGGATAGAGAAATTCCAAGCGCTTTCGTGACTACTCACATTATCAAGGAACAATGAAAGTAATGCAACAACGGAAGGCATATAAAGGGTCTAGCCCACGCCTCACTATCACATGCACATCCCACAACAAAGCAACACCTGTCGATGATTCTTTATGTCTTATGCCCAAGAATGTAGATATACACAATTTCCTTGGCAAATTAAATAGCTTAGTCCATTCTATAAACTTTACTGTTGAGTTTGAGGAAAATAACTCATTGCCTTTTCTAGATGTTTTAATTATTAAGGGTAATAATGTTTTCAAATTTAAAATTTACAGAGAACCTACAAATAACTGTTCCAATGTCCACTATTATTCTTCCCATCAAGATAGAGTTAAACTGTTTTCTCATCAATGTTTTTGAGAGCTTTACGTATTTGTAGTCCAGAGTTCATAGATGAAGAAATATCCAAAATTTATGAAATAGCCATTGATCTGAAATACCCGAAAAATGTAATTGATAAATCATTTAAAGTAGCTAGAAATAATTTTTACAACCCAAAAAGGGACAACCAACCTTATTCAACTAAAAATATGTTGGTTCTCCCTTACCATGAAAACTTGGTTGATATGCCTTCTCTTCTTAAGACTTTTAATATTAAAGTTGTATTAAAAAATCTTGATACAGTAAAAAAACTTTTGATAAAGAATTCCCCCCAAAATGCTGATGGATGTGTCTATAAGATTCCTTGTAAAATTTGCGATAAAGTTTATTACTGGTAAAAATCTCGAACTAAGATTAAAACAACATAAATATAGCATTAGAACTGGACAAGATTCCAATGCTCTATTTATTCATGTAAGAGATTTTAACCATCCAATTGATTTTCAAAAAGTTGAGAAAGTAGTATCAAGCAAGTCCATGGTCGACAGGAATATAATTGAATCTTGTTTCATAAAAAGCAGTTTTGACAATAATATGAATATTTCCTTTGGTTTATATAAATTAGATCCATTTATAATTAATAGAATTTGGGAAGAATTTAATAATACACTGGACAAATAAATAGCTTGGGGGTGAGTTTTGCAAAGGACCTATCCAAGTTGGCTCCCCGCGCGTCACGTGTTTAACCGTTGTGGGATCTGATAGTGAGGTGCTGGCCGGACCCCCTTATATAGCTTCCTTGGATGCTTCACTTTCATAGTTCCTTGATAATGTGAGTAGTCACGAAAGCGCTTGGAATTTCTCTATTCTTTCAGAGTGGTTGTTTTGCATATATATATATATATATATATATATATATATATAATATATATATATATATATATATATATATATATATATATATAATATATATATATTATATATATAATATAATATATATATATATATATATATGTCGTGCCGAATACGTAAAACTGGTGAATTAGCAAGAACTCATTTAAAGTTAAGTCTTTTCTGAAATTTTCTCTCATACGTTTAAAGATATATTTTTTCATTAATGTTAATGTAAAAAAAATTTATTTTGCACCAAAAGAATCTTAGAAAACTTACCTAACCTTATTTTAAAAAGAACAATTTATTTTAGCCTAACCCAACTAAATATATTTTAAATACGTTTACAGTAATTTAGTACTAAACAAACACAATCAAATATATTTTCTTCGTTAGATTCAGAATGATTTTGGCGAAATTATTGCATACACAAATTTTCCCTTGTCCTATATGGCAAGATGAGCGTTGCTATTTAAGCCAAGATCGCAAATTCTGCCTATTCGGCACGACATATATACATATATATATATATATATATATATATATATATATATATATATATATATATATATATATATATATATATATATATATATATATATGTCACACTACACATACATGTACACGTTTATTTATACACACTTATCTGAGTTTTCTTTGATTTTATCTTAATAGATCTTGTTCTTATTACTTTTCCTTTTATATCCATGGGGAAGTGGAATAAGAATCTCTCCTCCGTAAGCCATGTGTGTTGTAAAAGCCAACTAAAATGCCGGGAACAATGGGCTAGTTTACCTTTTCCTGTAACAATTTCTAAAAAGAATAAAAAGAAAATATTTAAAGCAGGAAGCCTGAATGTGCGTGGACGTTGTGCGAATGATGAGAAAGAGATGATTGTGGATGTTATGAATGAGAAGAAGCTGGATGTCCTGGCTTTAAGTGAAACAAAGCTGAAGGGGGTGGGAGAGTCTCAGTGGAGAGGAATAAATGGGATTAGGTCAGGGGGTTTCAAATTGTGTTAGAGCTAAAGGAGTAGCGGTAATGTTGAAGGTAAGCTATGGCAGGAAAAGAGTGGCTATAAATGTATTAATTCAAGGATTAAGGGGAGTAAAATAAATGTTGGATGTGAAAAGTGGGTTATAGTAAGCGTATATGCACCTGGAGAAGAGAGAAGTGTAGAGGAGAGAGAGAGAGGTTTTGGGAAATGTTGAGTGAATGCGTGGGGAGTTTTGAACCAAGTTTGAGAGTACTTGTGGTTGGGGATTTCAGTGCTAAAGTGGGTAAAAATGTTGTGGAGGGAGTAGTAGGTAAATCTGGGGTGTCAGGGGTAAATGAAAATGGGGAGCCTTTAATTGAGCTATGTGTAGAAAGAGGTTTGGTAATAAGTAATACATATTTTATGAAAAATATGATAAACAAATATACAAGTTATGATGTAGCATGTACTGAATGTAGTTTGTTAGATTATGTATTAGTGGATAAAAGGTTGATGGGTAGGCTCCAAGATATACATGTTTATAGAGGGGCAACTGATATATCGAATCATTATTTAGTTGTAGCTACAATTAGAGTAAGAGGTAGATGGGACAAGCGAAAAATGATAACAACAAGTATGAAGGAGGTGAAAATGTATATACTAAGGGAGGAGGAAGTTCGAGTGAGATATAAGCAACTATTGGCAGAAAGGTGGGCTGGTGCAAGTATGAGTAGTGGGGGGGTTGTAGAGGGTTGGAATAGTTTTAAAAATGCAGTATTAGAATGTGGGGCAGAAGTTTGTGGTTATAGGAGGGTGGGTGCAGGAGGAAAGAGGAGTGATTGGTGGAATGATGAAGTAAAGGGTGTGATAAATGAGAAAAAGGTAGCTTATGAGAGCCTTTTACAAAGCAGAAGTGTTACAAGAAGAGTAGAGTATATGGAGAGTAAAAGAAATGTGAAGAGAGTGGTGAGAGAGTGCAAAAGGAGAGCAGATGATAGAGTGGGAGAGGCACTGTCAAGACATTTTAATGAAAAAAGAAAAAAAAATTGGAGTGAGTTAAACAAGTTAAGAAAGCCTAGGGAACGAATGGATTTGTCAGTTAAAACAGAGTAGGAGAGTTAGTAGATGGGGAGATGGAGGTATAGGGTAGATGGCGAGAATATTTTGAGGAACTTTTAAATGTTGACGAAGAAATAAATAACAAAAAGGCACAATACCGTGACTGGAACGATACACAAATAACCCGCACATAATAGAGAGAAGCTTACGACGACGTTTCGGTCCGACTTGGACCATTGACAAAGTCACACTAACCAGAGGTGGAGCAGGAGGGCTATATATAGGCAGGAAGAGGTGGTGGTAGTAGTAGTACAAGAATTGTATATAATACCGACAAGATGAAACTAAGACACATGCACAAAACCCGGGCATCCCCATCGTAGACGCTCCGCCATCCAGCCAGCCACTGGATGGCGAAACGTCCACAACAAAGACAACCAGACGCCGCACATGTGTCTTAATTTCATCAGTAGTTGTAGTAGTGATGAATGGTTTGAAAAACCGACAAGTTGAAGATTGAGACACTTATGCAGCATATGGGAATCTTTATTCAGGAAACGTTTCGCCACACAGTGGCTTCATCAGTCCAATACAAAGAGGAAGGCGTAAGGAGAGGAGGAGAATGAGGTAATCAGTCCCTCAACCTGGAGTCGATGTGTTCAGTCCATCAATCTTGTAGAATGTACAGCATAGGGCCGTAGACGTGGCTTATATACTGTAGTGAGGTGACGTGAAGCAGGTGGAGGCGGGGTCATAGTGGTACCATCCACTAGTCGAAGTAGGTCTTCGTCCAAAGGTTGAACAAGTGTTGAAGAATTCTTTGTAACAAGATCTCCATGATGCTGCAGTGTCTGACAGTTGTGATGAATGGTTTGAAAAACCGACAAGTTGAAGATTGAGACACTACAGTATATAAGCCACGTCTACGGCCCTATGCTGTACATTCTACAAGATTGATGGACTGAACACATCGACTCCAGGTTGAGGGACTGATTACCTCATTCTCCTCCTCTCCTTACGCCTTCCTCTTTGTATTGGACTGATGAAGCCACTGTGTGGCGAAACGTTTCCTGAATAAAGTTTCCCATATGCTGCATAAGTGTCTCAATCTTCAACTTGTCGGTTTTTCAAACCATTCATCACAATTGTCAGACACTGCAGCATCATGAGATCTTGTTACAAAGAATTCTTCAACACTTGTTCAACCTTTGGACGAAGACCTACTTCGACTAGTGGATGGTACCACTATGACCCCGCCTCCACCTGCTTCACGTCACCTCACTACAGTATATAAGCCACGTCTACGGCCCTATGCTGTACATTCTACAAGATTGATGGACTGAACACATCGACTCCAGGTTGAGGGACTGATTACCTCATTCTCCTCCTCTCCTTACGCCTTCCTTTTTGTATTGGACTGATGAATCCACTGTGTGGCGAAACGTTTCCTGAATAAAGATTCCCATATGCTGCATAAGTGTCTCAATCTTCAAGTTGTAGCAGTAGTAGAAGAAGAAGAGGTAGTAGTAGTGGTAGTGGTAGAAGTGAGAAATAAGGATGACGAGCCAGTCAAATACAAAGGAAGGGGAGCACTGCAAGAGAGCTAGATGCCCACAGAGGGAGAGCAAGCGCACAGAGGTGCGTGAAAGGGGAAGTGGTGAAATAAATGAAGAAGAAACAGAAACACGAGACGAAGGGAGGAGGTAATTTCGTGCACTGGACAGGGAGGTATACCATCTTTCAGGAGTGAAGAAGAGCAGGATGTGAGTGTAGGGGAGGTGCGTGAGGCATTATGTAGAATGAAAGGGGTAAAGCAGCTGGAACTGACGGGATTATGACGGAAATGTTAAAAGCAGGGGGAATAGAGTGTTGGAGTGGTTGGTATTTTTGTTTAATAAATGTATGAAAGAGGGGAAGGTACTTAGGGATTGGCAGAGAGCATGTATAGTCCTTTTATATAAAGAGAAGGGGGACAAAAGAGATTGTAAAAATTATAGAGAAATAAGTTTACTGAGTATACCAGAAAAAGTGTACAGTACGGTTATTATTGAAAGATTTAGAGGCAAAACAGAATTTAGGATTGCGGATGAGCAAGGAGGTTTTAGAGTGGGTAGGGGAAGTGTAGATCAAGTGTTTACATTGAACCCTATATGTTGAACAGTATTAATAAAGGTAGGAAGTTTTCATTGCATTTATGGATTTAGAAAAGCATATGATAGAGTGGATAGGGGAGCATGTGGCAGATGTTGCAAGTATAGGGAATAGGTGGTAAGTTACTAAATGCTGAAAAAGATTTTTTATGAGGATAGTGAGGCTCAGGTTAGGGTGTGTAGAAGAGGGAGACTACTTCCCGGTAAAAGTAGGTCTTAGACAGGTTGTAAGGGAGATGGTTAGGTTTTTTTTAATTATGGGTTTAATGGTGGGTTAGAGGGGTGGGATTAAATGGGTCAAAAACGGGGGTTTACACTGTGCTTGGGGATTCTAAAAAATTTGGTTGCGGAAGTTTGGGGGTTAAAAAGAAAATTGGAATGAATGAAAGGAAGGATATTCATGGGGAGGTTAAAAAATGGATTAAATTGGGGATTGGGGAGGTTAAAAAAGGGATAAATTTACGGGATTTTTAAAACCCCTTTAGGTACCCAAAACCAACCAAGCCCCGGGGGTAGAAGCCCCTGTGTTCCCGACAACCAGGCGTTCCGCGGGGAGGTTTTGCATCGCGAGAATGGGTCCATCTCCCCTGGATTGGTTTTCCCACTCTTTGAAAGGCGCCAAGGGTTTATTGTAATTCTTGCTGTGGGGCCTATAACTTTTTGTACCCTGGTTATTTTAATTGGGGTATTTTAGGTAGATTTAAGTCAAAATTTTCCCCTTTTTTCGCTGTAAACCCGTAAAAGGTTGACCTGGGGAATAATTTAACCTTTAAAACCCCCCCCACCACCCCAAACTAATTGGCATCCTTAACCGTTGTCATCACAAAATATGCACCTTTTTTTCCCGGGGAAAAAGAAGTTTTAGTTTTCCCCTCTGAAAAGAATCTAAACAAAACGCGGAAAGGGGTTTAGGCCAAAAACAAGGCGGGGGGACCCCTCCCCTACAAAAAAAACCCCACACCAGGGGAAAAAAAAAAGAGAGCTTTGAAGGGGTTACCACAAGTAACCTAACACATTCTAACCTAATATATAATTATTATAAATAATATTGTTAGACTCTAGATAAAGAGTCTGCCAACATATTTTCTTTGCCAGCAATATGTACAATTCTGAGAGAGTAGGGTTGCAGTCATAGACTCCATCTCATAAGCCTTGTATTGTGGTTCTTCATGACTTGGAGATATACTAGAGGATTGTGGTCACTATAGACAGTGACCACCTGCAAAGTCTGTCCCATGAATACATCAAAGTGCTCCAAAGCCTGTAGCCTTCTTCTCTGCCAAATTCCAGCCACATCAGAGGACTTACTCTACCATTGAAAAAGAATCCCTCACGCTGGTACTGGCTTTGGAGCACTTTGATGATTACGTGGGACAGACTTCGCAGGTGGTCACTGTCTACAGTGACCACAATCCTCTAGTATATCTTCAAGCCATGAAGAACCACAATACAAGGCTTTGTACATAGAATTGTACACAGAATTGTACATATTGCCGGCAAAGAAAATATGTTGGCAGACTCTTTATCCAGAGTCTAACAAAATTTTTTATAATAAATATATATTAGGTTAGGATGTGTTAGGTTACTTGTGGTAACCTCTTCAAAGCTCTTTTTTTTTTATCCCCTGGTGTGGGTTTTTTTTTAGTGAGGGGATGCAGGCTACCGTCCGCCCGTGTCTTGGACCTAAGCTAGCCTTACTGTCTGCTGTCTCGCTCTGAGTTTAGGATTTGGCTTTTTGTCACGAGAAAAGCTGAGCTCTATCTAAGAGTTGGATGGTTGAGAGGAAAGGCGGTCTCATTATTTTGTGCCATGGCGGCACGGTTACCACTGGGAGGTGGGAGCCTAATCCTGAGCCTTCTCGGGGTGAGGGTGTGGCATGCAAAGAGTACGTAACCTTTATTCGGCGCATGTACACACCCTCATTTACAGGCTATCTCCCCCAACCAGCGAACCAGGTGAGTGAGGGTTGATGATGGGGCCCCGTCGTTCAACCAGTACCCAGGTTCCAGCAGATGAGAAGATGGTTTTGGCAATCGCAGAGGTTATATGGGTACCACTCTCCTGTCTGCCCTTGTCATTCCCATTCTAGAGCTGGTTGAAGTACGGTCTGCTCTCAAGTGGCTTCTATTCTGACTTGCTTGCCGTGGCGTGCACTAATACCTATTGCTGTACATAGTGTATATAGTGTACATACTTCTGTTCTAAATTGGTGAAGGATAATATAAGTCAAAAGTTTCTCTGCTGTGTTCATTTTGCTCCCATTACACCCAGGATAACAGGCCATTTGGACTCCTGGGTTGTAATACTTCCTGAAGCCGTTTAAATATTCCACTTCCCCTACCACCCCAACTTTTTATTTTGAGCATAGAATTTCCCTTCAAACACGAATTTGTAATCAGTAACACAAAGTTTTATCAGTTCAATTATTATTTTCGTGGGGAAGGGAATGGAGAAGTTTTCTAGTTCCTCTTCGAGGTACAGTAATTGAACTGATAAAATTCGTGTTTGAAGGGAAATTTTATGCTCAAAAACAAGGCATGGTAATGGGAAATCCTCTTAGCCCCTTACTCAGCAACCTATATATGGAATTCTATGAGACCAGACTTCTTAAAGATATTCTGCCAGCTAAAGCTAGTTGGTTGAGATACGTAGATGATGATCTCTGCCTGTGATCACAACACTGATGAGTTTCTTCCCAGACTCAATGGCTTAGTACCTTCCATTAAGTTCACCACAGAACATGAAATAAATAACACTTTGCCGTTCCTAGATATTTTAATCCATCGGGTCGACAGAAAATCCAAATTCACAGTTTATAGGAAGTCCACCAATGTGTCGTCATACATTCACTATTATTCCAATCACGAAACCAGGATAAAAAGGAGTGTGTTCCTCACAATGTTCTTGAGAGCATTGCGCATCTGCAGTCCAGAGTACCTAGAGGACGAAATCAGCAAGATATTCAACATAGCCACAAAACTAAGATATCCTAAGGATTTTGTCAAGAAGGCAATAATGTCAGCAAAAAAGACTTTCTACAGAACTGATCCTAAAGAAGTGTTGGCTAGGAAAAATGTACTAGTTTTACCATACAATGAGAATCTGGCTTGTATGCGTGAGTCATTTAAAAAGATCAATATAAACCTGGCTTTCAAAAACACGGGATCAGTGAAACAAAAGCTGATTAAAAAACACTCCCTCCAACAAAGTTGGTGGGTTGAACATTAAAATGGTATAAAATACCGACAGGTTGTTAGGTAAGACACATATGCAACAGTTAGGTACCTAACTGTTGCATATGTGTCTTACCTAACAACCTGTCGGTATTTTATACCATTTTAAAGTTCAATCTGTCAGACACTGCAACACAAGGGTATCTTGGTACAGACCTGCAATCAACTTCGACAACTTCCACTAGTGAGAGGGGCTGGATTTGAGAGGGACCTGACTTCTCAACTTCTGAGTTCTTACCTCTCCTAGTGGCCTACGTCTCACCTCTTGGCGCTATAAAAAGCTCCATCCTGTCACTTCTTCTCCATATTGTTTCATACTATGGAACAATGCTCTTCTCCAGACTGAGGGACTGACCACCTCAAAACATTAAGGGTGATGGACTGATTACATCGTCTTCAAGTATCTTCTGCTTCTATCAACTTTTCTGTACTTGACTGAAGAAGCCTACTGTGTAGGCGAAACGTTTCATAATAAAGATACCTAACTGTTGCATATGTGTCTTACCTAACAAAGTTGGTGGGGTTTACAAGGTCCCATGTACTCAGTGTCCTCTCTCATTAATCGGTCAAACAGGCAAATTTCCGGAAACCAGAATTGCCCAGCATAAATACTCAGTCAGGACAGGGCAGGAGTCGAATGCTATCTTTAACCAGGTTAGTGCATGTAATCACCCACCGGGGTAGGATGCTGCTCAGATTATAGTAACAAACAGTTCTGTCATGGAAAGAAACATAATTGAATCTTCCTTCTTGAAACATGAAAGGAATACAGTATACAACTCAAGTTATGGGTATCGCCTTCACAGTACGAAACGTATCGCCTTCACAGTAGGCTTCTTCAGTCGAATACAGAAAGTAGGCAGGAACAGTAGAGATATGAAGCCTCATTTAGATTATGCTGCTCAGTTTTGGTCCCCTTACTACAGGATGGACATAGACTCATTAGAGAACATACAGAGAAGAATGACTAAAATGATTTTCTGTGTAAGGAACCTCCCGTATGAAGATAGACTTAAATAATAAAATGGTATAAAATACCGACAGGTTGTTAGGTAAGACACATATGCAACAGTTAGGTATCTTTATTTCGAAACGTTTCGCCTACACAGTAGGCTTCTTCAGTCGAGTACAGAAAAGTTGATAGAAGCAGAAGATACTTGAAGACGATGTAATCAGTCCATCACCCTTAAAGTTTTGAGGTGGTCAGTCCCTCAGTCTGGAGAAGAGCATTGTTCCATGGAATGAAACAATATGGAGATGAAGTGACAGGATGGAGCATTTTATAGCGCCAAGAGGTGAGACGTAGGTCACTAGGAGAGGTAAGATCTCAGATGTTGGGAGGACAGGTCCCTCTCAGATCCAACCGTTCTCACTAGTAGAGGTTGTCGAAGTTGATTGTAGGTCTGTACCAAGATACCCTTGTGTTGCAGTGTCAGACAGATTGAATAATAAAATGGTATAAAATACCGACAGGTTGTTAGGTAAGACACATATGCAACAGTTAGGTATCTTTATTTCGAAACGTTTCGCCTACACAGTAGGCTTCTTCAGTCGAGTACAGAAAAGTTGATAGAAGCAGAAGATACTTGAAGACGATGTAATCAGTTCATCACCCTTAAAGTTTTGAGGTGGTCAGTCCCTCAGTCTGGAGAAGAGCATTGTTCCATGGAATGAAACAATATGGAGATGAAGTGACAGGATGGAGCCTTTTATAGCGCCAGGAGGTGAGACGTAGGTCACTAGGAGAGGTAAGATCTCAGATGCTGGGAGGTCAGGTCCCTCTCAAATCCAGCCGTTCTCACTAGTAGAGGTTGTCGAAGTTGATTGTAGGTCTGTACCAAGATACCCTTGTGTTGCAGTGTCTGACAGATTGAACATTAAAATGGTATAAAATACCGACAGGTTGTTAGGTAAGACACATATGCAACAGTTAGGTATCTTTATTTCGAAACGTTTCGCCTACACAGTAGGCTTCTTCAGTCGAGTACAGAAAAGTTGATAGAAGCAGAAGATACTTGAAGACGATGTAATCAGTCCATCACCCTTAAAGTTTTGAGGTGGTCAGTCCCTCAGTCTGGAGAAGAGCATTGTTCCATGGTATGAAACAATATGGAGATGAAGTGACAGGATGGAGCTTTATATAGCGCCAGGAGGTGAGACGTAGGTCACTAGGAGAGGTAAGAACTCAGATGTTGGGAGGACAGGTCCCTCTCAAACCTCTACTAGTGAGAACGGCTGGATTTGAGAGGGACCTGTCCTCCCAACATCTGAGTTCTTACCTCTTCTAGTGACCTACGTCTCACCTCTTGGCGCTATATAAGCGCTCCATCCTGTCACTTCATCTCCATATTGTTTCATTCCATGGAACAATGCTCTTCTCCAGACTGAGGGACTGACCACCTCAAAACTTTAAGGGTGATGGACTGATTACATCGTCTTCAAGTATCTTCTGCTTCTATCAACTTTTCTGTACTCGACTGAAGAAGCCCACTGTGTAGGCGAAACGTTTCGAAATAAAGATACCTAACTGTTGCATATGTGTCTTACCTAACTACTTGAGCTAAAGATTTCCACCCCCCCCCCCGTGGCTTGTCCTGCATAGTGAAGATCGCCCGTCTGCAATTGTTTGCATATATATATATATATATATATATATATATATATATATATATATATATATATATATATATATATATATATATATATATATATATATATATATATATAAAATATATATATATATATATATATTATATATATATAATATATATATATATATATATATATATATATACAACACACATTGTCATCACGTCAGCCGTTTCCCACCGAGGAAACTTTCATCACTCAACAGTTTCAACATCACTCATATGTAATTACTGTCTTTTCAGAAGCGCTCAGATACGACAGTTTAAAAGTCCCTCTAAACTGCCAATATCCCAAACCCCTTCTTCCCACTTCCAAGACTCAAGTCCAGCTAACTGGTTTCCCAGAATCCTTTCACAAAATATTACCCTGCTGACTCTCCAACAGCTAGTCAGGTCCCAGAAACCATTCGTCTCCATTCACTCCTATCTAACGAACTCACGCATGCTTGCTGGAAGTCCAAGCCCCTCACCCACAAAACCTCCTTTACCCCCTCCCTCCAACCTTTTTGAGGGCGACCCCTACCCCACCTTCCTTCTCCTATAGATTTATACGCTCTTCCAGTCATTCTACTTTGTTCCATTTTCTCTAAATGACCAAACCACCTGAAAACCCCTCTTCAGCCCTCTGACTAATACTTTTAATAACTCCACACCTCCTAATTTCCATACTCTGAATTCCTTGCATAATATTTACACCACACAATGCCCTTAGACAGGATATATTAACTACCTTCAGCCTCCTTGTTGCTGCAGCATCTACAACCCAAGCTTCACACACGTTTTTTGTCTCCACATATACCTCAATGCACCACTCACCTTTTTCTCCTTCATCAATTCTATGGTTAACCTCATCCTTCATAAACCAATCCACTGATAAGTTAAAGCCAAATATCTAAAAACATTCACTTCTTTCGTGCGCCCTTTCTCCAATGTGATAACCAGTTTTTCTTTATCTAAATCATTTGATACTCCCATCACCTTACTCTTTTCTATGTTCACTTTCAACTTTCTACCTTTACACACACTCCCAAACTCGTCCACCAACCTCTGCAACCATTCCTTAGAATCTCCCATAAGCACAGTATCATCAGCAAAACGTAACTGTGTCAACTCCCATTTTGCATTTGATTCCCCATAATTTAATTCCACCCCTCTCATGAGCACCCTAGCATTTACTTCTTTTACAACCCCATCTATAAATATATTAAACAACCATGGTGACATTACACATCCCTGTCTAAGACCTACTTTTACCGGGAAGGAATCTCCCTCTCTCCTTCACTCCCTAACCTGAGCCTCACTATCTTCATTAAAACTCTTGCAGCATTTAGTAACTTACAACCTGTTCCATCCACTTGCAACATCTACCACATCGCTCCCCTATCCACTCTATCATATGCCTTTTCTAAATTCATAAATGCAATGAAAACTTCCCTACCTTTATGTAAATTCTCTTCACATATATATATTTCATATTTGATCAATATGTATTATTGTGAGTGTAAGACACATGTGCAACATCTGGGTATCTTTATTGTAGACGTTTCGCCATCCAGTGGCTTTATCAATACAAATTCTAGGACATAACTTGAAGACAGAATAACTATGTACAGAAGATGAGGTAATATTACCTCATCTTCTGTATGTACAGAAGATGAGGTAATATTACCTCATCTTCTGTACATACAGAAGATGAGGTAATATTACCTCATCTTCTGTACATAGTTATTCTGTCTTCAAGTTATGTCCTAGAATTTGTATTGATAAAGCCACTGGATGGCGAAACGTCTACAATAAAGATACCCAGATGTTGCACATGTGTCTTACTCTCATCTTGTCGGTATTATATACCATTCGTACACAACATGTATTATTGTAACCACAAACAAGTGGTATTGATCAGTATCAACACTGAGACTAGCCAATGACTCGAACCCATGTTGTTTTGGTGCACCTCATGGTGAGCGAGAAATCACATGACACTCTAACTCACAGAACCACCAATTTCTAAAAGAATTATACACCCAGCAGAGCTAGATGTTTTACCGTGTTCTGTGGACATACGATGGTGTGGGTGCCTCTGAGCTAATTTCATTCTACTCCCCGTTTAGTGTACTAGCCTCAACGAGCAGTATTTTATATCATTGTAACCACGAACAAATGGTATTGATCAATAACAATACTGCGACTAGCCGAGGATTCATGGTGAGCGAAAACCACATGATGCTCTAACCCAATGGACCACCAAATCCTACAAGAATCGCGCACCCAGCAGCTCGTTAAGGCTAGTACACCAAAACATGTAGGCATGAAAAGGGTCAAGACTACAACTCACCATCGCATCCCACAACAAAGCAACACCTCACACACGCGTGACGACACCCGACTCTGTGAAACACACCTAATACTCTACCCAAGAATTAAGATTATTAATTGTTTAATGTATCAATAAATTTATTAATACATTAAACACATTAAAAACTTCCTTCCACTCAAGCTGAGTGATGTTCAGTAACACTGGTAAACAAACAAAATGCTTCCGAGGCCAGGAGTAGCAATTTCCAACTAATTTTAGGTCACTGATTGTGAATATCATGGTTAAAATTGTTTGTTAGCTCTACTTTTCAATATAGACCTACGTGTCACAACAGGTTCCAACAGGCTTGCGGCAGTGTTTCTTACCACACTCACAGTCTCACTGACCTTCATTGTTGTTCCAGCAGTCATAGAAGGTAGTTGTGCTATGCAAGTTTATATTTTGAGGTGAAAGGTAGTTGATTTTCTTAGCTAAACACTTTTTACACCAAGTACTGGTGCTTTCTATGTGAATAGGACAACCGTGCAAGACGTTCCCACTAATCTGTACTCTCTGGAAAGGCGTAGAATTAGGGATGATATGATCGAGGTGTATAAATGGAAAACAGGAATAAATAAAGGGGATTTAAATAGTTTGCTGAAAATTTCCCACCAAGACAGGACTCACAGCAATGGTTTCAAGTTAGAAAAATTCAGATTCAGGAAGGATATAGGAAAGTACTGGTTTGGTAATAGAGTTGTGGATGAGTGGAACAAACTCCCGAGTACAGTTATTGAGGCTAAAACATTATGTAATTTTAAAAATAGGTTAGATAAATACATGAGTGGGTGTGGGTGGGTGTGAGTTGGACCTGACTAGCTTGTGCTACTAGGTCTGATGCGGTGCTCCTTCCTTAAGTGGAAGTGACCTGATTAAGTAGGTCATTGGGCTATTCCGCGGGGGGCATGGACCTGCTTCGCATGGGTCAGTAGGCCTGCTGCAGTGTTCCTTCTTTCTTATGTTCTTACATCAGGAGAGACTTACCACCTCGTCAATCATTGGAGTCTGGGATGAAAAATGTTCAGCATCCACCTCTCATTGAACCAAACAAAATTTTGCTACCACTGCTACATATACAACTAGGGCTCATGAAAAGCTATGTGAATGCTATGGAGAAATCCGGTCAGGGATTAAAGTATTTAACATCAAGCCGCAGTAAGAATTATCACTAAATTCCATCCCTGGCAACACACCCCCCACTCTTCATAGATCTAAACTCACTCCCTGTTCAGAACATCCACACTTACTACTATGCAATCTACATCTACAGGACCTTAAATTCCAATTAACCTGGCCTAAAATGCTTTCTTGATAGTTGTGACAGGACCCACAGGCAAAACACCAGACACAAACATCTCTATGACATTCCCCGTGTCCGACTAAACCTTTACAAAAATTCAATGTGTGTCAAAGGGCCTAAAATCTGGAACACCCACTCTAGAACTGCAGACACATTCATCACTTTCAAAACTACCGTTAGAAAACATCTTATCTCCCTGATACTCCCCGTCAATTAACTACATGTAAACCACCTGGTGGTTCACACTTACACTCACTCACCCATTGACTATAAACACAGAAATACTAATCTTAATCTTAAAATAATGAATCCTAACTAGTCATAAGCTTGCCTATGATGCTCCAATATAGACACTATGTATTGTGCCAAAACAAAAGCATTCATATTGCTAAACTCACAAACTATAATGTAGTCACTTAGCCTTAATACCATAATCTGTAATAATTTAAAGTTTAGAATTAATCTAAGTCTGCCGGAAATGCCTAGCCATGCTAGGTGTCCTAGTGGCCCTCTCTGTAATTAGCATTTTAAAACATGTAAACCACACAATATCCAAAATCTGTAAACCCCGCATTGTAATCCTTATAGAGAATAAACTTGATTGATTGATTGATTGATCAAAATTCCCCTCACTGAGCGACGCTAAGGTAAGAGAGGGAATCTTCAATGGTCATCAGCTTCGAGAGCTTTTTAAAGATGGTGACTTTGAATCAGACCTTCATGGGGAGGAGAAAGCTGCATGGGAAGCATTCAAGTTAGTGGCGAGGGGATTTCTCTTTCTATGAAGAATTGGTGGAAAACCTCATCAAGGCTAACAAGAACATGGGATGTAACATGTCACTTAAAATCCACTTTTTTGGGGGACTCACATTTAGACTTTTTTCCAGCGAACTGTGGGGCAGTTAGTGACGAACATGGTGAAAGGTTTCACTAAAATATTTCAACCATGGATAAATGGTACCAGGGCAAATAGGACACAAGAATGCTTGCAGACTATTGCTGGGCATTGACAAGAGATGATTCTTCAGCCCACTATAAGCGTCAAGCAAAAAGGCAGAGAGTAGGTATGGATTAAAGTTTAAAACATACTGACATACATTGTACAATATAATAAAATATTACATGTCTCCTATTTAAACCTACAGCCAATAAGCATTTTTCAAGGTGATATTTGGATTCAGGACACTGTTACACTGTTGACTAGTGTAACGAATACAGTAAAAACCGAAAATTGACATTTTTTATATATTGTCACTAATTAATAAAATGAGTTTAAATATGGTCGTCAACTTGAAACACAGTTACTAGGATTCTCGATTTTCGAAAATCGACGGTTTGATTATTTACCTACATTGCTTTTACCTCGTTTTGTGTACTATTTATACCTTCAAAAAGATATCTAGGAAATACCTTGTTTGGTGTTCTTATTAAAATATGGAATCTCTTAATAATAATTATATATACAGCATCCTAACTTGGCTTCATGTCATGTTGCAGATTCTCGAAATGAAATTTGATCTCTGCATCAAGAAGGACAGCATAGTGCACGCACCAACATAAATGTTGAAAAATTCGCTGAAGAAATTTTTCATCTCTCTCTTGCAACTCTTGATTGTAATGATTTATTAAGAAATAATATATAAGCTGATATAATTTTATATTACACTGTGAGAGGTTTAAGTAATCGGAGGTGTCTTGGACTGGGTTAGTGAATCCTTGAAAGTAAACCTGAGAGTATTTGTATACGTGTGTTAATGAGTGAGAAAGCATGCAACTGATAGAAGTTATGCAGCGACGTAGAGTACTGCTTTGATCATCTACAGAATTTATGGTAAGTGATTGAAGAGGCTTGTGTCTGGTTAATCTTGAGTTGATTCTTCTTCCTCCTTGAAAGCGGTAATCCACCTGTAGACAGTGGTCAAGCTGAAGCCAGTCTGACGAGCGATGGAACGGATGGACATGCCACTAGTAAACATGTGGACAAAACTGGTTCGTTCACTCGAATTTGACAGATGAAATTTGCGTCTGAGCCTCATTATAATTCCCTGTGAAAACGATATTGATGATATCAGGTTGTGGTCGCTGATTTGTGTAATTTTATCTTACAGAAGCTCACCGAATCAACTCATTGCCAGAAGCTACAAATTCACAAATACTACTTGTTAGATATATAAGATGTATTCAAATAATCTTAATTAGTCTTGGAAATAACGAAATATAAATTTAAACTCAGTTGAGAATGCATGTCAACACAGCTAAGGAAGTGAACTATTTGAAAAGTTTACAGAAATATATCGCAAACGCAGGTAAACTTATTCTTAGCCTAAGAAAAACAAAATATAAATGATTAAATTAGAGCCACTTATAATAAAGTGGATGGATACAAATAACTTTCTTATGAATAAAAAAATTCAAGCTTTATAAATATTATTTATTATATTCAACTAAAGAAGGAGTGTCTGAATGAACGATGTGTTTATAATATAGATGGCAAACGAAAGGAGAATATTATGAACAAATAAGAAATGGATTCTTATTATAAATGTCTATTACAAGACAAAATATTATTTAAACAGCGTCTCAATGAAATAATATGAAAATTTAAATATCTTCTGAAAAGTATAAAAAATGAGTAAACTTTAGTTTACACTTAAAGGGATATAGAAATATATATATACTTCTATGTTACTCCAACAGAGACAAAGATGGACTGAAAATGAATCATTGTTAAATGACAGAGAAACAACACAATGAGTGAAGACAGTTAACATTATTTCTTTTAGGCCAGAACTGAGCCACAAGCTCTAATTTTACTGGCCATCGTTATGAGCTCCAGAGTGACTGTATCGTAGGTGATTGAGAATGTGTGTGTGTGTGTGTGTGTGTGTGTGTGTGTGTGTGTGTAATTAGTGAACTAACCCAACTGTACACATCTAATTGTGGTTGCAGGGGTCGATTCACAGCTCCTTGCCCCGCCTCTCTCCCTGTTCCATTAACATTATCATACCTCTTCTTAAAGCTTTGTATGGATTCTGCCTCCACTACATCACTCTCCAGATTGTTCCACTTCCCGACAACTCTATGGCTGAACATCAAAATGGTATACAATACCGACAGGTTGTTAGGTTACGTTACGTTACCTAACAACCTGTCGGTATTGTATACCATTTTGATGTTCATCTTGTCAGACACTGCAACACGTGGCATCTTGGTACAGAAAACACCTTGGACAAGCTTTTCAAGTGAGAAGTGTTGGATCTGAGTTACCTAACAACTCTATGGCTGAAGAAATACTTCCTAAAATCCCTGTGGCTCATCTGAGTTTTCAACTTCCAGTTGTGACCCTTTGTTGTTGTGTTACATCTCTGAAACATTCTGTATGTAAAGTAAAAGGACACAAGTGCAACTAATGTGACATTTACTGTGGCAACGTTTCGCTCTCCAGGAGCTTTATCAAGCCATTACAAACAATACATGGACACAGAGGGTATATAAAGGCTCAGAGTGAGGTGAATACTAGTGAGGTACCATTTCGATGTTCACTAGTGGTAGTAGTAGTAGTAGTAGTAGTAGTAGTAGTGGTAGTGACAAAAGTAATACAATATAGTAGAGCAATTAATTCGTACATGAGTAAAAGGATATAAAAGCTATTACTTGGGTAACATAAAAATAGGTTGGACAAATATAAACTGGAATGAGGCAGCTTGTTTCGGTGTTCACTCTCTGTGCTTTGTGTAGTATAACAGGAGAGACTATGTGATGGCAGGGTTTACTGTTTTCAGGAGGATTCTTGCTAAGACTTCGGAGATGGTGAAGCTGCCGTTGTTTTGTTTAATTGTATTCGAAACAGCGATCAGTGCTGATTCGAGGCACTTGCGTCTGCGGAATTAGTTTCTTTGATCACTAATTGGGCGTCTCTGAATTTCATGAGATGATTGGTGGAATTTCGGTGTTGTACACAGGCGTTGTTCAGGTTATCGTTCTACATGCGTAAATGGGGTTCATTGAGGCGGGTTGTCGAGGTTTCTGGCTGTTTCACCTACGTAAATCTTGTCACAGCCTCCACAGGGTATAGTGTAAACTCCTGCATTGACTGGTTCGTGGTGCTTGGATTTTGTCTGGTTATATCCTTTATTGAAGTGCTAGAAAGCGATGGCGACTCTGGTGTTACGTCTCAAAGCACTTTCACAAGCTAAACCGGTCGCCACTTAAAGCACTTCAAAAAAGATATAATCCTTAATCCAAGACCACGTCCCGGGCAATGCACGAATTTATCTCACTATACCCTGTGTGCCTGACTTGATTTTCGTAGTTGAAACAGCCGTAACTCGTCACCCCCTCAATGAACCATTTCGCCTGTAGGAACGATTATCTGAACACCCTGTGGACAACACCGCAATCCAGCGACAGTTTTATTTTCAAACCTCCCATTCTTAATGTTTGACTTGTTGTAGGTCGTGTTCATATTGTCCGCAACGCAATGCCCGAATCGCACATCGTGTCGAATACATACAATGAGGCATTCTTAGATGTCGAAAGCTTCTAGTAGCAGAGCCCCATTTGCCAACGGTAGTTAAATGGGCCTCATGGCGAGTCTCGGTATTATCACAATCCAGATTACCCAGTGAGGTTTGAGTCTCTCCAGCTATATTCTGTCTGCCTTCTTTCCTTCTCCTTTCATGACTTTTCATTTGGCGGTAGTAATTCTAGGAGCCAGTTTATATCCTGTTTACTCTAGTCGCTTAGCACTTCGTATTATTGATTATTTTGTCTTACCATACTACTTCACTACTGCACAAAGGGAACATCTAAATTAACTTCTCATATATCACCTACCAAGTATACTTTCGGCTCCGTTGCCCTCACGTCACAGGGCCCTTTTTGATACTATAGTTAAGCTCCTGGAGTTGCCTCCCCGTTTTTCTTGATATAGTCATGCATAGTTTATCTTAGTTCTGTATAATTCACGATTATGATCGTAGCTTCTTGGTAGGAAACTGAACAATCCATCCCTACCTTCATCTTCGTTAGCTTCTCATAAATATGGCTGTGAAAGGATGTTTAAGTACATAAGAAGAGACTGCCTCCTTTGCCCATTTAGGGTCTTGATTCTACAATTCAAACATTTCCAAGCAATTTCAGCTTACCCAGAAAAAGTATTGTGTGAAGTCCACTCAACCAATCCACTCATTTTACCAACTTGAAGGTTGTAATACCCAAATCTAGCTCATAACCAACTATGGACTGTTCTCATCAACTCCTTTCCAACAATATTGCTCATTCCTTCTATAGATGTAAAATCTATTTTCATTACTGCGGGTTTCTCTTGGCCATATCCTCAAAACCTGTTATCCCCCTTATTTTTCTTCGGCACGTACTTCGGGCATTATACTCCCCCTCTTGTTAACATGTCTACCCTTTAGAGTCTAAGCTTTTGCAAAGGAATTTCTAATTGCGCCTAGTATTAATTCTGCAGTATCCTTTGCCCTTCTCCCATCTTCATTACTTTGCATTTGGGGGTTAAATTTGAGCCAGTAATCTAGATGAGAGTCGCCTCTCAAGATGCTCTTGTAGACGCTGTATGGTTCGGACTCTGTTTTAACTTCTCATTACTTCACATCATCTGCAAACGGGACACTTTGCCTTATTAACTTGCTTTGGGATATCGCTGTCTTATTCAAGGATGCCTGGGCTTAGACTGACCCCCTGTGTTCAATCTGTATGTAAGCTCTGTAAATACCTGTTGTAAGTCTGGGTTATGGACCACTCACGAGTTCTGACACCTTGCATTAACACTTGAAGAATCTCTTTTCTCCCGTGGATTGAACCAAATCCCTCCTGGAACTTTACCAACAACTTAAGGGAAAATTGAGCCCCATGGTCACGGTCGACGACCCAAAACAGATGATCGTATAATTCCTCCTGATTTGAGTCCTCAGGTCAAGAAGGGATCGTGGCCAAGCTGACTAGCAGGGACGACTGAAGTCTACGATCGGAATTAACCATTAAGCCACAACGTTCAGTAGAAAGAGCCTGATTCGGGAAAATCCCGAGGCACCCTCCCGCAATCTCGGTGCTACTACTGTCAGTCTACTGGGATCGTCTCTCAATCGTCAACAAGTAAGTAAGTAATATCAATTGTTTTGTGGTCCAGCTCAAATACATGGATAGGGCAAATGTTAAGACAGGATTAGGAGACAAAGTATGCTTTCCCGGCTTGATGGAGACATTGTTGCCGGTTGACAATCAAGAAGGTTATGGGATTCTATTTTTCCCCAGTTTGACAATGAATTTGGCAACGTAGGTGAGGATTTAGTGTAATTTGAGGTCAACGATAGCATGATTAAAAAGGGGAAGCCTCGTTATATTGGCATTATCCAAGAACGTTGAAGGTAATTAAATGGTTGTAGTAATTGGTTTAATGTTGGCTGTATTTAAAATGTAGGAAATGCAGTACCATTCATTGGACAACGGGACTTATTTTCTATCAGTGGTTATCCCGGGGTGGATCACTTATAGCATGTGGGTTTCTTGCTAATTTATTGGGGGTTTAGGAATTTAATTGAATTTTTAAGGTAGTGTTTTCCTGTGGAAAACTGGAGAAGTCTAATTATTAAATGAGTACTTGAAACTTTGTAATAGGCAATGATGTATTTTGGGGAACCATGATCTAATTGTCGTCATAATAGTAGTGGAATAATAGAAAAGGAGGAAGGTAAAGAGAGGCGTCAAATTTTTAAGTTTATTACAATTTTTCGCAGTTGCTTGAATGTGCGAGTTGAGACAATATGTTAAGTAACATAGATGTATTTGCCATGCACTAAATTGTTTTATTCCAAAAGTTTTCAGCCATTCTGCATTCCATTCAGGTTTTAAATTGTTCCAAGTAGATAAAGTATCGGAAAGGGGGTTTTGGGTGGATTGTATGTCGAGATCGCTTGAACTGTTGCATAAAAACGGGTATAAGTCTGAAGTAACACATCAGAGTCTGTTTGGATAGAATTTTCAGAGGGGCAAGAAAAATAATTTAGGTGTGTTACCGTCCCCCAAATTTAGATAGGGACCAGGGAAAACTACTATGGGAGGGAAATTGCTAGGGGCCCCAAAAACACGATAAAGTAGTAATTTTTTTGGAGACTTTTAAATTTTTCTATTGATTGGAATTTCTTTACTGGGAATTTTAAAACATACTTTCTTAAATATTTAGGATTTTTTTTTTGAAGCAGTTTGTGCAAACCTACAAGGGGGAAAAAACCTGCTTGAAATTAGTTCTGGGGAAACTAATCCCCTTTTTAAAATTTAGAAGTTTCAGAGGAACTGGGTGCTAGCGACCACAAATCAATTAATTTTGAATTGTGGAAGTATGATAGTGGGGTAATCAGTAACAGTCCCAGATTTCGCTACAGATTTCGATGGGGCTTAGAGAAAACTTTTTTCATCTGTTGACTGGGTAACGAAGGAGCTATCAATATGACAGTTTTCTGAAACAAAACTGCTGCTCAAAAAACGTTTTTTTCCCTTATAAGGGAAATTTTGACAAAAAGAAATGACCCTAAAAGGAGAAAAATAGGGGTGAAATATTACGGGGTTAAGAAAGGGAAATTTTTAGGGGTATCAAAAAAGGCGGGGTCATCTTAGAATCATATATTGACATTTAAAAGGGACATTAAAAAGGGGATAAGAAAAACTAAAAAAGGGACTATAAAAAAAAAGTTGCTAGGGATTCTAAAACAAAACCAAAAATTTTTTCCAGGTATATAGAAAAAAAGTCAGAGATAAGATAGGTCCCCCTTAAAAAAAATATGGGATCTTACTGGAAGAGAATGAAATTGCTCGATTTTTAAAAAATTATTTTCCCCCCTCGGTTTTTACACAGGGAAAACATAATATATTTGGTAATTAATTTTTTTTAGTGGGTCAGAAAAGATAAATTATGTAAATCACGTCCTAGTAAATGGTTTGAAGCAGATAGACCACTGGGAACAAAATAAGTCACCCTTTTTGAGGGTTTTTCAAGGTTCTTAAGGGAAAGCAAAAGGAAGTCTGTGAACCATTTTAAATAATTTTTAATTTATCTCTTTAAACAGGGGTAGTGTCGAATGTGGGAAAATGGCTAAAGTAATTCCCCATTTTTTAAAAAAGGGGACAACCCTTTCCCTCAAAATTACGCCCAATAAGCCTGACCTCAAATTGTAGGGAAGTTCAGAGTCAATTTTGCTGGATTTTAAGAAGCCATCTCGATAAGCTAGCTTGTTTTTTATACTCGCATGGATTACAAGAGGGGCCCGGGCTTGCTAAAAATTTATTAAATTTCTTCAGTAAAGCTTTTGAGGTGTTTTACCACGATAAAGAATTTTATTTGTTTACTTAGATTTTAGTAAAGGGATTTATAGAGTTCTGCACCAAAAGGGCTGTTTTAAGAAAGTACGCTCATGGCTTTGGGGGGGGGGTGCTCTCTGGCGAATTTAGGGGCACAGACAGGAAGAGAGTGTCCCTAAAGGGGTTAAACCGAGTGGGGATCTAACAAGTGGCGTTCCACGGGATCATCTTGGGCCCGTTTTTGTTTAAAATATAATCAATGACTTTTAAAAGGAATTTTTATGATATGAGCAAATTCGCCCATCACAAAATAGGTAGGATAATTGATTCAAACGGAAAAGTTAGGGGAAATTCAGGAGGATTTAGACAAACTCAACTTTTGGGCAAAAATGGCAGATGCAGCAATGTGGATAAATGCAAGGTTCTGAAGCTCGGGAGTGTCTTTAAAACCCACGCTTATAAGTTAAATAATGTAGAACTTAGCCCCACAATTGCGAAAAAGGGCTTGGGGTTATGGTAAGCAGCAACCTAAACAAGACACAAGCCAACGTACGTAAAAAGGCAAATGATTTCGGGGTTTAAAATCAAATGTAAGCAACGAAATCCAGAGGTCATACTGAGCTTTATACATCATTATAAGGGCCTACCTAGATTATGCAGCTCAATTTTGGTCTCCCTATTCAGAATGGCATAAAAATTTGTTAGAAAAACTTCAGCGTGGATGACTAAACAATCTAGCATTAGAAAACTTTCCTTATGAAGAAAGATTGAAGACTCTTAAGTTTTCATTTACTTGTTAGACGAAGAAAAGAGGGGGGGACCTGATGAAGTGTATAATGGAGATAGGTATTAAAAAGGGGATATTAAAAAAAGGTCTTAGGTATCTCTCCAAGAGAGAAACCCGCTAATGGGTTTAAAAGATAATTTTGATTTAGAAAGGACATAGGAAAGTATTTGGGTTTGGGAAAAAAGGGTAGTTTTATGAGTGGAAAAAGTCCCCCTAGTTGGGGTTATTGAGGGTAGGCTTTGTGTATTTTTTAAAATTTGGTTGGGTAAATAAATGAGTGGGAAGGGTTGGATTTTAAGGGACTTGACATCAGGCTTTTTTCTTGGGGAGCTTGAAAAAATTTGGGGTTTGGGCAAATGTTTGTTTGTGGGAAGAATTTCTAAAGGACCTGCCTAGTATGGGCCCAAAAGGCCCCGCTGCGTGTTCCTCCCTTTTTTATGTTCTTTTGTTCTTTTGTGCCCCTCACGTCACAGGCGCCCACTGTGATACCTCATACGGTCTATGATCGCTGTTGCCTCCCCGTTTGGTATCTTTTTATTCTTGCGTGTCCCCTTCCTGTTATTGTGTCGATCCTTGCTTCTGTACTAAACTCCTTTGGTCCTTCCGGGGGCCCCTTTTTTGCAGTCCAAGAAAAAGCAACAAACCCCCCCCCTCCCTCTCATGTCTTTAGTTGCTTGTATAAAACTTTTTAGTCTGTGACCAGGATTTAAAAACATAAGAAAAAGGAACACTCCGCAGGCCTTTGGCCCATACTAGGGAGGTCCTTTTCAATTCATCCCATAAAAAACTTTGACCAAGGGCCCAATTTTTTAATGCTACCAAAAAATAAACTCTGAGGCAAGTCCCACTCAAAACCAACCCCTCCCCTCATGACTTATCCAACCCAAATTTAAAATACCCAAAGTCCTACCTCAAAAACCCAAATAGGTAGGGCTTTTCCCCTCATCAACTACCCATTTCCAAACCAATACTTTTCCCAGTCCTTTCTAAATCTAAACTTTCTAATTTAAATCCATTACTGCGGGTTTCTCTTGGAGAGAATCCCAAAACCCTTTTTAAAATCCCCCTTTTTATACCATCTTTCCCCTTTACACTTCGTCAGGGCTCCCCCATTCTTGTCAACAAATGGAAAATAACTTAAAAAAGTCTTCAATCTTTCTTCATAAGGGATTTCTAATGCTATGATTTAATTTTGTCATCCTACGCGAATACTTTCTAACGAATTTATTTTCCTTCTGTAATATGGGGACCAAATTGAGCTGCTAATTAGGTAGGCCTTACTAATGATGTTTGAGCTGCAGTATACCCCTGGACTTCTGTTGCTTACACTTCTTGATAAAATCCCAGTAAAACTATTTGCCTTATTAATTCTTAGGCATTGCTTTTGGTTTAAGGGTTTTGCTTTCCAAACCCCCAAGTCCTTTTTGCAAAACGTATGGCTAAGTTCTACATTATTTAACTTATAAGTGCTAGGGTTAGGACACTCCCCAGCTTAGAAATTCATTTTTCTACATTGAACTGCATCTGCCCCTTTTTTTGACCAAGAGTAGAGTTTGTCTAAAACCTCCTGAAGTTCCCTAACATCTACGTTTTAATCAATTTTCCTACCTTCTTCGTGTCATCGGGAATTTTCTCATACACTAGAATTCCTTATCAAGTCATTGATTTATATTATTAAAAAAACAACGGGGCCCCAAAACTGATCCCTGTGGGAAGCCCTTTTCTGATCCCCCCCCGGGTTTAACCCCATTTTTTGGACACTCTCTTCCTGTCGGAGCCATGATTCGATCCACGAAGCACCCTTCCCCCAATGCCATGAGCTGCACTTTCTCAAAAGTCTTTGGTGCGGAACTCACAAATGCCTTACTAGAATCAAGTAAATAATATCAAATTCTTTTCGTTCAACGCCCCCAAAAGCTTTTTCTGAAAAATTAATAAAATTTGTTGCAAACCGGGCTCTTTTGAATCCATGCTGAGTATCTTAATAAGCAAATGCTTATCGAGATGGCTTCTTTAATTCTCAGCTAAATTGACTCTAGTAATTTGCCTACAATTGAGGTCAGGCTTATTGGCGGTAATTTGCGGTAAAGACTTGTCCCTTTTTAAAAATGGAATTACATTAGCCATCTTCCACATATCAACATTTTACCTGTTTGAAGAGATAAATTAAAAATATTTGTTAATGGTCACAGATTCCATTTTTCATTCCTTTAGACTCTTTAAAAAACCTCACAGGGCCCGGTGACTTATTTTGCTTCAGCGGTCTACTTTCACAACCATTTTTCTATGATGCGATTTTACATAATTTATCTTCTTCGGCCCACTAAAAAATAATTTCCCGAATATTATTAGTGTCTTCCTGGTAAAAAACCCAGAGAAAATAATTATTTAAAATCGAGCACATTTCATTCTCTTTGTCAGTAAGATGCCCATAGTTATTTTTAAGGGGACCTATCTTATCTCTGACTTTTGTTCCATATACATGGAAAAAACTTTTTGGGTTAGTTTTAGAATCCCTAGCAACTTTAATTTCATAGTCCCTTTTAGCTTTTCTTATCCCTTTTTTAATGTCCCTCTTAATGTCAATATACTGATTCATAAGATGACCCTCACCTGTTTTGATACGCCTATAAATTCCTTTCTTATGCCCTAGTAGATATTTCAGCCTATTATTCATCCATTTTGGGTCATTTCTATTTGATCTAATTTCCTTATAAGGGATAAACGTTCTTTGAGCAGCATGTATTGTGTTCAGAAAACTGTCATATTGATAGCTCTCTTCGTTACCCCAGTCAACAGATGATAAGTGTTCTCTAAGCCCATCGTAATCTGCTAAGCGAAAATCTGGGACTGTTACTGAGTTATCCCTACTATCATACTTCCATTCAATTCTAAATGTAATTGATTTGTGGTCGCTAGCACCCAGTTCCTCTGAAACTTCTAAATTATTAACAAGTGATTACTTGTTGGCCAGAACCAAGTCAAGCAGGTTATTACCCCTTGTAGGTTCTGTCACAAACTGCTTCAAAACACAATCCTGAACTACTTCTAAAAAGTCATTAGATTCTAAATTTCCTGTCAAAAAAATTCCAGTCAATCTGACTAAAGTTAAAGTTTCTTAGAATTAAAACGTTATTGTGCATTGCAGCCTTAACAGTTTCCTCCCACAGTATTCTTTCTTAATCTCTATCTGAGTTTGGAGGATGGAATATTACGCCTGAAATAAATTTTTCATGCCCCTCTGAAAATTCTACCCAAACAGACTCAGTATGTGTTTCGGACTTTACAACAGCTTTTATGCAACAATTTAAATGATCTCGGACATAGAGTGCCACCCCACCCCCCTATCCAATATTTCTGTCTTTTTGGAACAATTTAAAACCCTGAATGTGACATTCAGCAGGCATGTCCTTATTTTTCATATTAAACCACGTCTCAGTTATGGCAAAAACATCAATGTTACCCGCATTTGCAACTAATCTCAATTCGCCCATCATATTTCTCGCACTACGGCTGTTAGTGTAATATATTTTCAGAAACCCTCCCTTCTCTTTTTTTCTTCCTGCTGATATCTGTTCCTCCGCTATGCCTGTTACTCTCCTTATCACCTAATGCCATTGGCTTTCCTATGTTCACCAGTAATTCTTCCTCATTCTTCCTATAACTGGTTTCCTTAAAACTCACGCTGTCGCTACACCCATACCACTATATATTTCTAGCTTAAAGACCTAACAGCTCCCTCCACTGCATTGGCCAGTACTCCCACCCCAAACCTAGATAAGTGAACCCCATCCCTGCCATACATGTCATTTGTGCCATCGAAGAGGTCCCAGTTGTCTATGAATGTCACTGCATTTTCATTACAGTGTTTGTCCAGCCAGCAGTTGACACCAAATGCCCTGGACAACCATTCATTTCCAATTCCTCTCCTGTGCAAAATGCCACATATCACAAGGTTCCCACCCTTCTTCCTAATTATCTCTATTATTGTCCTATACCTGCTAATCAGGTCTTCACTCCTACGTCTGCCAACATCGTTGCCTCCTGCACTGAGCATATAATTGGATTGCTCTCATTACCTTTCATGATGCCATCCTGATGGCTAACAATATCCTCCATCCCAGCCCCAGGAAAACATACTCTCTGCCTCCTCTTCCTGTCCCTAAGACAAAATGTCCTATCCATAAATTTCACTTGACTGTCCCCAACTAAAACAATGTTCTTACCTTCACTGGTGGAGTTCGTAGTGACATTTATGATGGTCTTCATTGGGGTTTCAAGGGATGTCGACTCACTCTCCTCTGCCAATGATTCCTTGGTACTCATTGCAACGTTTCCAGTAGACAACACACATTCGTCTGGTAACACCGAAAATGGGTTCGAAGTCTCTACAGCAGTCTTCTGGATCTTTGTTGTTTCCACCACTTCAACAGTCTTCTTGATTTTCAGCTTCGTTCCATGTTGGCCGGCCACTGACCCAGTTCCTCTCTTGACCTGAGGATTCACAACAGGAGGATTACTTCGAATCCTCTTGTTTTCCTCCTCAGTCGCCGTATCTCAAGCTTAGCAACCCTAAGCTCCTCTTTTAGCTGCTGGGAGAGTTGCTCAACAGAGGACATTTTGCGCAGATTCATGAAGAACACACTGGACAGATCTTCAAAGAGCTAAGTACAGGTCACCACTGAGCTAAGTACAGGGCCAACAGGCCTGCTGCAGTGTTCCTCCTTTCTTATGTTCTTATGTGAATGAATAGAGCATTGGAATGTTGACCAATTCTTATGCTATATTTATGTTGTTTTAATCTTAGTTCGAGAAAGGAGGAACATTGCAGCATGTTTGTTGGTCCATACTAGGCAGGTCCTTCACAATCCATGCCACTATCAAAGCATTTGCCCAACACAATTTTCAATACCACCCAAGAAATAAGCTCTGATAACTCTATCCACTCTCATATGCAAGTCCCACTCAAATCCTACCCCTCTCATCCATGTAGTTATCCAACCTAAATTTGAAACTACTCAAGGTTTTAGCCTCAATAACCCAACTAGGTAGACTGTTCCACTCATCAACTACCCTATTTCCAAACCAATACTTTCCTATATGCTTTCTAAATCTAAACTTGTCTAATTTGAATCCATTACTCCGGGTTCTCTCTTGGAGAGATATCCTCAAGACCTTATTTATAGCCTCTTTATTAATAACCATCTTCCACTTATACACTTCGATCATGACTCCCCTCATTCTTCGTCGAACAAGTGAATGTAATTTAAGGTTCCTGCTCACCATAACCCCCAAATCCTTTTCGCATTCTATACGGCTAAGTTCAACATTATTAAGCTGGTTGGTGCTAGGGTTGTGGACATTTTACCAGTTTGACAGTAATAAAATTTATCGCAAATTTTACAAGGAATCTTATAGACACATCCGTCAGCATTTTGGGGGGAATTCTTTATCAAAAGTTTGATTTACTCTATCAAGATTTTTAAGTACAACTTTAATATTAAAAGTCTTAAGAAGAGAAGGAATATCAACCAAATTTTCATTGTAAGGGAAAACAAAAAATATTTTTAGTTGAATAAGGTTGGCTGTCTCTTTTTGGATTTTAAAAAGTATTTCTAGCAATTTTTAAAAGATTTATCAATTACGTTTCTTGGATATTTCAGATCATTAACTATTTCATAAATTTTGGTTATTTATTCATCTAAGAATTTTGGACTACAAATACGCAAAGCTCCGAAAAACATTGATGAGAAAACAGCAGTTTAACTCTATCTTGATGTGAAGAATAATTGTGTACATAAGAACAGTTATTTGTAGGTTTTCTGTAAATTTTAAATTTAAATTCATTATTACCTTTAATAATTAAAACATATAGAAAAACCAATGAGTTATTTTCCTCAAATTCAACAGTAAAGTTTATGGAATGGGCTAAGATATTTAATTTAACGAGGAATTGGTATATATCTACATTCTTAGGCCTAAGACACAGAATAATATTAATAAGTGTATCGTAAGACTTAAAGAATCTTGGAGGGCAATTGGGAATATTTTGTTTTAACATAGAGCTATAAGCAATCCTCTTACTATTATTAATTTCATCAGTGGATAAATCAGAAGATTTTTCAAAGTTACAAAAGGCTTTTTCAGTTTCAACTTCATTAATTTTTTTTGAAGTTGAAAAACTTAGACTAAAACCTAGAGCAGCAGTTGTATTTTTAATCTAACATTTTATCTGATAAGTTAATTACAAAATTGTTATTAGCAGTTGTATTTTTATCTAATATTTATCTGAAAAGTTAATTACAAAATTGTTACTAGCATGCTTTGTCCAATCACTGTTTTCAATTGAAATGTCTAATTTTCTTTGTAGTTTGTTTTTCGAGTTCCTTACAAATTCTTCTGAGTTTATAATAGCAATGATCTAATATACTGTTTCCATTCTGATGGAATGGCCTGATTAAAGGAGTATTTTTTGTTTCTCAATATTTTGAATACTTCCTTCTACTGTATTTTAGTAATTTCAATATGTTTCCGAAGAATAATTCTCATGAAATCATCAAAAGGACGATTTCTCATGTCAAGGAATCTATTTTGGCAAAAGAGATTTGGGCAAAACTTGTTCATTCAAACAGTTTAAAAAAAATGTAAGTCGAAGTTTTAATTTGTGGGACTTGATCATTGCAGGCGAAAACTGGGAAACAAAGGAAATATGATTAGGAAAGCTTACAGAGAACATTCTGAACAGTCGTGTGGTATCCATTATTGCAATAAGATCACAGTAAACAGGTGATATGAGAATATGCAAAAACAACCACTGTGAAAGGATAGTGAAATTCCAAGTGCTTTCGTGACTTGGCACATTATCAAGGAACTATAAAGACAATACATCAAAGGAAGGTATATAAAGGGTCTAGACCACACCTCACCATCACATCCCACAACAAAACTACACCTGATGCGCGACGACACCCGACTCATAAGAGAGGAGGAATGCTGCAGCAGGCCTGTTGGCCCCAACTAGGCACGTCCTTCACGACATCCCACTAACAAAATATTTGCATACATATATAATAATATCTTATATATTATATATATATATATATATATATATATATATATATATATATATATATATATATATATATATATATATATATTTTATATATATATATATATATATATATATTATATATATATGTCATGCCGAATAGGCAGAACTTGCGATCTTGGCTTAAATAGCAACGCTCATCTTGCCATATAGGACAAGTGAAAATTTGTGTATGCAATAATTTCGCCAAAATCATTCTGAACCTAACGAAAAAAATATATTTCACTGTGTTTGTTTAGTATTAAATTATTGTAAACAAATCTAAAATATATTTAGTTGGGTTAGGCTAAAATAAATTGCGCTTGTTACAATAAGGTTAGGTAAGTTTTCTAAGTTCCATTTGGTGCAAAATTAACAATTATTACATTAACATTAATCACAAAAATATATCTTTAAACTTATAAGAGAAAATTTTAGAAAAGACTTAATTTTAAATGAGTTCTTGCTAATTGACCAGTTTTACATATTCGGCACGACATTATAATATTTATATATATATATTTTATATATTATATATAATATATATATATATTTATATATATATATTTTAAAATATATATATATATATATATATATTATGTATATATATATATGTCGTGCCGAATATGTAAAACTGGTCAATTAGCAAGACCTAATTTAAAATTAAGTCCTTTCTAAAATTTTCTCTTGTACGTTTAAAGATATATTTTTTTCATTAATGTTAATGTAGAAATTTTTAATTTTGCGCCAGAAAAATCTTAGAAAACTTACCTAACTTTATTATAACAAGAGCAATTTATTTTAGCGTAACCCAGCTAAATATATTTTAGATTTGTTTACAGTAATTTATTAATACTAAACAAACCTAGTGAAATATATTTTTTTCGTTAGGTTCAGAATGATTTTGGCGAAATTATTGCATACACAAATTTTCACTTGTCTTATATGGGAAGATGAGCGTTGCTATTTAAAACCAAAATCGCAAGTTCTACCTATTCGGCACGACATTAATATATATATATATATATATATATTTATATATATATATATTTATATATTTTATATATATATATATTTTATATATATATATATATAATATATATATATATATGGTATGGTAGAGTTATTATGGAAAGAATTAAGAGTAAGACGGAGAATAGGGGTAGGGAGATGAACAAGGAGGCTTTAGGAAAGGTAGGGGGTGTGTGGGACCAGGTGTTTTCAGTGAAAACATATAAGTGAACAGTATTTAGATAAAGGGTAAGAGGTCTTTGTGGCATTTATGGATTGGAAAAGGCGCATGACAGGGTGGATAGGGGGGCAATGTGGCAGATGTTGCAAGTGTATGGTGTAGGAGGTAGGTTACTGAAAGCAGTGAAGATTTTTACGAGGATAGTGAGGCTCAAGTTAGAGTATGTAGGAAAGAGGGAAATTTTTTCCCAGTAAAAGTAGGCCTTAGACAAGGATGTGTGATGTCACCGTGGTTGTTTAATATATTTATAGATGGGGTTGTAAGAGAAGTAAATGCGAGGGTCTTGGCAAGAGGCGTGGAGTTAAAAAATAAGAATCAAACACAAAGTGGGATTTGGTCCACAGCTGCTCTTTGCTGATGACACTGTGCTCTTGGGAGATTCTGAAGTAAGTTGCAGAGTTTGGGGATGAATTTGGTAGGGTGTGAAAAAGAAGAAAATTAAAGGTGAATACAGGAAAGAGTAAGGTTATGAGGATAACCAAAAAGATTAGGTGATGAAGATTGAATATCAGATTGGAGGGAGAGAGTATGGAGGAGGTGAATGTATTCAGATATTTGGGAGTGGACGTGTCAGCGGATGGGTCTGTGAAAGATGAGGTGAATCATAGAATTGATGAGGGGAAAAGAGTGAGTGGTGCACTTAGGAGTATGCAGAGACAAAGAACTTTGTCCTTGGAGGCAAAGAGGGGAATGCATGAGAGTATAGTTTTACCAACGCTCTTATATGAGTGTGAAGCATGGGTGATGAATGTTGCAGCGAGGAGAAGGCTGGAGGCAGTGGAGATGTCATGTCTGAGGGCAATGTGTGGTGTGAATATAATGCAGAGAATTCGTAGTTTGGAAGTTAGGAGAAGGTGCGGGATTACCAAAACTGTTGTCCAGAGGGCTGAGGAAGGGTTGTTGAGGTGGTTCGGACATGTAGAGTGAATGGAGCGAAACAGAATGACTTCAAGAATGTATCAGTCTGTAGTGGAAGGAAGGCGGGGAAGGGGTCGGCCTAGGAAAGGTTGGAGAGAGGGGGTAAAGGAGGTTTTGTGTGCGAGGGGCTTGGACTTCCAGCAGGCATGCGTGAGCGTGTTTGATAGGAGTGAATGGAGACAAATGGTTTTTAATACTTGACGTGCTGTTGGAGTGTGAGCAAAGTAACATTTATGAAGGGGTTCAGGGAAACCGGCAGGCCGGACTTGAGTCCAGGAGATGGGAAGTACAGTGCCTGCACTCTGAAGGAGGGGTGTTAATGTTGCAGTTTAAAACTGTAGTGTAAAGCACCCTTCTGGCAAGACAGTGATGGAGTGAATGATGGTGAAAGTTTTTCTTTAACCTCTAGAACTTTACTGGA
>NC_069399.1:3233005-3235505 GCF_026875155.1 Cherax quadricarinatus
AAGTAAGTTTGTCAGCCATCAGTGAATGAAATATGCTGACATAACACCCCCTAGTGGTAAATTATTGTTTACATAATATGATCTATTCCAGCCCGTTGAGAGATGATCATGACAACAATTCAAGACCTCGTCTGCAGGGGCGGCTGTGTAGACGATTTACTGTCTTTTATCAGCTAAGTGTTCCCTATATTTAAATTTATAAATAATAAGCTTAGCTGGTAATGCCATTTCTCAACAGAGACTTATAACCAGTGAGGATATCATCGCTCCCAAGGACGTCAGCACGGCACAAGCTCTGAAGGACAAACATCCACCCAGGGCTCCCAGTACCAACATTGACCTCCCTGACATTGCAGCAGGAGAAGAACATCTAACCTTACAGGATGCTGATGTGTATAATGCTGCTATGTCATTTCCACAGGGCTCAGAAGGAGGTTTCACCGGTTTAAGGCCTCAACACTTAAAACAAATACTCAATGCAGCACTTGGTGAAGTTTCAGAGAGGCTGCTGTCTGAACTCACCAAATTTTCTAACCTGTGCCTGGCAGGCAATGTCCCAGAGGCCATCAGACCCCTTTTCTTTGGTGCCTCATTGTGTGCCCTCCGGAAAAAGGATGGTGGAATCAGGCCCATTGCAGAGGGTAACACCCTTCGGCGCATAGTCGCCAAGGCTGCAGTAAGAAGGGTGAGTGAAGAGGCTGCTGCAATGCTGAAACCAATTCAGCTCGGTTTCGGCGTTCAACAGGGCTGAGAAGCAGCTGCCCACGCAGCACGAGTATATATCAAAAACATGTCCGATGAAAAAGCCTTGGTCAAATTGGGCTTTGCCAATGCTTTCAACTCAGTCAGAAGGGATGCTGCTCTCCAAGCAGTTTATAGAAACTTTCCTTCCCTTTATCCCTTCATAGAATCGTGTTATAGTGTGACTTCCAAACTATTGTTTGGGGACCATGAAATTGACTCATGTGAGGGCGTGCAACAGGGGGACCCTCTCACCCCCTTTCTATTTTGTTTGGTCATCAAGGAAGTTACAGAAGCACTCTCCAGCGAGCTCAATGTGAAATAGTTTCTACCAATCAACAGATGATCCAGAATATTAGTGCCATTTACCAGGAGCACGAGCCATTGATCAGCCAATAGCACTCTCCTTGGTGCTCCTCTTGGGTCCAATGCCATCGATCTGATCCTAGAAAAAAAAGTCTCAGACCTCCGGACGATGGAAACCAGGATGAAAGACATTGACACACACGATGCCTTCTACCTACTCACCAGGTGCCTATCAATCCCAAAACTTACCTACTTTCTGAGATGCTCCCCAGCCTTCAGCAGTCCAAAACTCAAGGAATATGGGCTCTCTCCCGAAGACCATGCTAGAGAGTGTATTGAATCTTTCCCTTGACGATGGACACTGGTTGCAAGCCTCACTTCCGGTCAGGCTTGGAGGGCTAGGAGTACGCAGATCCTCCCAGATTGCTCTACCAGCTTTCCTATCCTCTTCCATAGCATCAAACGAGTTGATAAGACAAATTCTTTCCGAAACCATCAGTGACTCAGCAGGAATAGAAGACCCTAGGTATGCCAGTGCCATCACCGAATGGGAGACTCTTGCGGCTCCAGCACCAAACCCTAGTGCAGCACTGGCTCACAAACAGTCAAGCTGGGATGGCCAGATTGCTTAAAAGGTGCTTGCCAACATGCTCAGGGCTGCAACATCAGATAGGGAGATTGCCCGTCTCCAGGCTGTGAGCGCACCTCACTCCGGGGACTTCCTCCAAACAGTTCCCATATCGGCAATGGGAACGCAACTCGACCATTAAGACCCTCCGTATTGCAGAGGGCTCTGCGCCTTGCTGCCCCAATTCACACAGAATATATGTGTATTTGCAGCGAAGTGCAAGCAGACCAATACGGTCTACATGGTCTTAACTGTTTCAAAACCAAGGGCTGGCATGCAAGACACAATGAGGTCAACGACATCATTAAGAGAACCCTTGCTACAGCTGGATGCCCTGCCGAGAGGGAGCCCCGATCACTAGCAGCCAACAATACCCACAACCCAGCAAACTGCCCCGACGGGATCACCATCTATCCTTGGAAGAATGGCAAGCTCTTAGCATGGGACTATACCTGTGTGTCCACTCTGGCTGCCACCTATATCCATCACAGTGTGGGGCGACAGGGAGGAGCTGCTGACCACAGGGAGGAGTACAAGATCAGCAAGTACAGGGACATAAGCCAACAGTATCAATTTGTCCCAGTGGGATAAGAGACCTTGGGGTCATGTTTCCTTAAAGAATTGGGATCCAGACTCATCGACACCACCAGGGACCCAAGGACAGCCACTTTCATGTTCCAGCGCCTCAGCATAGCCATGAAGAAGGGAAATGCTTGCTGCATACTTGGCTCGCGTCCTGCCTCGGAGGAGCTGGAGGAAATTCATGATCTTTGATACATTGTGCCGTTGTATTCATGTTTATGTTTTTTTCTGTAAATGTATTCT
>NC_069399.1:3238005-3246218 GCF_026875155.1 Cherax quadricarinatus
ATATATATATATATATATATATATATATATACATATATATAAATTGTATTATATATTATATATATTATATATATATATACATATATATAAATATATATATATATATATATATATATATATTTATATTATATATTATATATATATATATATATATATTATATATATTATATATATATTATATATATATATATATATATATATATAATATATATATATATATATATATATATATATATATATATATATATATATATATATATATATATATCTTCTTCTTTCAACATACCAGCGTTATCCCACCGAGGCGGGGTGGCCCAAAAAAAAACTAAAGTTTCTCTTTTTAAATTTAGTAATATATACAGGAGAAGGGTTACTAGCCCCTTGCTCCCGGCATTTTAGTCGCCTCTTACAACACGCATGGCTTACGGAGGAAGAATTCTCTTCCACTTCCCATGGAGGTATATATATATATATAATATATATATATATATAATATATATATATATTATATATATATATTTTATATATATTTATTAATAATTATTTATTTTATTTTTTATTTAAACCCCGTCGAAATTATGTTAAAAAAAGGAAAATTTTCGTAATCTTTTAGTAAACATCTTTGAACTTCTTTCAGGAGAATCTTATAACATAAAACCACCCCTGTAAAAACTTTTTTGCTTTATGGTGGGATTGGGGTTTTCTTTTTCTGTCTCATAAACACGTAGAAACGGGGGAATTTTGGCTACCCCTACTTTCACTTTGGTCCCCATTCAAAGAACACACTTTCATATATATATTTTACATCATCTAGGGTTTTTCCCCTTTTTTCCCTTAAAGCTCTTGTTCTTTTTTTTATTTCTTCTTTTGCCAGGGGGGGAAGGTGGAAAAAAATTTTTCCCCTCCTTTAAGCATGCGTGTGTATGAGGCGACTAAAATGCCGGGAGCAAGGGGCTAGTAACCCCTTCCCTGTGGGACACTTACGGGAAAAAGAGAAAAAGGGAAAAAACTTTAAAAAAACTGGGATGTTTAAAAATGTGCGTGGTGTAGTGGGGGATGACAAGAAACAGATGTTTGCTGTGTTATAAAATGAAAAGAATTTGGTGCCCTGGCCCTAAGGGGAAAAAAAGTGGGGGGGGTAGGAGGGGTTTCAGTGGGGGGAAATAAATGGGATTAAATCTGGGTATCTGAGAGAGTTGGGAGAAAAGGAAGGGGTAGCAGTAAATTGTTAATGATCGTTATGGAAGGAAAAAAAGAGAAAATAAAATGTGTAAATTCAAGAATTATGGGGATTAAAGAAAATTTGGGAAATGCGGGGAAGGGGGGTAAAATTAAGCTTTGAAAGCCCCTGGAAAAGGGAGGGAATGCGGGGGAGAGAGAGAGTTTTTGGGGAAATTTTAAAGTAAAATTTAGGGCCTTTAAACCCAAAGTGAGAGTGTAATTGTGGTAGGGGACCTAAAATGCTAAAGTAGGAGAAACTTTTAAAAGGGGGTTTGTGGTGGGGAAGTTTGGGGTGCCAGGTGTAAATTAAGGGGGGAAGCCCTTTGATTGAACTTTGAAATAAAAAAGGGGGTTTTTTGTTTGGTAAAAACAAAATTTTAAAAAAAAAAGGGAAATAAATAAGTAAACAAGAAAAGATGAGGGCAAAAATGACAGTAGTTTTTTGGGATTATGTATTGGTAGAAAAAAGATGTTGAGTAGACTTCGGGAGGTACATGTTTTATAGAGGGGCCCCCAAGATAAAATCAAAAATCACTTTTTAGTTGTAGCTACACTGAGAGAAAAAAGGTAGATGGGGATAAAAGGGGAAAAGAATAAAAGCATCAGGGAAGAAGAGAGGTGAGGGTTTTAAATAAAAGGGAAAGGCAGTTGGGGTAAAATATAAACAGTTTGGAGGATAGATGGGTAATGAGAGCATAGGCAAGGGGGTTCGAGAGGTTGGGGTGGGTTTTAAAAATTTTGGGTTAGAGTGTTCAGCAAAAGTTTGGGGTTTTAAGGGAAAAGTGGGTGGGGGGGAGAGAAGAGGAGTTTTTGGGTGGAATGATAAATGTAAAAGGGGTTGTAAGGAGAAAAAGTTAGCTAGGGAGGAAGTTTTTAAAAAGTAGAAGTGATGCAAGGGGGGAAAGATTTATTTGGAAAAAAAAGGAGGGGTTTTAAGAGGTGGTGAAGCAATGTAAAAAGGAGCAAATAAGAGAGGGGGGTGGGGATTTTATAAAACAAATTTTGTTGAAAATAAAAAAAGGGTTTTTGGAGTGAGATTAAAATTTAAAAAAAAAACCCTAGAGAACAAATGGATTTGTCAGTTAAAAAAAAGGGGGAGGGGGGTTTATTAAATGGAGAGTTAGAGGTATTGGGAAAATGGAGGGAATATTTTGAGGAATTGTTAAATGTTGATGAAGATGGGGAAGCTGTGATTTCGTTTTATGGGGAAAGGAGGAAAAACATCTTGTAGGATGGGGAAGGGGCCATTTGGGTTGAGTGTGGGGGGAAGTTCGTGAGGCGGGGTGGAAAAAATTGAAAGGGGGTAAAAGGCAGGGGGATTGATGGATAAAGATAAAAATTTTTAAAAGCAGGTGGGGATATAGTTTGGAGGGGTTGGGTTGAAATTTATTTAAAAAATTGTATGGAAGAGGGAAATTTCCTGGGGTTTGGGAAGAGAGATGATATTTCCCTTTTGGGTTTTAAAGGCAAAGGGGAAAAAAGGGGAAGTGCAAAAATTTTAGGGGGATAATTTTGCTTGAGTATCCCGGTAAAATGTAGGGTTTAGAGTTTTATTGAAAGAATTAAGAGTAAGACCGGAGGAAATGGGGATACCCAGATAACAAGGAGGTTTGGAAAAGGATGGGGGGGTTTTGGGGGCCCAGGGTTTACAGTGAAACATATAAGTGAACAGTATTTAGATAAGGCTAAAGAGGTCTTTGTGGCTTTTTTTGGATTGGGGAAAAAGGGGTATGACGGGGGGATAGGGGGGGGGAATTTTGGCAGATGTTTTCAAGTGTATGGTTTTTAGGAGGTAGGTTTTCTGAAAGCAGTGAGGGGTTTTTACGAGGATAGTGAGGTCAAGTTGGTATGTAGGAAAGAGGGGGGAAAATTTTTTTCCCAGTAAAAATTGGCCCCTTTTGGCAAGGATGTGTTTGTCACCTTTTGGGTTTTTTTAAAATTTTTTTTAGATTTTGGGGTTTTAAGAGAAGTAAATGCGGGGGGTCTTGACAAGAGGCGTTTGGGGTTAAAAAAATTTAAAAAATCACACCCCAAAGTGGGGGTTGTCCAAGGGTGCTCTTTGCTTAAAGGGCACTTTTGCTCTTGGGGGTTTTGAAGAGAAGTTGCAGAGATTGGTGGATTTAAAATTTTGGTTTTTGGGTTTTGCAAAAGAAGAAAATTAAAGGTGAATACAGGAAAGAGTAAGGTTATGGGTTTAAAAAAAAGATTAGGGGGGGGTGAAAGATTTAATATCAAAATTGGAGGGGAAAAGAGTTGGAAGGAAAGGGGAAAGTTTTCCGATAATTTGGGAGTGGACGTGTCGTGGATGGGTCTAGAAAGATGAGGTGAATCATTTGAATTGAAGAGGGAAAAAAAAGTGAGTGGTGCACTTAGGAGTCTGTGGAGCAAAAAAAACTTTGTTTTTGGGGGCAAAGAGGGGAATGTATGAGGGGTATAGTTTTTCCAAAGCTTTATATGGGTGTGAAGCATGGGTGATGAAAGTTGCAGCAGGAGAAAAGGGTGGAGGGGAGGGGGATGTCATGTCTGAGGGGGAAAGTGTGGGGTGAATATAATCAGAGAATTGTTTAAATTTTGGAAATTAGGAGGAGGTGCGGGGTTTCCAAAAATGTTTTCCAGGGGGTGGGAAAAGGGGGTTTTTAGGTGGTTCGGACATGTAGAGAGAATTTGGGGCCCAAAAAAGGGAAAGACTTCAAGAGTAAAATCAGTCTGTTGTGGAAGGAAGGGGGGTAGGGGTTTGGCCCAGGAAAGGTTGGGGGGAGAGGGGGTAAAAAGGGGGTTTTTGGGGCGCGAGGGGCTTGGACTTCCAGCGGTATGCTTTGGGTGTTTTGATAGGAGGGGAATGGAGGCAAAAGGTTTTTAAACTTTACGTGCTTTGGGGGTTTGAGCAAATTTAAAATTTATGAAGGGGTTTAGGGAAAAAAAGGGGCCGGGCCCTTTAGGGCCTGGAAAATTTGGGGGTACAGTGCCCGCACTTGAAGGAGGGGGGGTTAATGTTGCAGTTTAAAAAAAAGTAGTGTAAAGCCCCCTTTGGCAAGGGCAGTGATGGGGTGAATGATTTGGGGAAAGTTTTTTTTTTCGGGCCACCCTGCCTTGGTGGGGGGTCGGCCAGTGTGATAATAATAATAATAATATATATATATATATATATATATATATTTTATATAAAATTTTATATATTATATATATATATATATTTATATATATTATTTATTTTATATTTTATATTTTATTTTATGCAAGGAATTCCCCGAGAGCGTGCGAAATATACCCAAAAAATGGTCTCTGGTTTAAGGAGACTCGAACCTACGGAAAACCCTTTGGCAAGGTACGCAGTGCTTTACCAAAACTACCCACAGGGGCCAAACCCCTTTCCGGGTGCATGGCTACCCCGTTTGATCCCAAGGGACCGCTTTCCGGGGGAAGGGGGTTTCTGCTTTTTTATCTTATCCCAATGAGATGGGTGGGAAAACTGTAAGCCTTCTCCCCGAAAAACTGGCTGCCTTGGATCAAAAATTTTACTCATGCTTCACGCCCAAAGGGATTGGTCCAGTGTGGGTTGATTTGGGTAAAGCACTGCGTACCTTTTCCCAAGGTTCGTTTTGGTTCGAGTCTCCCTTCCCGCCAGGGGATCAGTGGTTTGTGTATATTTTGGCCCCTCTTTGGGGAATTCCTTTTCATTTTACTTTATTATATATATATATTTATATATATTTATATATATAATTTTATTTATTTTATATATATATATGTAATAAATTTATATTTTTATTATATAAAATTTTATATTTATAATATATTAAAGGGAGAGAGAGGGGAGAGGGAGAGAGAAAGAAAAGAGAGAGACGGTAAAAGAGAGGGGGAGACGGGGGGAGAGGAGAGAGAGAGAAGGGGGAGGGAGAAAAGGGAAGGGGAAAAAGACAAAAGGGGAGAGATGGGGGCTATGGTTTGAGAGGCAAAGGTTGTTTTTATAAATTTTTCCCGGAAAGAAGTTTTAAAAATATCTGCACTAACGTTCCTGAAATTTATCTTTTATCACAATTTCGGGCGTGTTAACAGTAATTAAAAAATGTACTAAACTAAAGTGGTTTTAATAATTAGAGTTTTGGTGAAAAAATTTTTTCTTTCATAAGTTTTAAATTAAAAATTTAAGGGGAAAAATAAACTTAGTGGAGAATAATTCCCAAAAAGCGGGAAGTATTGAAAAAGGAAAAAAACCTAGAAAACTTTTCAAGAAAAAACATGATTTTTTTTTAAATCTATTTTGTTATTTTACTTAAGAAAAATTTTTTTAAAGTAGTCAGGGAAAAAACGTGTATTTTGTATTTTGAACTTTATGGGACTTCCCCCTTGTTTTTTATACATGTAATTTGTGAAGATGATAATGATGTAAGATACCATGTTTGTCATGCAATTTTTTTTTTACTTGAATAGAATACTTCTATGAATTCAATGAATTATTTATTTATTATCACACCGGCCGACTCCCACCAAGGCAGGGTGGCCCGAAAAGAAAAACTTTCACCATCATTCACTCCATCACTGTCTTGCCAGAAGGGTGCTTTACACTACAGTTTTTAAACTGCAACATTAACACCCCTCCTTGAGAGCGCAGGCACTGTACTTCCCATCTCCAGGACTCAAGTCCGGCCTGCCGGTTTCCCTGAATCCCTTCATAAATGTTACTTTGCTCACACTCCAACAGCACGTCAAGTATTAAAAACCATTTGTCTCCATTCACTCCTATCAAACACGCTCACGCATGCCTGCTGGAAGTCCAAAGCCCCTCGCACACAAAACCTCCTTTACCCCCTCCCTCCAACCCTTCCTAGGCCGACCCTACCCGCCTTCCTTCCACTACAGACTGATACACTCTTGAAGTCATTCTGTTTCGCTCCATTCTCTCTACATGTCCGAACCACCTCAACAACCCTTCCTCAGCCCTGTGGACAACAGTTTTGGTAATCCCACACCTCCTCCTAACTTCCAAACTACGAATTCTCTGCATTATATTTACACCACACATTGCCCTCATACATGACATCTCCACTGCCTCCAGCCTTCTCCTCGCTGCAACATTCATCACCCATGCTTCACACCCATATAAGAGAGTTGGTAAAACTATACTCTCATACATTCCCTTCTTTGCCTCCAAGGACAAAGTTCTTTGTCTCCACAGACTACTAAGTGCACCACTTAACCTTTTCCCATCATCAATTCTATGATTCACCTCATCTTTCATAGACCCATCCGCTGACACGTCCACTCCCAAATATCTGAATACATTCACCTCCTCCATACTCTCTCCCTCCAATCTGATATCCAATCTTTCATCACCTAATATTTTTGTTATCCTCATAACCTTACTCTTTCCTGTATTCACTTTAATTTTTTCTTTTGCATACCCTACCAAATTCATCCACCAATCTCTGCAACTTATCTTCAGAATTTCCCAAGAGCACAGTGTCATCAGCAAAGAGCAACTGTGACAACTCCCGCTTTATGTGTGATTCTTTATCTTTTAACTCCACGCCTCTTGCCAAGACCATCGCACTTACTTCTCTTACAACCCCATCTATAAATATATTAAACAACCACCGTGACATCACACATCCTTGTCTAAGGCCTACTTTTACTGGGAAATAATTTCCCTCTTTCCTACATACTCTAACTTGAGCCTCACTATCCTCGTAAAATCTCTTTACTGCTTTCAGTAACCTACCTCCTATACCACACACCTGCAACATCTGCCACATTGCACCCCTATCCACCCTGTCATACGCCTTTTCCAAATCCATAAATGCCACAAAAATCTCTTTAGGGAGGGGGTTAAGGAGGTTTTGTGTGCGAGGGGCTTGGACTTCCAGCAGGCATGCGTGAGCGTGTTTGATAGGAGTGAATGGAGACAAATAGTTTTTAATACTTGACGTGCTGTTGGAGTGTGAGCAAAGTAACATTTATGAAGGGGTTCAGGGAAACCGGCAGGCCGGACTTGAGTCCTGGAGATGGGAAGTTCAGTGCCTGCACTCTGAAGGAGGGATGTTAATGTTGCAGTTTAAAAACTGTAGAGTAAAGCACCCTTCTGGCAAGACAGTGGTGGAGTGAATGATTGTGAAAGTTTTTCTTTTTCGGGCCACTCTGCCTTGGTGGGAATCAGCCAGTGTGTTAATAATAAAAACAAAATAAAATTATGTGTTTCACTGTAAACACCTGGTCCACACACCCCCTACCTTTCCTAAAGCCTCCTTGTTCATCTGCTATCCTATTCTCCGTCTTACTCTTAATTCTTTCAATAATAACTCTACCATACACTTTACCAGGTATACTCAACAGACTTATCCCCCTATAATTTTTGCACTCTTTTTGTCCCCTTTGCCTTTACACAAAAGAACTATGCATGCTCTCTTCCAATCCCTAGGTACCTTACCCTTTCCATACATTCATTAAATAATAGCACCAACCACTCCAGAACTATATCCTCACCTGCTTTTAACATTTCTATCTTTATCCCATCAGTCCTAGCTGCTTTACCCCCTTTCATTTTACCTACTGCCTCACGAACTTCCCCCACACTCACAACTGGCTCTTCCTCACTCCTACAAGATGTTATTCCTCCTTGCCCTATACACGAAATCACAGCTTCCCTATCTTCATCAACATTTAACAATTCCTCAAAATATTCCCTCCATCTTCCCAATACCTCTAACTTTCCATTTAATAACTCTCCTCTCCTATTTTTAACTGACAAATGCATATGTTCTCTAGGCTTCCTTAACTTGTTAATCTCACTCAAAACTTTTTCTTATTTTCAACAAAATTTGTTGATACACTCTCACCCACTCTCTCATTTGCTCTATTTTTTATTGCTTCACACTCTCTTTAAATCTCTCTTTTTCTCCATATATTCTTCCTCCTTGCATTACTTCTATTTTGTAAAAACTTCTCATATGAAATTTTTTCCCCCCTTTTACTCTCTTTACATCATATTCCACCCC
>NC_069399.1:3246718-3268779 GCF_026875155.1 Cherax quadricarinatus
CCCCTTTTTGCATACTTAAACCCCGGGATTCATTCCTAAAAAAACAGTTTAATTGTTTTCAGAAACCTTCACCTTTTCCACACACTTGCATTTCTGCCACATTGCTATCCTATCCAACCTATCATATGCCTTTTCCAAATCCATAACAGTAAAAACCTCTTTACCCTTATCTAAATACTGTTCATTTATATGCTTCAAAGTACTGAGATAAAGGTAGAATTAAAATACCTTAAGTTAATAACGTTACTTACGTTATTTTAAAGATACATTTTACAAAATTTTTTCGATCTCCTTACTAATCAATACAGAAGAAATGATTCCTTATTACGATATAACTGGAGTATAATTCTCCATAAAAAATCCCCAAGACTAACATTGCCTATTATTAATGAAGTTTATCGTAATATTGAGTATACCTGAAAGAAAGAATTACGAAAGAATTACTAGTAAGACAGAGAGCAGGATCGCAGATGAAGCAGGAGGCTTGAGGATAGAACAAGTGTTTACTTGTATCTTTAATATAACGTAAATAACGTTATTGACTTAAGGTATTTTAATTGTACCTTTTTCTCAGAAATTATATATAATCACATACTTTATACACAACTTATAAATTACCATGACCTTCATTCTATCTGAATGGGCCTTTAACATAAATATGATCAATCAGGTTACAGCGTCTCTATTTTCCAAGACGATTAGAGAATTGACTAGAATGGAAATAAATGGTATAAAATACCGACACAATGGAAAAATAAACATATATATCAATAAAGGATCACATTATACTGCATATATGTTAATATTTCCAGTTAACTAGAATACTTGAAATCTCTTAACACATGATAGCTTCTATATAATGAAAGTTTCACAAGATCTGACAGTTTCTGGTGACTATAGAGAATAAAGCTCTAGACTAATAGTTTCCCAATTTAAATTAAAATGAGTAAGCAGTGAAGACCTTCTCCACACCCAGAGAGATGCTGTAACTGCCTACTCTACTCCACTCACCTCTGATGTAAGCTCGCGTCAGGCAAGTAGTAACCAGAAGTGAGGTCATACAAACATTAAATGGTTGTTACCACTGGTAAATGTTTTATTCAATATAAAAAAATAAATAAATAAATAAATAAAAAAATAAATTATATATATATATATATAATATTATATATATATATTTTATTATATATATATATATAAAATTTTATATATATAAAATATACCGATCATGGAAAAATCGCAAACAGTGTCATCAACGCTTCAGGAAAGGACCAAGCTCGTCTCCTGGCAGTGAAGGCACCACACTCAGGAGATTTCCTTTTAGCTGCTCTCAATTCCTCCCTGGGCACTCGACTCGACCCACAGGCCACTCGGATTGGTGATGCTCTTCGCCTAGCCGCCCCCATCCTCGCCAAACATAGGTGTATTTGCGGCAGGGCAACGGCTGATCAATTCGGACTTCATGGTCTCGTGTGTCACACAGCAGAAGTAAAGTGTGCCAGACATGAGAAAGTCAACGGCATCATAAAGGGAAGCCTCGCTACAGCCCGTTGCCCAGCTCAACGGGAACCCCAAGTGAAGAGGTCTGACGAAAGTCAAAAGTGTCCTGATGGAGCTACTATGCTACCCTGGAAGGATGGAAAGCAGATTGCCTGGGACTTTTTTTTATATTTTATTTAAACACTGTGTTTACAATACAACCAAAATAAAACAGTGTGTAAATGTGTATAACACATACACAGTATTCCTCCCTATACATGAAAAAAAAAAACACATTACCAAACATCCAAGAAATAATACATAATGTTACATCACAGTGGTTCTAAGACATAATAACAATATATAAATAAAAACAAAACATATAACTTAAATCGTAACACAAGGAAGTATATAGTTTAACATGTGTTTCACAGAGACGCAGACATAAAACAGATGCTTATGGAAACCTGAGAAATGAAACATTATAACAACCAGGACGCAACATACCTGTACAAATAGTTACTATAAAAATACAACACACACTACAACCCCCCCTCCCCCCCCCCTATTCCCAACAGCTGTATCTGCCGTCACCATCATAATCAAGACTATAAAATAACATTAATTAACATTTTTGAATATAGAAACATTCTGAAACACGCTTCATACATAACCACATCCCTGCAAAACAGAGGAAATACAAATGCATGAAACATGTATTACATACGTACAAAAACCACAATTAATACAGCAATGTACACAGACACAACATACCTCTCCAAACATGTAATTAACACCTACATTACAATACAGCACAATAAAATACTCTACATAAACATACCATCACTTCATAGAAGTATTAAGTATTAATAACAATATATAAAAATTAAAATCCAATACATAACACAGCTTGGGATACATAATATACATAAAGTTTTGTTTGCGTTTCACGGAAACGCAGGAACGAAAACATTGTAATAACAACCAAATCAATAAAAAAAAATCATAAATCAACAGATCTTAATATAGAAGCATCCTTAAACACGCTTCATACATAACCACATCCCTGCAAGACACAGTAAGTACATTTTTCAAAAATAATACATTAGCATAATAAGAACCTTCACAGTCATCATGCACATACGAGACTCACAGTCACATAAAGTACCAGACTTCATACCTTGCGAAATCAAAGCTCCATTTTACTTATACCAGTTTCCTGACGGGAATCTGGCTGCCTCACAACGTATATCCCCACATTAAAATAAGAAGAATCATAAGAAGAATCATAAGAAGAATCATAAGAAGAATTATAAGAAGAATCATGAGAAGAATCATAAGAAGAATCATAAGAAGAATCATAAGAAGAATCAACCAGGTCACAACCCCCACCTCGCATAGCACATGTCATTGAAAGTTCCCTGACACCAAGCCACTCACTTAACCCGAACAACGCATTACACCTCTTGTGCTCCAAATGCACCAATCACGCCCGCGCCTTCCTCAAGAAGCCAGCTTCGTCATGTCCCCTGAGTCTGTAAAGCCCATAAGTCCTCCACTCGAAAGCTACGATATCCATCCGAAAAAGTAAAATACCATCTGTTCCAAGTGATATCCTTATTCCTCCTTTGTGTCCCATAAAATATCGTTGCCAGGGCCCTAATTCGCTCCCCCCCCCCCCCGGCGCTCTCCGTAAAATCCACGCAGTATACACGAAGTCGGCGACCAGATAACCCATCGCATTCTGTACCGGCACCCCCACCACCCATATCCAAGCTTAATGCCAGTAGAACACAAATACCACCCTCACCCACCATACGTAAAACCCTGCTAAACCACTCTCTCACTGGTTCCAACCTTGCACAAAAATATACTGCATGAAAGTGTCAATATCCCCACACTCACAACACTCCCGTCCCTCCTGCACACGCCTATTACCTAACACCTCCCCCAACGGCAATATATTACGGAGAAATTTAAACATTACCTCCCGCACCACAGCCTTTAATCGCAACCCTTTCAGGCGCCCCCATATATCACTCCATGCATACATCGGATACAAACCCACAACCCTAGCAACTACCTCCCCACCACCCACCCGAGCCAGTGTACCTATCTTAACCCCGCAGGGTTCCCTTGCATAACACAACAACCTCAACATTCCCTCACACACCTGAACATCCCTACCCCTCACCCAACGTACTAAGTCCCTTCTCATCCATGCGAAGCCCGTACCTGTGATTCTACCCTCCCTGAAATAAATGTGTTTAACGTTCATACCCAACAACCTTTGATGCAGCACCATTAACCCCAGCCCTCCCTGGCATACCGGTAGACACACACATCTCTCGACAACCATTCACAGCCCGAACCCCAAATATATAGATACACGCTCTTCAACAGACGCTTCTCATCACATGTTTCCAAGGGATATATACCCGCCACATGCCACAGCTTACCATACAATATCACATTCACCACAATAGCATGCTGGTGCAGCGTCAAATCCCCTATACGCATGCCAGCCAATCTACCCAAAACCCTATCCACTGCTTCTTTCGAATTCACCTTCCGTGCCTCCAGAAAATTTTATATGTGAACAACCCCACATACCTCAAGTCTACTTACCAGGGGCCAACCATCACCCTGTTCGAATACCCCACCCACACCATCCCCCACCCTAAATAACATCGACTTATCCCTATTAAGCATCATTCCCGTTGCCATGCCAAAACTCTCCACCAACTCACTAACCCTACATAAATCTTCAGACCTTCTAAATAGCACTGTAGTGTCATCAACATATCCTACGATCCCGGGTTCCACAGACACTCCATCCCTCTCCATCCCTTCCCGTATGCCCCAACGCACAGACCTATAGAACGGATCTTGGAGCAATGCAAAGAGAAGCTGCGACACAGGGAAACCCTGCCTTAAACCCCGTTCCATCGTAACAGGTTGACCTAATCTGTGGAAAATTGCATTTATCTGAATGTATCATTATATACATAACAGTAAATGAAAAGATAATTATTATTTATCAGTTAGACATGTAGGAATTTGGGACACCTAGGTCGCAAAAAATGTCCCCCTTCGATACCTACCACTGTCATATCCACAAGTTGCTCTGGACCTATTAATTACAAATGAAAAATACATCACCAGGAATGCTGGTAAATATATAAATTTGTGGACTGTATATTAAAAATAATAAATGGTTACATATATATACACAATTATATAACAGAAGGAAACTATATCTTAATATCACTCCCTTTTGATGGAATTAATGTTTTTCTACTCAAAAACCCAACTAACTAATCTATGAAAATAATGCTCCAAAATTTACACCAAACAGGGCTTATCTGAGGTTTGGGGGTTTGCATCCCCGATTTCAAGTTTTTGAGGAAGCTATCGACCAATTTCGCCCCCATTTGGGGTGTCGCAAAATTTTTTAACCTCTACAGCACGAAAAAATTCTCCCCATTCACCAAAGTTTCTAATACAAATTCAAAACCAAGATGGCCAGCTCGTCTGCGAAGGACGGGTTTCCGTTTTCTTGACTAATATTTTTAAAATCAGTAGGGCCCTTATTTACATAAATATAAATTTCTGGAAATATATACAGTATTTTCCACACTGGGCCCGGCCGGGTTATTTTAAACACTAAATTTGTCATTTGACGGGGGGGAGGACCTGGGTACATATGGTCGGGCATCACAGGGCGACAAATTAACAAGATTTAACCCCCTTTTTTCATTCCCGTCATTGGGGAATCCAGAAATTTTTCCCTAATACAATTTAAGGTTCTTGTACCCCCTGTTACATTTTTTGGGCATTTAAAACAATAAATTTGTTTTGTGATGATTTTGGCAGTAAGATAGGTGTTTAGCATAAACACCCCCAAATTTACATTTTTAACCTACCTCTGCACCCAGTTACTTTTTTCTCTAAATACAGCCCCCCAAATTTTCTTTTTTGAAACTTTCACAATTTTTCTTTCACACAAATTTTAAATTATTTCCTAGATTTTCCCGTACCCCCTTTATCCAAAATTCAAGGGGGTGTGAAACTTAAAAGAAATATTCTCTTGTTTGAAATTTTAAAAACCAAATTTGTTACATTGATTAGTTTATACAAAGAATAAGGAAGGACAAATATTGGGGGTGGGCACAGAATTTTAACTGGGTAATATACATTTTTTAAGGCCAATTTGTTTTTTTACCAACCCCCTCGGTCCTTTTTAAACCGATCCAAATTTTCAAAATTTTGCATAAGGTAAACCCTTTAGCAAGAAAACAGTGGGTTTCCCCACCGGTTTTTGTTAAATTTCATATGTGACCCAAATATTTACTTCTCTTGATTGATTAATTTAGGACTCTGTTTTGTATGACAAATTTATGTTTCCTTACGAATCCCTTGTAAAGGGTACCCCATTTTCAGACCAAATTCAGTGTCACTTATTTATTCCTGCAAATTATTTCTTAATAATTTCTAATTTAACTACAAAAATGGTGTTAAATTCAACTGAGGGGAAGGTACGGATTTAAAGGAGCCTTTAGCCTTAGAAAAACAAGAGAAATAACACTTTTAATGAAGGAAGCAACTGCTCCATATGCCAAATTTTTAAACACACAAAAAATGGGGTATATTTTTCCCCATTTGGATTGGCCACGCTGGCTGGGAACTCCAACATTGGAATTTTCTCATAATCACCAATTTAATTTCATCCGACCTGTTAATGAATTCCTCAGGTAGAATTTCCATCCCAAGCACATTTAAGTTTCCATGCTTCCTGAATTATAATTTTCCCTCTTATAAGTAAGGGTGACACTAACCTATGGATCAAAACATTAGGAAACTTCACAAGCAAAAACTCTCTTAGTTAATTTATTGGACATACTGTAATTATAGGTTTTAAAACATTAACAAATCTCTCTCACAATCCCAAAATTAAAACCCCATTACATTATACATTTGGCACTTTTTTCATCTCCAGGAAATCTTTACTTAGTTTTGTCCGTTTAATTTGGACGAATTGCTATTCCATTCCATCAGAAGCATTTTGCACTTTGTATTATTTTATTAGCCTCTCCATAAGTCATTAACAGTTCCACTTCATGACGTCACACCCAGAAATTGTCCACATAAAATTGTTTGCTAATTAGTTTACTCAGTGACTTCCTATACGTTTTAAAGTGTGCATTATCGTCCTTGAAAGTAGAACGGACGGATGTAGCACCAAACAATACGCCTCCTAAAAGCGAAAGGATTTCAGAGTGCTAATGTGGGTCATTAGGATTTCTCAGGATATAAGAAGCGGGTTACAATCCCGGTCAGCCTCTTTGTAAACCCACTCTAAGGAAGAAGCTTTACTTATATCAGCCAAAAGGCATAAATCTTTAACTCCTGAAATTTAATAAGATATCTCCTAATTTTTCCATCAACGACGGACCTGGTCCATCAAACAGTCATTTAAACAGGTACATTTTTGTTATCTTTCTGGCACTACCAATTAAACACAATCCTCAAATGAGTGGTCCTTAGAATCCTACTTCACTCCGTTATGTGGCAAATAGTGACCAATAAAATTTTGGTTTGCTCAGAGGTACCTCTTCTATAAATTTATTAATTAACTGCTCAACAATTATATCATTATAGGCATTAACAATTCTGTGTCTTACTCAGTTCGCGACCTGAGCCTTTAACTGTCCATAGCCATTCTGTAATTAGTGGGCAATTCAGATGGTTCATCTCCAACGGTAGTCGTACCCAGTATTGTCCGGGGGGAGGAGATTCAAATTTTTTACATCTCTCAGATACTGCTCACTTGAGAAAAAGAATCGTCTGGCTTTCTTCATTTACATTTATTCTAATGCTGTCCTAATTCCCACAATTTATGCACTGGGCTCACACCATCCTCTATGAAGAAATTATACTGTTAAACGATTTCATGAGTAAGAACACAGACAGATATGGTATTTGTAGTTCCATCTGGTCATGAATTATTATTACGAGGAATCCTACCACATACTTTACTATGGCCTCCACAGCTTCAAAAGGGTGACACACTTTCTTTACCCATATCCTGTTAACAAAGGAGGCATAATAATCACTACCAATCAAAATATTTATTGGGCCTACAGAATCATCTATTTACACCAGAAGGTGCTAAATTTTACATTAGTGAGAGTCTTCTGTATCTTCACTAAAGCCCCTACTGCAGATATTTTCTCTGGAAGTCTGTCAACAATTACTGCATTAACACATTTTTCTCATTGCCCAACCTGACAGTTACATAAACAGTGGTCCATAGAATTGAGCTCTTTTATCTGAGAGAAAAACCAGATAATTTTTAAAAGTTGTGGTATCTCCCAATCTGTACTTTATACCAACAAGACATTTACGTTTTATGAAAGTACAGTGAGAATCCCTGGTCCAATAATGCATTACATTTTTTTTGATTATTCTGCCCTTTTATCATCAATAATTACCTGTAACACAGTAAGGCTACTTCAAACAAACCCATCTTATTAACTTAGCAGCAATTTTTACATTCAGCCACTGTTGTGTCAGATTGTCAAGATTATCATTATTATCAATCATTATCATATAGACCCTTATACATGACTATAGGTGTCTTCCTTTGTTGACATTGATAAACAGAAGTTTAACTGGCATAACAATTCTTCACATTTGGATTACCCCCAAACACACTGATACATCTGTCAAGTTCCTCCAATCTTTCAACTTTATCATTCCATGAATTGTATGCATTGCAAATTCTTAGAAAAATTCGTACCCTTGCAGAAAAGACAATCTCTCTTTATTCTGTACTACTGGTTTCCCTAGTAACGGTGCTACTCTTCGAGGGTAATTATTCTTCTTACCTTGTGGAGAATCATTATTTCTGATTCCTGTTACTTGATATGCACCTATGCAACCTTTTTTAGGAAATGAATTTTGATTATTAACATTGGAAGTAATTTTTCCCTTGTGAAACTTGACAGATACTTCATAGTTTATATATGTTTGCATTCTTTAAAAATGAGTTAGTTGGCTGGTCTGCAACTGAACAATTAATTCTTGAAGACCTAGTCCCTTATTTCCTCCAGACCAAAATAACCCTTGTGATATTATTCTAGATCATTCAAGTGTTTTACAGCTTAAATTATTCTGTACCAAGGCACTCAATAACCATCTTATTTCTTCAGATTATGTTTATTACTTAAAGTTGAGAGTGCTCTCCATTTAACTCTAAACTGCTGTAAACCTTTGTAAGTGTGATCTGGAGATTTTTAAATTAACAATAACATTCACTATATACAACCACTTTGTTGCTATATTACCATAAGGGACTTTTCAACAAGTCAACTGCTTCCTTGTAAGAAGTCAATTGCATTGGGAAGGCTTGTATAGAATGTGAGCATCTCCTCTTACCTGTCCTTTGAGGTAAAATACTTTAGTTACACATCCAAGATCACCCCTATCATGCACAGGCTGCTTTAAAAATTGACCAAAATTCCTACCCAAATTTCTCCCGGGATAAACACAGGCAAACACAAATCTGGGAGATTTGGCAAAAGACATATATTTGTTGAGTAGACGACCAACTGCCTGGTTTACACATTTTAAATTTATTCAAGGCCTGACTTTTTACAAGACAGAATCTTTTCTCTAATTCATAAAACTAATTAATCATGAGGTCTATTTCAGTCTCATCTACACAGTTACTAATAAATCTCTTCAATATTTGTTGTAATATAATTTGTATGAATCATATCTATCCCTAAAGCATCTAAATAAATGGTTAAATCAATCCAGTATTCACAGTTTCTTGATTCATTAAATTCCAGCACTTATTATATGCCTTGTTTACATGAACTATTTCTAGCCTGTATTGATCTTTTCTTTACTCTATATTCCCCATATGTTTGGTCCTTCTATATTAATTTCCTCATTTTTCAGCCATGATGCAATGTATTAAATTCAACTTTATTAATAACACTGATTATGTACTAAATTAGCACTTTAATAAAGGTAAATAGTACAACTTAACCTTTAAATAAATCTAGTTACGTGAGCTTAGTCAATTAAATGTAAATTGTAATAAAAATTTTAATATACATTAATAATGTTAGCTACACTTGAGCTTAGCAATTACTACATGTAAGAAAATTTATATATAAAATTTTAAATGTGCAATAATACAAACTTTAGGCAATCTTGGCTTATAAAAATTTATTATACAAATTAATATATATCGTTGCCAGAATTTTGGCATAGCAAAATTAAATATTATACACATTAATATAATTAGCACACTTGCCTTATCAATTACACATACATTGAATAAATCTTGGCGGAATTGTCTTATCAAATAATATTGTAATAATTATAACCTCTACACTATTAACTAAAATTAAATTATACACATTAAAATAATTATGCAACACCTGGCTTATCAATTACACATACACTGATATAAATCTTGGCCAGAATTGTATTAATCAAATTAATATTATACAAATTAATATAAACTTAAGCCAGACTGCCTTATCAAAATTAAATATGGAATAATTATAATCCACTACACATTAAGAAAATTTGTGAACTTAACATCCACCTCCAACTTTCATTTCACTATAATTTATTAAGTAATTAACCAATTAATGAATTCACTAATTACCTCCGTTTCAAGAAGGACCTCAACGGGCAAGTTTTTATAAAATGTGGAAAATTGCATTATCTTGAAATTTAACTCATTAATACATAACTAGGAAAATGATAACAAAGATAATTATTAATTTATCAGAGTTACGATAGACAAGTAGGAAATTGACACGCTAGGTCGCAAAAATGGTCCCCCTTCGATACCTACCTCTGTCATATCCACAAACTGGCTCTGGACCTATTAATTACAAATGAAAAATACATCACTTTCACCAGGAATGCTGGTAAATATAATAAATTTGTGGACTGTATATTTAAAAATAAAAATGGTTTAATTATATACACAATTACATAACAGAAGGAAACTATATCTTAATATCACTCACCAATTTGACTGGAGATTAATGTGTATCATACTCAGAAAACCTCACTCTAACTAAATCTATGAAAATAATGCTGGCCAGAATTACACACAAATCTAGAGAGCTTATCTGAGGTTCCTGGAGAGGTCTTGTCCAGTCGCCTGATATCTCAAGTTATGCAGGAGTGCATATCCACCAATTTCGCCTCCTATTTGAGAGGTGTCAGCACAATTTTAACCTCTAGAGCACGAAAAATTCTTCCCCATTCACCAAAGTTTCTAATACAAATTCAAAAACCAAGATGGCCAGTCTCGTCTGCGCAGAGACAGGCTTTCCGTTTTCTATGACATAAATATTATTAAATACAGTATGGCCATCTATTTACATATAAATACTGAATTTCTGGAAAATATATACAGTATTTTCCACATGATCTACCTTTCACTTGCACCCTAATCGTTGCCTGCTCATACAACACCTTAGCCCAAATGACGATTTCCCTCCCAAACCCCTGCCATTGCATAAACTTCCACAATGCCTCACGCTCCACACAGTCATACGCCGCATGGAAATCTAATGCTAAAACCCCACCCTTGATGTTCCCCCCACTTTCATCTACAAACCTACGTATAATCCCCTGCCCCACACACATCCAACGCCCAGGCACTCCATATTGACCCTCGTCCAAATCTCTGGGAAGAACACCTTTCAACCTATTTCCTAACACTTTAGCAAAGATCTTGTAATCACCACACATTAAGGTGATCGAATGGTAGTCATGCACACATTCACAAGACTTCTTTTTAGGGACCATGACCACTACACCCGTTCTCTGCTGTTTCCCCAACCTGCCCCCGATTTTCAAGGCATTAAATAACTCCACTAAAAAACCATGCAAAAACTCCCAGTTTCCCTATAAAAATCACAAGGGATGCCGTCAATACCAGGCGATTTACCCATACTCATCCCCTCCACCTCCATCCTAATCTCCTCCTCACTTATAGGCCCACTCAATTTCAATTGATCCCTATGCATTAGATTACAGTTTACCCAGTTACCCATCGCACCTAACGCCTCACAATTAACCCCTACACTTTTACCATTCTTCTCGTACCATGTATCCACATAACAACCCATACCTTCTGTTGACGAAAGCACCTGCCCCTGACGATATCCACCCAATTGCTCCTGTACCCGCAAACTCATCATTTCCGTTGCCCTACGATGTGTCCCCTGCTCCCGCAAGACATACGCCGATAGACGGTCCCCCCATAAGAACTCATCAAGGCCCCCCGCAACCCTCACGGCATCAAAATTGGGATTTTTTAATATCCCTAATTCGTTGTTTCAAACCCTCAATCTCACCCATCGGATATGCACCCCCTCTCCCATATAGCATTCCTGTAGTTGACCTTCAAGGCAATTTAAAATCCCATATTGAAACCCCCTCTCTTCTTTTCCCCTCTTCTGATAAAAATCCCTCACTTTCCCCTTACTGACCGTGTCCCACCACCCAATGACATCAACCCCCCCGTCATCCATCAGCCCACCACCTCTTCCAAGCACACTCAAAAGATTCCCTCTCCCCCCCCCCTGTTTTCAATAACCCAACATTCATCTTCCAGTAACCTCTGAAACGCTTCAGCAAACCCTCCCAATTTAAGTCCACCAGAACCCCTCGATGGTCAGAGAAGCTTACATTCAATGCCCACACACTGTTCACCCTCACCCCCTGAGATACATAAATGCGATCAAGCCTTGCCACATAATCATGCTTAATATACGTATGCGCCACTCCACTCACCTCCCCTCCAACATCCACTACATTCACACCTCGCAACAGGTCCCCTAAAACCCCCCCCAAAAAACCTCCCCCTAGGCTCCACATCCTTACGTCGTACAACACAGTTCCAATCACCCCCTATAATTTTAATGCCTGGCAGCAATCTTAAATGCTAGACAAGGACATCCCTAAAGAATCTATTTTTAACACCCATGTCCCCTTCCGCCGGCCCATACACCCCAATGAAACCCACCTGAACCCCACCCCACGTACCATCCACCCTAACCTCCCGCCCCTCCTCCCCTACCTCACACCTATGCAAAAGAAACGGGCTGGCTTCCTTAATTAATAGTGCCACACCACCTTTCAGTCGTGTAGAACAACCCATGTATACGTCATATCCAGTAATTGACAACTCACCTAAATATTTATAATTATGCTCCTGCAAGAACACAAGGTCTGGCACATATCACCTCAAATAACCCTCCAGAACTTTACATTTGCCCACTGCCTTCAACACCTGAAGGCCATAATGAGGGCTTTCCCTTAGGCACCCTAACACACTTAGAACCCTGGCGAGAATCCCCACCCTGCCCCCACACTTCCCATCACCTTTCCCTTGCTCACACTCAACATTCTTTAAGCCACCTTTATCTCTAGGCTTTCTTCCCAGTCCTTTGCCCAGGCATCAAAACATCCTCACTATCAGAAATGACAGCCATCCTCTTGTGAGTGCTATGCTTCTCACGCTTCGCCTCCTCCTGGGCATCTTTCCTGTGGACCTCAACTGCCACACTCTGAACCCGCCCCTCACCACTCACATCCTTCTTATTGAGGCCACCCACCTCTGCCTCCACACTCACAGTATCCAAAGCAGCATTGACCACATTAGACACCGAAACATCCAGTAAGTTGTACAGGGCCTCCTGAATTGTAGCTTCCAAAACATGGTGAGCAATTGCAGACTCTTCACCACTCTTCGCCGACACCAAGCCTACGTCCTCATCAAGTCCAGTGAGTGTCACACTCAGGCGACAATGCCTCCTCCCTCTCCACCTCCACACTCCACACCTCCTGTGACGAAGGCTTACGTTGCATTGCCGTTGCATAAGTCAGTCGGTCCGTAGTACCATCAGACCTCACCTCAGCTTCAGGTCTCCCACGTCGCGTTGGACAGTTCGCCGCTATGTTGTCGTACGCCCCACACACACGGCATGTATGCCTCTAACCTGTGTATGTTATGTACACCTGAGTCCAGAAGTCCTCCATTCCCATATATGATGGAATAGGATGCCTCAGGGACATTTTAAGGGAAAAACGTCCTTTCAGGGAAGCCAACCAGTGGCCCATCTTGCCAAAGTCCCAGTGTCGCCATATGGATCATCCCATATCTTTCGAACACCTACTCTTCGCGTAGCCGCCCCCATCCTCGCCAAACATAGGTGTATTTGCGGCAGGGTGACGGCTGATCAATTCGGACTTCATGGTCTCATGTGTCACACAGCAGAAGTAAAGTGTGCCAGACATGAGAAAGTTAACGACATCATAAAGGGAAGCCTCGCTACAGCCCGTTGCCCAGTTCAACGGGAACTCCAAGTGAAGAGGTCTGACGGAAGTCAAAAGTGTCCTGATGGAGCCACTATGCTACCCTGAAAGGATGGAAAGCAGATTGCCTGGGACTACATCTGTGCCGCCACATTGGCAGACACCTACTTACCATACTCCAAAGCTGAATGGAGTGGAGCTGCCAGCCACAGGGAGACCCAGAAGATCCGCAAATATGAAGACCTTCCTCCTTGTTATAACTTCATCCCAATAGCGTCGGAGACCCTTGGAGCATGGGGCAAGTGTGCTCTAAAGTTCCTCAAAGAGCTGGGTGAAAAGCTCGTCATAGAAACCAGGGACTACAGGGCGACCAGCTTCCTGTTTCAAAGACTCAGTGTTGCGATCCAGAGACGAAATGCCTGCAGCATCCTGGGCATGCAGCCCACTGCCAGGGAGCTGGACGAAGTATTCGAGATGTAGCTCTGAGTTGTTATCTCTATTGTTTTACTTTTTTTGTATTTTTGTGAATGTATTGTCAATGTATTTTGTCTTTAAATAAAATATTTATCATATATAGGGGCTGGAAGGAGAAAATTCTCAAACAGCTTATGGGGGAACCTTGAGTTTTCCCTGAAGCAAGTTTATTCTTTTCTCTGACGATGAGGGTCCCCAGAACAGTTCTAGAGGTGGTACTTCCCTATATATATATATATATATATATATATATATATATATATATATATATATATATATATATATATATATATATATATATATATGCAATAAGATCACAGTAAACAGGTGATTTCAGAATATGCAAAACAACCACTGTGAAGAATGCTGCATCTGATGATGTGGTTGTTAGGTAAGACACATATGCAACAGTTAGACAACTGTGTTGAAGATGTTTAATGCTCGCCGTCTGCAGTCTCTGATGAAGTGACGAGGATAGTGGAGTTTAGAAAATATTTGTTCAATTATAGTGCATTTCTAAACTCCACTATCCTCGTCACTTCATCAGAGACTGCAGACGGCGAGCATTAAACATCTTCAACACACCCAGAGAAGACACTGCCGAGAAGAGATACATAGTCCTTCCCACCAACTCCATTGCCAAACATGTTTCCAACATCTTTGCCAAAACATCATTCCAAGTATCTACCTCCACAACCACGACCATCAAGGACATCACCAGTAGTAGGCAGGACAAGCCTCCATCCTCTGCAGGGGTATACATAATCCCTTGTAATGGCTGCAACAAGTTATACGTGGGCGAAACATCAAGGGACCTCCAAACACGTATTTCAGAACACCAATACGCAAGCAGGTCTGACGACACAAGGAATGCCTGCGTACAACACCGTAATTCACACAACCACTTGATAAACTACAGAAACTCAAGACTTATCGCCACAGAAGACAACACTCAATACCGAAAAATCCTGGAATCATCACTTATCTCTATATCCGACAACTTCAACCAGAATAGTGGCTTCTAAAACATAGCTGAACCACTTGCCAAGAAACTTCTTCATCGCTATCCCACATAAGAACACTGTAGAAGGTCTGCTCACAAACTTATCCAATCTCCTTTCCAAGCTACCCAAGTTTTTAGACTCTATAACCCCACTCGGTACATCATCAGATGCAGCATTCTTCACCTGACCTCAGCCGGACTATAAATACTCGCGTTCCTTCCACCCCAGGTAGTTCTGTTTGTGACTTGAAAAAGCCCACTGTGTGGGCGAAACGTAGTCAATAAAGGATCACATTATACTGCATTTGTGTTTATATTGCCACCAATCACTCTGTTTTTACCTTTCTGCACCCACCCTCCAATATCCATAGCCTTCTGTTGAACACTATATTCTTAAACCTACCTCACACATCTTCAACCTCATTGTCTATATTCTCACTAGCCCATCTTTCTGTCAATAATTGCTTATAATTTACCCTATTTCCTCATTTATTTTACAAACTTTCACCTCTCTCTTACTTGCTTTTGCCATTTTCCTTCTGTACAATCTACCTCTTACTCTAACTGTAGCTACAACTAAAAAATGCTCTGATATATCAGTTGCCCCTCTATAAACATGCACATCCTGAAGTCTACCCATCTTTTTTCTATCAATACATAGTTCAACAGTTAACTCCCGTACCCAGTGACACCAGTCAAACCCAGCCCTTCCCACTCATAAGAACATAAGAACACAAGAATCGAGGAACACTGCAGAAGGCCTACTGGCCCATGCAAGGCAGGTCCTTATCAAAACGATCTCTACCCAAAGCTACCCAAGAATTTACTCCCCTACCCAATGACACCAATCAAACCCAGCCCCTCCCACTCATATATTTGTCCAATCATCTATAGTGGGCAAGTTATTAGAATCAATTATAGGTGGCATTATTAGAAGTCACTTTGATGAGCATAATTTGGTGACTTCTAAAAATGTCAGATATAATTGATTCTAATAAGTTGCCCACTATAGATGTCAGGCTTATTGGACGGTAATTTGAAGGAGTGGACTTATTTAGTTTAGTTTTAGTTTTAGTTTATTTAATATCTTTGCAAACAGTACATTGGGATTGTGTATATACAATAGTGGGATGCAAAGAGAGCCTCTATTATGCCTTGGCATTATGAGACAACTTAACATTATTGGCTTACATTCTACTTAATACTAAGAAATAGTATATCATAGTTGTACAGTAGGAAAGTAATTATTCCATAGTTGTACAGTAGAATATTAATTACAAATGAATCAAAATTTGTGTAATACAAAGATATACGTAATTATATTCTAAAATGCTTTTATGAAAAACAATGATTCAATTATATTCCTGTCAACAATAGATAAAAGGTTCAATGTGATAGTTTCAGTTATGATGTGGGAGTACATAGGTGAGTAAATGTGTACTGAGTATTTAGCATTTAGTCTAGGGTGATTAAGTGGCTTTTGAGAAGAGTCTTAAATTGATTTACAGACTGGGTTACTTTAATATCTTCTGGTAATGAATTCCATATTTTGGGGCCCTTTATGTGCATAGAGCTTTTACACAGTGTGATATGGACACGAGGTATATCAAAAAGAGATCTGTGTCTTGTGTTGCGGTCATGTGTCCTGTTTAGGTTGGTGAGAAAAAGTTTGAGTTTGAATATAGGAACCATATTAGCCATCTTCCACAACTCTGGCACAACACTAGTACGGATGGACGCATTAAACACACTCGTTAATGGATGACTAAGTTCCATCCTGCATTCCTTAAGCACCCTGGAAAATAACTCGTCGAGCCACGGGGACTTATTTTGTTTCAGTTTGTCTATCTGTTTGATAACATTCCCTCGGCAGAAGTAAATTAGTCTTTTAATCGTCAGGAACTGAATATTGTTAATTTCTGGAATCTACATTATGTTCCTGCAAATAGCCAAAAAATGTCATTGAATTGGAACACATTTCAGTTCGTTATCCTTGTCAAGATATCCCATTTTCAGATTTCACCTTTGTGCTCTGTTCACACTGCTCAAATAACTACTTGAATAACCTTTTGGATCAGGTCTTCGATTCATTCAACTCTAATTTCATAGTCACGTTACCCTTTCTAATCCCTTTTTTCTAAGCCTCTACATTTTAGCTAAAATTCCCTTATCGTAATCAATTACCTTTCTACTCTTTCGCCTATAAATTCCCATTTTTCTTCCCCTAAAGATGCTTCACCTCCATTGTTACTCCATTTGGATTTTTATAACCTTATATTTCTCATTGGGGATATGTATAATACTTGAGCACATTCATTATTAAGAAAAATCATAAATGGAATCACCTTAAATCCTTAATATGTACCTAAACAATAAATCATTTTAGAACCAATACAGGTTACAGTTATGCTCAAGTCCAATATCGCAAACGACAAACGGATCTTTTTACCGTATTATCTTTTTCTTGATTTAGTTAATGAAATACCATGATGTTTGCACTTGTCCACTTCTGCACATTTTTCCTATTCACCTTTGTTTTTAACAAATTTCTGAAATTATTTACCCAGTTACTCCATGACAGTTACTATTAAGATTCTTAATATCAGAGCATAAGTAAATATATCAGTACTCATTATTTGTCATTTCTAAACCCATACCTCTAACTAATCCTAGTTTAAAGTCCTAACAACCCCCTCAACTGAGCTAGCAAGAAAATCCACACCTACCCTGGATAAGTGAACCCATCCCTAGCATGCATGTCATTTCGGCCATAGAAGTTGTCCCAGTTCTCACTGAATGGTGCTGCATTATCCTTACAGTGTTTATCCAGCCAACAATTAATACCAATTGCTCTGGACAACCATTCGTTTCCAACACCCCTTCTTGGCAAAATGCCACATATAACAGGGTGTCCTCCCTTCTTCCTAATTATGTCTATTGCTGTCCTGAACCTTCTAACTAAATCCTCACTTCTACGCTTGCCTACATCATTGCCTCTAGCACTGAGGCAGATAATAGGATAGATCCCATTACCGTTCATGATGCTGTCAAGCCGGCTAACGATATCCTCCATCCCAGCCCCAGGAAAGCAAACACTCTGTCTCCTACTGTCATTCAAGCAGAAGGCCCTATCCATGTACCTAACCTGGCTATCCCCAACAACAACAATAGTCTTACCTTCCTTGGTGTCGTTCGTCGTGACGTTCCCAGTAGTCGACTCACATTCTTCGGGCAGCACAGAGAATGCATTAGATGTTTCCACAATAGTTTCCACAGCAGTCTCTTTCTTCTTCATCGTTTCTACCTTTCCATTCATCTTCTTGATCGTCAACTTCATTCAATGCTGTCCAACCACTGTCCAGGTTCCTTTTTTGACCTTAGGACTCACAACAGGAGGACTACTACGATTCCTCTTGTTTTCCTCAGTCAATCGCCGTATCTCCATCTTCGCTACCCTCAACTCTTCCTTAAGCTGCTGGTAAAGTTGCTCGATGGAGGGTATTTTTGTTCAGTCCAAGGAGAGTACACTAACGTCCTCACTGATCTAAGTACACATCACCACTGAGCTAAGTACACGTCACCACAGCTAAGTATACGTCACCACTGAGATAAATACAATCACCACTGAGCTAAGTACACGTCACCACTTACATATCATTTTTTTAAATATGTTTTACGTCTCATCAAACCTCTTTCTGTACAAAGTTCAATCAAAGGCCCCCTTTTCATTTACCCCTGACACCCCAAAGTTACCTACCACACCGTCTATCACCGTTTTTCCCGCTTTTGCATTCAGGTCCCTCACCACAATTTTTATCTCACGTGGTTCCATGTCTCCCAAAATCTCTCTCTCTCTCTCTCTCTCTCTCTCTCTCTCTCTCTCCTCTCTCTCTCTCTCTCTCTTCTCTCTCTCTCTCTTCTCTCTCTCTCTTCTCTCTCTCTCCTCTCTCTCTCTCTCTCTCTCTCTCTCTCTCTCTCTCTCTCTCTCTCTCCTCTCTCTCTCTCTCTCTCTCTCTCTCTCTCTCTCTCTCTCTCTCTCTCTCTCTCTCTCTCATCTACAGTCCTTCTCCAGGTGCATAAACACTTATTATAAACCACTTTTAACATGTTATCCTTATTTTAATCCACATAATCCTTGAATTTATACATTTATGTTCCCTCTTCTCCTGCCATAACTGATCCTTCAACATTATTGCTAACCCTTCCATAGCTCTAATTCTCTGAGATACTCCTGACCTATTCCTATTTATATCTTCCCGCTGAAACTCCCCTGGCCACTTCAGCTTTTGTTTTGCTTAGAGCCAGGACATCCATCTTCCTTTCAATCATAACGTTGGCAGTTATCTATTTCTTATCATCTGCACTACATCCACGCACATTCAAACATCCCAGATTTTAAAGGTTTTCTTCTTCATATTTATAGTAATTTATACAGAAGGGGTTACTTAGCCATTTCTCCCGGCATGTTTGTCACGTCTTACGACATGCACGGCTTGATGGTGGAGACATTCTTTTGCACTTCCCAGTGGAGATGAAAGGAAATATATAAGAACAAGAACTGTTAAAAAATAGAAGAAAATTCAGATGGGTGTGTATACATATACGTGAACATGTATATGTAGTGTGCCTAAGTGTAAGTAGAAGCAGCAAGATGTCCCTGTTTTCTTGCGTATTTATGAGACAGAAAGTAAAGACACCAGCATTCCTACCACTGTGTACGTCAATTACAGGTTTCTGTATTTCGAACACAGGTGTAGTCTAGTGGTCTGCACACCTGGCTGTAGCACAATTATCAATGAAGGAACTAGCAAAAATGCAGCAGCGTATATACTTATATTTCCTTAACCAAACAGCAAGCAGTGTATGTACAGTATATTCAGGATATGTACATACAGTAAAACAAATGTAAACAAGAGACATAGTGCCAACCGTTTTTACCACACTCGGAGGTAAGTCTACCAGTCTTGATTCACGAGTGTTCCACATTGCTTCTGAGCTTTGCCGGGCTTCCTTGACATTCGCTGGTTGAACCAAGGTACCAGCATAATGCTGGAGCGCCTACTTCTTATACCCTCAGCACCTTCGATGATCGGGAGGCATGCCTATATGGATGAATAGCATACGCCAAATAGAAGTAACATACTCTTAATGTGCCACACCCCTACCCCAAATGGGCTCTGATAGCCAAGAACAGGCATCCTCAATGGGTAGTGTGCCATGGTACGAATTACTGACTGAACTGCCTTTCCTCTCAACCATCCAACTCATTAGGCAGTGTTCAACCCAAAGGAACTTTCAAGTCAGGCACAACCTTAAAACAAGACAGCAGACAGTAAGGCTAGAGCAGGTTCAAAACACTTACGCAAGTGTAATGCCCAACGCATGAGACGAGTGTTCTTATTCCTCCTGGAGTTACGATAGTTCAGAGGACACTGGTCACTGAAGACGGTGACATGTGATGAGCTGGACAAGATCAAGTCGAAATGCTCCAGCGCAAGTACCAGAGCCAGGGTTTTCTTCTCTGTGATGGATTAGGCCCACTGACAGGGCTGGTGTTTGGCAGAACAATATGCAGTGGGCTGAAGACAACCTTAACCAGATGCTTGGAGTAACACTGCCCCCACTCCCAATTCACAAGTATCAGCCTGTAATACAAATGGTTTAGAAAAATCGGGGAACAAAAGTATAGAAGCAGTACTGAAATCTTTCGTTTTATCCATTAAGGGCACCTTAATGGACAAAGAAAGGGCAGTGACCTTATTCACCTTGCAGTAGTCGGTACATATCCATAATCCTCTATCAAGATTTTAAAAACGATGCACAATGAAGCCCACGGGGCTGGACAATTCCTCCACCAACCCTTGTTCCAACAGCAATGTAACTTCCTGATAAATTAGACACATGTGTAACTCTTGGGTATCTTTACTGAGGAAACGTTTCGCCACACAGTGGCTTCATCAGTCCATACAAAGGAGAATCTTGAAGAACAGGAGGAGAATGAGGTAATCAGTCCATCAGCCTTGAGTCGATGTGGGACTGATTACCTCATTCTCCTCCTGTTCTTCAAGATTCTCCTTTGTATGGACTGATGAAGTCACTCTGTGGCGAAACATTTCCTCAATAAAGATACCCAAGAGTTGCACATGTGTCTAATTTATCAACATGTCGGTTCTCTGAACCATTGATCAAGAATGCAACTTGTTGCTGAAGTAGTTTGTTTTGCAGGATTAGTTTATTAGGTTTAGCAGTTCCTACGTCCACATTTACTTGAAAGTTTACGCTTTCATGACAAATTTCCATCAATTTGTCTAATTACATTATCTTTTTTTTAAGTTTAGCCGTGCAAGGACTCTTCAATAGGGATTTCGTGTGGCACATCTGTCCTGAGAGGAAGGATGAAGGTGCTACCAGTAACAGTTACAAACTCAGTAATGATGCATCTTATTACTGAAACAACATTGTCACTTGGCATCATCAACTTAGTGATTCTTGCTCCAGCTGATTTTGGTAAGTTCAAAAACAAGAACAAAATTATATTAGACAAACTGACAGAGAAAAACTATAAATATTCATTATTAGGTAAGACACATATGCAACAGTTAGGTATCATAATAAAGATACCTAACTGTTGCATATGTGTCTTACCTAACAATCTGTCGGTATTTTATACCATTTTAATGTTCAAATATTCATTAGACGCATAACACTCAGATCTCTGATTTATAAATGCTTGAGCAATGAT
>NC_069399.1:3269279-3361779 GCF_026875155.1 Cherax quadricarinatus
TAGACTGCTCATTTTCCCTTCTAGTCGCTCACATTTTCCCTGCTAGTACTGTCAGTTCCTTCTAGTACTTCCCACGTTCCGTATTTACTGCTCATTTCCCTGCTAGACGCGATTTTTTGCTAGTATTTTTCGATTTTCTGCTACTGCGCTCATGTCCTGTGACTGCTACTGCTGTGCTCATGTTCCTGCTAGTACTGCTTCTGCTGCTCATGTTCCTGCTAGTACTGCTGCTGCTGCTGCTCATGTTCCTGCTAGTACTGCAACTGTGCTCATGTTCCTGCTAGTCCTGCTACTGCTGCTCATGTTCCTGCTAGTACTGCAACTGCTAATGTTCCTGCTAGTACTGCTACTGCTGCTCATGTTCCTGCTAGTCCTGCTACTGCTGCTAATGTTCCTGCTAGTACTGCAGCTGCTAATGTTCCTGCTAGTACTGTTGCTGCTCATATTCCTGCTAGTACTGCTACTGCTGCTCATGTTCCTGCTAGTACTGCTGCTGATGTTCCTGCTAGTATTGCTGCTGCTGATGTTCCTGCTAGTACTGCTACTGCTGCTCGTGTTCCTGCTAGTACTGCTACTGCTGCTCATGTTCCTGCTAGTACTGCTACTGCTGCTCGTGTTCCTGCTAGTACTGCTACTGCTGCTGATGTTCCTGCTAGTACTGCTACTGCTGCTCATGTTCCTGCTAGTACTGCTACTGCTGCTGATGTTCCTGCTAGTACTGCTACTGCTGCTCATGCTCCTGCTAGTACTGCTACTGCTGCTCATGTTCCTGCTAGTACTGCTACTGCTGCTCATGTTCCTGCTAGTACTGCTACTGCTGCTCATGTTCCTGCTAGCACTGCTACTGCTGCTCATGTTCCTGCTAGTATGCTACTGCTGCTCATGTTCCTGCTAGTACTGCTACTGCTGCTCCTGTTCCTGCTAGTACTGCTACTGCTGCTCATGTTCCTGCTAGTACTGCTACTGCTGCTCATGTTCCTGCTAGTACTGCTACTGCTGCTCAGTTCCTGCTAGTACTGCTACTGCTGCTCCTGTTCCTGCTAGTACTGCTACTGCTGCTCCTGTTCCTGCTAGTACTGCTACTGCTGCTCATGTTCCTGCTAGTACTGCAACTGCTGCTCATGTTCCTGCTAGTACTGCTACTGCTGCTCATGTTCCTGCTAGTACTGCTACTGCTGCTCATGTTCCTGCTAGTACTGCTACTGCTGCTAAATGTTCCTGCTAGTACTGCAAACTGCTGCTCATGTTTCCTGCTAGTTCTGCAACTGCTGCTCATGTTCCTGCTAGTACTGCTACTGCTGCTCATGTTCCTGCTAGTACTGCTGCTGCTGATGTTCCTGCTAGTACTGCTACTGCTGCTCATGTTCCTGCTAGTACTGCTACTGCTGCTCATGTTCCTGCTAGTACTGCTACTGCTGCTCATGTTCCTGCTAGTACTGCAACTGCTGCTCATGTTCCTGCTAGTTCTGCAAACTGCTGCTCATGTTCCTGCTAGTACTGCTACTGCTGCTCATGTTCCTGCTAGTACTGCTGCTGCTGATGTTCCTGCTAGTACTGCTACTGCTGCTCAGGTTCCTGCTAGTACTGCTACTGCTGGACCAAGGACCAGCTCTTCAAAATAAATAATAAAATCACCCACATATTTCTCGCTGATTTATTTCGTCTCATTTAGACTGTTTTTCAAGTGCTTAATTATTTGTATTTACTTTTTTGAGCAGTTAACTTCTTCCTCCCGTTAATGTGTTTTTCCAGGAAATGTTTTTTTTTTTCCAGGGAATTTTTCCCATTTTTTTTCTCCAGGGATTATTTTTTAAGGGAATATTTTTTCCCAGGAATGTTATTTTAAGGGGAATGTTTTTATTTTCACTTTCAAAACCGTTATATACATATTATATATATAAAATATATATTATATATATATATATATATATATATATATATATATATATATATATAATATATTTATATATATATATACACCCCACATTCAAACGCTCGGAGAGAATCTCGGCTTTTCCCCTTTTGTAACTTTAATCCTTCTCCGAGTATGAGGGTTTCCAGTCCAGTTCCAGACGTGCTACATATAAACATACAAACTATCGATAATTAAAATGATTGCTATTGTTTTCTTTGAAGTCTGAAATATTCTAGAGAAACATTCAGGGATCACTTGAAGACAAATAATGCTCACTGCCTGCCTCTCCATACTCAGGCATCTCTCAGAGATGGTAATTCCAGAGTAATGAAAACTCCAGCGCAGTTGGAACGAAACTATTTGAAGCTGAAGTGATTACTGAAGCCATACTGGAACCTTTGATGTCCTCCATCGTCCTGCTTGTCTTTCCTAGTTCAGGCTGATACTACTGGAGTCTCCCAGCTATGGCTGACACTGCTGCAGTCTTCCAACTGGGGGCTGACACTGCTGCAGTCTCCCAACTGGGGGCTGACACTGCTGCAGTCTCCCAAAATGGGGGCTGACACTGCTGCAGTCTTCCAACTGGGGGCTGACACTGCTGCAGTCTTCCAACTGGGGGCTGACACTGCTGCAGTCTCCCAACTGGGGGCTGACACTGCTGCAGTCTCCCAACTGGGGGCTGACACTGCTGCAGTCTCCCAACTGGGGGCTGACACTGCTGCAGTCTTCCAACTGGGGGCTGACACTGCTGCAGTCTTCCAACTGGGGGCTGACACTGCTGCAGTCTCCCAACTAGGGGCTGACACTGCTGCAGTCTCCCAACTGGGGGCTGACACTGCTGCAGTCTCCCAACTGGGGGCTGACACTGCTGCAGTCTCCCAACTGGGGGCTGACACTGCTGCAGTCTCCCAACTGGGGGCTGACACTGCTGCAGTCTCCCAACTGGGGGCTGACACTGCTGCAGTCTCCCAACTGGGGGCTGAACACTGCTGCAGTCTCCCAACTGGGGGCTGACACTGCTGCAGTCTCCCAACTGGGGGCTGACACTGCTGCAGTCTCCCAAAATGGGGATGACAGTGCTGGAGTCTACCACCTCGGGCTGACACTACTGGAGTCTACCACCTCGGGCTGACACTACTGGAGTCTCCACCTCGGGCTGACACTACTGGAGTCTACCACCTCGGGCTGACACTACTGGAGTCTACCACCTCGGGCTGACACTACTGGAGTCTACCACCTCGGGCTGACACTACTGGAGTCTACCACCTCGGGCTGACACTACTGGAGTCTACCACCTCGGGCTGACACTACTGGAGTCTACCACCTGGGCTGACACTACTGGAGTCTACCACCCGGGCTGACACTACTGGAGTCTACCACCTCGGGCTGACACTACTGGAGTCTACCACCTCGGGCTGACACTACTGGAGTCTACCACCTCGGGCTGACCACTACTGGAGTCTACCACCTCAGGCTGACACTACTGGAGTCTACCACCTCAGGCTGACACTAGAGTCTACCACCTCAGGCTGACACTACTGGAGTCTACCACCTCAGGCTGACACTACTGGAGTCTACCACCTCAGGCTGACACTACTGGAGTCTACCACCTCAGACTGACACTACTGGAGTCTACCACCTCAGACTGACACTACTGGAGTCTACCACCTCGGGCTGACACTACTGGAGTCTACCACCTCGGGCTGACACTACTGGAGTCTACCACCTCGGGCTGACACTACTGGAGTCTACCACCTCGGGCTGACACTACTGGAGTCTACCACCTCGGGCTGACAATACTGGAGTCTACCACATCGGGCTGACACTACTGGAGTCTACCACATCGGGCTGACACTACTGGAGTCTACCACTCAGGCTGGCACTACTGGAGTCTATCACCTCAGGCTGGCACTACTGGAGTCTATCACCTCAGGCTGACACTTCTGGAGTCTACCTCAGGCTGACACTTCTGGAGTCTACCACCTCGGGCTGACACTACTGGAGTCTACCACCTCGGGCTGACACTACTGGAGTCTACCACCTCGGGCTGACACTAATGGAGTCTACCACCTCGGGCTGACACTAATGGAGTCTACCACCTCGGGCTGACACTACTGGAGTCTACCACCTCGGGGCTGACACTACTGGAGTCTACCACCTCGGGCTGACACTACTGAGTCTACCACCTCGGGCTGACACTACTGGAGTCTACCACCTCGGGCTGACACTACTGGAGTCTACCACCTCGGGCTGACACTACTGGAGTCTACCACCTCGGGCTGACACTACTGGAGTCTACCACCTCGGCTGACACTACTGGAGTCTACCACCTCGGGCTGCACTACTGGAGTCTACCACCTCGGGCTGACACTACTGGAGTCTACCACTCCCGGGCTGACACTACTGGAGTCTACCACCTCGGGCTGACACTACTGGAGTCTACCACCTCGGGCTGACACTACTGGAGTCTACCACCTCGGCTGACACTACTGGAGTCTACCACCTCGGGCTGACACTACTGGAGTCTACCACCTCGGGCTGACACTACTGGAGTCTACCACCTCGGCTGACACTACTGGAGTCTACCACCTCGGGCTGACACTACTGGAGTCTACCACCTCGGGCTGACACTACTGGAGTCTACCACCTCGGGCTGACACTACTGGAGTCTACCACCTCGGGCTGGACACTACTGGAGTCTACCACCTCGGGCTGACACTACTGGAGTCTACACCTCGGGCTGACACTACTGGAGTCTACCACCTCGGGCTGACACTACTGGAGTCTACCACCTCGGGCTGACACTACTGGAGTCTACCACCTCGGGCTGACACTACTGGAGTCTACCACCTCGGGCTGACACTACTGGAGTCTACCACCTCGGGCTGACACTACTGGAGTCTACCACCTCGGCTGACACTACTGGAGTCTACCACCTCGGGCTGACACTACTGGAGTCTACCACCTCGGGCCTGACACTACTGAGTCTACCACCTCGGGCTGACACTACTGGAGTCTACCACCTCGGGCTGACACTAACTGGAGTCTACCACCTCGGGCTGACACTACTGGAGTCTACCACCTCGGGCTGACACTACTGGAGTCTACCACCTCGGGCTGACACTACTGGAGTCTACCACCTCGGGTGACACTACTGGAGTCTACCACTCGGGCTGACACTACTGGAGTCTACCACCTCGGGCTGACACTACTGGAGTCTACCACCTCGGGCTGACACTACTGGAGTCTACCACCTCGGGCTGACACTACTGGAGTCTACCACCTCGGGCTGAACTACTGGAGTCTACCACCTACGGGCTGACACTACTGGAGTCTACCACCTCGGGCTGACACTACTGGAGTCTACCACCTCGGGCTGACACTACTGGAGTCTACCACCTCGGGCTGACACTACTGGAGTCTACCACCTCGGGCTGACACTACTGGAGTCTACCACATCGGGCTGACACTACTGGAGTCTACCACCTCGGGCTGACACTACTGGAGTCTACCACCTCGGGCTGACACTACTGGAGTCTACCACCTCAGGCTGACACTACTGGAGTCTACCACCTCGGGCTGACACTACTGGAGTCTACCACCTCGGGCTGACACTACTGGAGTCTACCACATCGGGCTGACACTACTGGAGTCTACCACCTCGGGCTGACACTACTGGAGTCTACCACCTCGGGCTGACACTACTGGAGTCTACCACCTCAGGCTGACACTACTGGAGTCTACCACCTCGGGCTGACATAGTGGAGTCTACCACCTCGGCTGACACTACTGGAGTCTACCACCTCGGGCTGACACTACTGGAGTCTACCCCTCGGCTGACACTACTGGAGTCTACCACCTCGGGCTGACACTACTGGAGTCTACACCTCGGGCTGACAACTACTGGAGTCTACCACCTCGGGCTGACACTACTGGAGTCTACCACCTCGGGCTGACACTACTGGAGTCTACCACCTCGGGCTGACACTACTGGAGTCTACCACCTCGGGCTGACACTACTGAGTCTACCACCTCGGGCTGACATACCTATTATTAGAACTTGTGTTGTGAATGTTAATATAACAAATATTTGTGTGTGTCAGAAGGCCGCCAGCAGCACAGCCTGATTGACCAGGCAAGCACCAGACGAGCCTTTCCCATGGCCGGGCTCCGGGAGTAGAAAGACTCTCGGAACTCATCAAAGGTATATCAAAGGTACAAAATAAACTTTCCTTCCCATCACGTTACTGTTTGTAGACCGGACAGCAGCACACTGCTGATGTATCCAATTTTAAATATAAATCTTAATACTATGATAACGCTGTAAAAAATGGCCGATGCTGGAAAAAAATGGTCCATGCTGGAAAAAATGGTCCATGCTGGTAAAAAAATGGTCCATGCTGGTAAAAAAATGGTCCATGCTGGTAAAAAAATGGTCCATGTGGTAAAAAATGGTCCATGCTGGTAAAAATGGTCCATGCTGGTAAAAAAAATGGCCGATGTTTAAAAATATGCCGATGCTGTTAAAAAATGGCCGATGCTGTTAAAAAATGGTCACGCTGCAAGAAATGCTGTGAAAAATACTCCACACTGTAAAATAAAATTCCACGCGTAAAAACTCCAAGCTGTAAAAAAATGCTCGACGTTGTAATTCAATTAAAAAGGCTGAACTGTATAAAATACCTGCTACTGTGTAAAACACCTGCTACTGTACCAAACACTGCTGTGTAAAAACACCTGCTACTGTACCAAACACCTGCTGTGTAAAACACCTGCTACTGTACCAAACACCTGCTGTGTAAAACACCTGCTACTGTACCAAACACCTGCTGTGTAAAACACCTGCTACTGTACCAAACACCTGCTGTGTAAAACACCTGCTACTGTACCAAAACACCTGCTGTGTAAAAACACCTGCTACTGTACCAACACCTGCTGTGTAAAACACCTGCTACTGTACCAAACACCTGCTGTGTAAAACACCTGCAACTGCATAAAACATCTGCTACTGTGTACAACACCTACTGCTCTGTATATCACATTTTCCTTACCACAAAAAATATTACGTATTATATTACATATTACAGTGAGATGGAACTGACATAACTTTCATTAAACTATAACATTTTGGAGTATATTGCATGTCACACTTGTGTTACCAACGCTACGTGCTGCTTGGGTGGATGGGGTCGAGGCACAGCTCCTGGCCAAGCTTCTTCACATCCACAGACTTCGCTGATTACTGACTTTAAAAGCCTCGGTATATACACTGAAGTCTGTGTGTCTATTTTCTGCCTTCTTTCTGAAATTTCGTGTGTGTGCGCGTGTGCGTGTGTGTGTGTGTGTGGTGTGTGTGTGTGTGTGGTGTGTGTGGTGTGTGGTGTGTGTGTGTGTTTGTGTGTGTGTGTGTGTGGTGTGTGTGTGGTTTGTGTGTGGTTTGTGTGTGTGTGTGTGTGTGGTGTGTGTGTGGTGTGTGTGTGTGTGGTGTGTGTGTGGTGTGTGTGTGTGTGTGTGTGTGTGTGTGTGTGTGTGTGTGGTGTGTGTGTGGTGTGTGTGTGTGTGATGTGTACTCATCTAGTTGTACTCACTTTGTTGAGGTTGCAGGGGTCGAGTCCAAGCTCCTGGCCCCGCCTCTTCACTGGTCGCTACTAGGTCACTCTCCCTGAACCGTGAGCTTTATCATACCTCTGCTTAAAGCTATGTATGGATCCTGCATCCACTACATCGCTTCCCAAACTATTCACTTCCTGACTACTCTGTGGCTGAAGAATACTTCCTAACATCCCTGTGATTCATCTGTGTCTTCAACTTCCAACTGTGTCCCCTTGTTGCTGTGTCTCATCTCTGGAACATCCTGTCTTTGTCCACCTTGTCAATTCCTCTCAGGATTTTGTATGTCGTTATCATGTCCCCCCTATCTCTCCTGTCTCCAATGTCGTCAGGTTGATTTCCCTTAACCTCTCCTCATAGGATATACTCTTAGCTCTGGAACTAGTCTTGTTGCAACCTTTGCCCTTTCTCTTGTTTCTTTACGTGCTTGGCTAGGTGTGGGTTCCAAACTGGTGCCGCATACTCCAATATGGGCCTAACGTACACGGTGTACAGGGTCCTGAACGATTCCTTATTAAGATGTCGAAATGCTGTGGGTCTTACACAGATGACAACAAGGAAAATGAGTGAAATATTGAAATCCCAGTACGACTCTGTGTTTAGTGAACCACTAATCGGTCTGAGGATCGACGACCCGAATGATTTATTCATGAATGAGCCTCAAACTCCATAAATGTATGCCAGATTTCCGACATTGCCCTAACTCCGATAGATTTCGAAAAAGCCATTGATAACATGCCCATGCACTCAGCCCCGGGCCCAGACTCGTGGAACTCTGTTTCATTAAGAACTGCAAGAAACCCTCTCGCGTGCCCGAGTACATTATGCAGGAGGAGCTTGGACATGGGTGAAATTCCACAGTCACTTAATAACGACGGATATAGCCCCACTCCATAAAGGTGGCAGCAAAGCATTAGCTAAGAACTATGGACCAATAGCTCTGACGTCCCACATCATAAAAATCTTTGAAAGAGTGCTAAGAAGCAGGATTGCAAATCACCTGAATTCCCAAAATCTGCACAATCCAGGGTAACATGGGTCCAGGGCAGGTCGCTCCTGCCTCTCACAACTACTGGATCACTATGATATGGCCTGGATGCACTGGAAGAAAATCAGGAATGCAGATGTAATATACAGACTTTGCAAAAGCATTTGACAAATGCGATCATGGTGTAATAGCCCATAAAATACGTTGCTAAAGGAATAACTGGGAAAGTGGGGAAATGGATCTTCAACTTCCTAACAAATCGAACACAAAGAGTAGTGGTCAACAGAGTTAAATCGGAGGCTGCCATAGTGAAGAGCTCTGTTTCCACAGGCACAGTACTCGCCCAATCTTATTCCTCATCCTCATATCAGACATAGACAAGAGATATACATCACAGCACCGTATCATCCTTTGCGGATTGATACTAGGATCTGCATGAGGCTGTCATCTGCTGAGGACGAGGTTAACCTCAAAGAAGATATAAACAAGTTTTCCAGTGGGCAACGGTAAACAATATGATGTTCACTGAGGACAAATTCCATCTACTCGTTATGGAAAACTGGAGGAGATAATAACTAGAACAGAGCATACTACAGACTCGGGCCATACAATAGAGTGGAAAAATAATGTAAGGGACCTGGGAGTAATAATGTCTGAGGATCTCACTTTCAAGGATCACAACAGTGCCACGATCGCACGTGCAAAGAAATGTTGGATGGATAATGAGACGTTCAAACGAGAGATGCCAAGCCAATGATGATCCTTTTCAATCACTTTTTTTCTCTGGCTGGAATATGCTGTACATTTACATCTCCATTCCAAAGCAGGTGAAATCGCAGATCTAGAGAGTGTACAGAGATCCTTTACTGCACGTATAAGTTCTGTCAAGCACCCTAACTACTGGGAACGCTTGGAAGCACTTGACTTGTACTCGTTGGAACGCAGGAGGGAGAGATATATCACAATCTACACTTGGAAAATCCTAGAAGGAATGGTCCCAAATCTGCACACAGAAATCACTCCCTACGAAAGTAAAAGACTGGGCAAGCGATGCAAAATGCCCCCAATAAAAAGTAGGGCGCCACTGGTACACTAAGAGAAAACACCAAAAGTGTCATGAGCCCAAGACTGTTCAACAGCCTCCCATCAAGCATTAGGGGAATTGCCAATAAACCCCTGGCTGCCTTCAAGAGAGAGTTGGACAGATACCTAAAGCCAGTGCCGGATCAGCAGGGCAGTGGCTCGTACGTTGGACTGCGTGCGGCCGGCAGTAACAGCCTAGTTAATCAGGCCCTGATCCATCGGGAGGCCTGGCCATGGACCGGGCCGCGGGGGCGTTGATCCCCGGAATAACCTCCAGGGAACCTCCAGGCGCCCATATGCTGCAGCAGTTATTTGGCTGATGTGCGCTTCAGGAGATGTGCCTATGTGTTATATTCACCCCAAGACCTTTTCCTTGAGTGAGGTTTGTAGTTTCTGGTCCCTAGACTCTACTCCGTCTGCGTCTTCTTTACCCATTCCCAATCTTCATGACTTTGCACTTGGTCTGGTTGAACTCCAGGAGCCAATTGCTGGACCAGGTCTGCAGCCTGCCCAGATCCTTTTGTAGTTCTGCTAATCTTCGATCGAATGAATTCTTCTCATCAACTTCGGAGTCTATTCCTTCAGTCATGTCGTTCACAAATACCAGAAACAGCACTGGTCCTAGGACTGACCCCTATGGGACCCTGCTGCCACAGGTGCCCTTCTGACACCTCGCCACGTGTGTGTGTGTGTGTGTGTGTGTGTGTGTGTGTGGTGTGTGTGTGTGTGTTGTGTGTGTGTGTGTGTGTGTGTGTGTGTGTGTGAGTGTGTGTGTGGGAAAATACTGTATATATTTCCCGGAAATACGGTAATTTATAGGTAAATAGATGCCCTATATTTTATTTTTAAAAGAAGTATGTTATCGAAAATGAGAAACTGAGCTGCGCCTGCGCAGAAGGACAGTCGCCATTTTGTTTGAATTGAATAACACGTTGTGAATAATGGGAAGAATTTTTCATGCTCTAGAGGTTAAAATTGGGCTGACACCTCTCAAATAAGAGGCAAAATTGTTGGATGTGCATTCCTGCATAATTTGAGAATCAGGCGACAGGACAGGACAACTCCAGGAACCTCAGATAAGCTGTCTAAATTATGTTTAATTCCTGGCCAGTAAATTCTTCTGTACATGACACATTAATCTCCAGTCAAATTGGTGAGTGTTATGATTAAGATATATTCTCCTTCTGTTGTATAAATGTGTGTATATATATATATATATATATATTATATATATAATATATATATAATATATATATAATATTTTTATATATATTTTATTATATAATCATTTATTATTTTTAATATACAGTCCACAATTTATAATTTACCAGCATTATTGGAAAATGTATTTTTCATTTGTAATTAATAGGTCCAGAGCAACTTGTGGATATGACAGTTGTAGGTATCGAAGGGGGACATTTTTTGCGACCTAGGTGTCCCAAATTCCTACTTGTCTAACTGATAAATAAAATTATCTTTGTTCATTTATGTTATGTATATAATGATACATCCAAGAAAATGCAATTTTCCACATTTAATTTGCCCGAAGGTCCTTCTTGAATGGGAGGAAATTTTGTGAAGTCATTAATTAGTTAATTATTTTAATATTATATGTGAAATGACAGAAGGAGGTGGATGTTAAATTCACAAATTTTCTTATGTGTAGTGGATTATAATTCTTACAATATTAATTTTGATAAGTCTGGCTAAGTTTATATAATTTGTATAATATTAATTTGATAAGACAATTCTGGCCAAGACTTATATCAGTGTATGTGTAATTGATATATTAATGTGTGTAAAATATTTTTTTTTGCTATGCCAAATTCTGGCAAGGATTTATTAATTTGAAATAATTTATTTTAATAAGCCAAGTCTGGCTAAAGGTTTGCTTTGTATTAATGTACATTTGAAGTTATATTATTTTCTTTACATGTAATTGCTGAGCTCAAGTAGCTAGGATTTATTCAAAGGTAAGTTGTATCAGTGTTGTAAGTTGTAATCAGTGTTATTAAAAAAGTTGAATTTAATACATTCCCATCATGGCTAAAAATGAGGAAATATAAAAGACAAACATATGGAATATAGAGCAAAGAAAGCATCATTGCAAGCTAGAAAGGGTCATGTAACCAAGGCATTAATAAATGTTTGGAATTAATGAACCCAAGAAACTGAGAATACTGATGATTTAAAATTGTATTTAGATCTTTGGAGAATAGATATGATTCTAAAAATTATATTACAACAAATATGAAGGAGATTTGTTAGTAAACTGTGTAGATGAGACTGAAGTAGATCTCATGATTAATCAGTATTATGAATTAGAAGAAAAAAATTTTCTTGAAAAAGTCAGGACTTGAATAAATTAAATGTGTAAACCAGGCAGTTAATCAGTCTGCTCCAACAAATAATATGTCTTTGCCAAAAACTCCCAGAATTGTGTTTACCTGTGTTTAATCCTGGAGAAAATTGGGGGGAAAATTTTGGTCAATTTTTAAAGCAGCTGTGCATGACAGGAGTGACCTAGCCTGTGTAACTAAATTATTTACCTAAAAGGACAGGTAAGAGATGCTCAAAATACTGTTTACAAGCCTTTCCCAATGTAGATGGACTCTTACAAGGAAGCAGTTGACTTGTTGAAGGTCACTTATGGTATATAGAACAAAGTAGGTTTTGGATCTAGTGAATATCATTGTTAATTAAAATCCCCAGATCACACTTAAAAAGGTTTACAGCAGTTTAGAGTTAAACGGAGAGCACTCTCAAAACTTTAAGTAATAAATATAATCTGAAGGAATCAGACTGGTTATTGAATTTGCCATGGTACAGAATAAATTAGCTGTAAAACACTTGAATGACTTTCAAACAAATATCAAAAGGGGTTATTTTGGTCTGAGGAAAATAAGACTGGGTCTACAAGAATTAATTGTGCAGTTGCAGACCAGCCAACCAACTCATTTTAAAGAGGGCAACACACAATAATTCTGAGGTATCTGTCAAGTTTCATAAAGGGAAAAATTATACCAATAGTAATCAAAATTCATTTCCTAAAAGAGTTGCATAGGTGCATATCAAGTAGCAGGAATTAGAAAATAATGATTCCCACAAGGTAAGAAGAATAAGTACCCTCCTAAGAGTAGCCCAGTTAAAAAGAAACCAGTCAAAGAAAAGAGAGATTGTCTTTTCTGCAAGGGTACTCATTTTTCTAAGAACTGCATTGCATACAATTCATGGAAGGGTAAAATTGAAAGATTGGAGGAACTTGACAGTTGTATCAGGTTTTTTAGGTAATCACAATGTAAAGGATTGTCATGCCAAATTAAACAACTGTTTATCAATGTCAAAAAGGAAAGGGACACCATATAGTCATGTTTAAAGGTCTATATGATAATGTTGATAATAATGATAATGTTGACAATCCTGAAAACAACAGTAGCAAAAGTAAAAATTGCTGCTAATGTTAATAATGATGCTTTTGAAGTAGCCTTACCTGTGTTACAGGTAAAAATTTATGAAAAAAGGGCATAAATCAAAAAATGTAACTGTATTATTGGACCAGGGATCCCAGCGTACTTTCATAAAACGTAAATGTCTTGATGGTATGAAAGTACAGATGGGAGATCCCACAAATTTAAAATTATCTGGTTTTCTCTGGGATAAAGAGCTAAATTTGTATGACACTGTTTATGCAACTGTCAGGGTTTGGGGAATTAAAAAAACGGTTTAATGCAGTAATTGTTGATAGACTTCCAGAGAAAATATCTACAGTAGGGATTAGTAAAGCTACGGAAAGACTCACATAATGTAAATTTAGCACCTTCTGGTGTAAGTGATGATTCTGTAGGCCCAATAAATATTTGATAGGTAGTGGGCTATTATGCCTCCTTTGTAAAGGGTATGGAAAGAAATGTGGTGTCACCTTTTGAAGACTGCTGGAGGCCATGTAATGTTGGGAGGATTCCTCGAATTATTAATTTTATGATAGAGGAAACTACAAATAACATAACTGTGTGTCTTACTCATGGAAGTTGTGCCCCAGTATAATTCTTCCATAGAGGATGGTGTTGAGCCAGTGCATAAATTTGTGGGAATTAGACGCATTGGAATAAATGTAAATGAAGAAAATCCAGACGATTTCTTTTACTCAGGAGCAGTTTCTGAAAAATGTAAAATTTGAATCTGGACAATACTGGGTACGACTTCCGTGGAGACTGAACCATCCAGAATTTCCCCACTAATTACAGAATGGCATATGGACAGTTAAAGGCTCAGCTCCGCGAACTGAGTAAAGACACCAGAATTGTTAACTGCTTATAATGATATAATTGCTGAGCAGTTAATTAATAAATTTATAGAAGAGGTACCTCCTGAGCAAGCCAAAATTTATCGTCACTATTTGCCACATCACGGAGTGAAGAAGGATTCTAAAAACCAAATCCTTTGAGGATTGTGTTTAATTGTAGTGCCCGGAGTAACAAAAATGTACCTAGTTTAAATGACTGTTTGATGACAGGTCCGCCGTTGACAGAAAAATTAGGAGATATCTTATTAAATTTCAGAGTGAAGCATTATGCCTTTACGGCTGACATAAGTAAAGCTTTCCTAAGAGTGGGGTTACAAGAGGCTGACCGGGATTGTACCCACTTCTTATGGCTGAGAATCCTATTGACTCACTTAGCCTCTGAAAACCTTTCGCTTTAGGAGCGTATTATTTGGTGGGTACATCCAGTCCCCTTCCTCTTCAAGCAACAATAAATGCACACCTTAAACGTATGGAAAGTCCATTGAGTAAAGTAATGAGCAAACAATTTTATGTGGGCAATTTCCTGGGGGTGACGTCAAAATGAAGAGGAACTGTTAAGACTTACGGAGAGGCTAATAAAATAAGCAAAGTGTAAATTTTGCCTCTGAGGGAATGGAATAGTTAATTCGTCCAAATTAAAAAAACAAAAATATGTAAAGATTTACCCTGGAGATGAAGTGCAAAAATGTAGTAATGTATTGAGTTTAGCTTGGGATACCGAGAGAGATTTGTTAATGTTAAACCTAATAATTACATATGCCCAATAAATTAACTAAGAGAGTTTTGCTTGCTGAAAATTTCCAAATGTTTTGATCCACTAGGTTTTTGTGTCACCCCTTACTATAAAAGGGAAATTATTAATTCAGAAGCATGGAAACTTAAATGTGCTTGGGATGAAATTCTACCTGAGGAATTCATTAACAGGTGGGGTGAATTAAATTTGGGGATTATGAGAAAATTTCCAATGTTGGAGTTCCCACGCCAGGTGGCCCCAAACCCAAAAGGGAAAAATGTTCTCCACATTTTTTGTGATGCTTCAAAATTGGCATATGGAGCAGTTGCTTACCTTCAATGTATAGTGTTATTTCTCTTGTTATGTCTAAGGCTAAAGTGTCTCCAATTAAATCACGTACCTTGCCTCAGTTTGGGAAATTTAAAAGCCATTTAAGTAGGTGTCAAATTAGCTAATTATATAAGAATAAGTTGCAGGAGATAAATATTAGCGACACCCGTAATTTGGGCTGATAATGAGGTATCCTTACAATGGATTCGTAATGGAAACAGTAAAATTTGGGGTACATACAAAACAGAGTCGCTGAAATTAAAACAGATGCAAGAGAAGTATAATAGTTTTGGGGCAGCATGTGTTAACATTTAATCAAAATACCTGGTGAGGAGAATCCAGCTGATTTCTTGTCTCGAGGTTTATCTTATGCTAAATTTGTAAATGGCTGTATCATGGTTTAAAGGACTGAGCTGGTTGGGAAATAAAGCTAATTGGCCTGTACAAAAGGCGTATATTGCTCCTGTTGAAATTCTGTGACCACCGCTCCAATAGTTTGTCTTTCATTAGCCATTTTTATAAATAGGTATTCTTCTTTACCCAAGCTAATCAATGTAACTAAGTTGGTGTTTAAATTTTTAAACAAGATGAATATATCATATAAGTTTTCACATCCTCTTGAATATTGGATAAAGAGGGTACAAGAAGAAATCTATGGAAATGAGATTTAATTGATGATGGAAAGAAAAATTTTGAAAGGTTCCATATTAGAGAAATTGGGGCTGTATTTAAAAACAATGTAATTAGTGCAGAGGTAGGTTACAAAATGCTGAATTGGGTGAATATGCTAAAGACCCTATCTTAATGCCCAAAACTCACATCTAACAATTTAATTGTGCTAAATGCCCATAAAAATGTAATGCATGGTGGGGTACAAGATACCTTAAATTGTATTAGGGAAACTTTCTGGATTCCACAAGGATGGAAAAGTTTAAAAAGGGTGATTAAATCTTGTGTAATATGTCGCCGTGTGGATGCCCGATCCTATATGTACCCAGTTCCTCCACATTGTCAAATGAGCAATTTGAGTCGTTTAGCAACGAACTCCGGCCGGCCGCAGTGTGGAAAATACTGTATATATTTACCGGAAATACGGTAATTTATAGGTAAATAGATGCCCTATATTGTATTTTTTAAAGAAGATGTTATCGAAATGGGAAACTGAGCTGCGCCTGGCAGAAGGACAGCCGCCATTTTGTTTGAATTGAATAAAAACGTTGTGAATAATGGGAAAAATTTTTCGTGCTGTAGAGGTTAAAACTGGCTGCACCTCTCAAATAAGAGGCAAATTTTTTGGATGTGCATTCCCCGCATAATTTGAGAATCAGGCGACAGGACAGGACAACTCCAGGAACCTCGATATGCTGTCTAAATTATGTTTAATTCCTGGCCAGTAAATTCTTCATAAATGTAGGGGAAAAGGGGGGGTCCTGTACATGACACATTAATCTCCAGTCAAATTGGTGAGTGTTATGATTAAAATATATTCTCCTTCTGTTGTATAAATGTGTGTATATATATATATATATATATATATATATTTTATATATATATATATATATATATATATATATATATATATATACAAAACAACCACTCTGAAAGAATAGAGAAATTCCAAGCGCTTTCGTGACTACTCACATTATCAAGGAAATATGAAGTGAAGCATCCAAGGAAGCTATATAAGGGGTCCGGCCAGCACCTCCCCTATCAGATCCCACAACGGTTAAACACGTGACACGCGTCGAGCCAACTTGGATAGGTCCTTGCACAACAATGTAGTAGTCACGAAAGCGCTTGGAATTTCTCTATTCTTTCAGAGTGGTTTTTTTTGCATATTTTGAAATTTTCGCTTGCCTGAATTTCGGCAAGAAGAGACTGCTATTTAAGCCAAAATCGCAAGTTTTACATCAGAGGTAGTAAAGTTGGTAGACAGCAGTCTCCAGGGAGGTAAGTATTGTAAGTACCGTGAGGTGTGAAAACGGAAAGCTGTAATTGTTTTCATGATGGTAGGATTTGCTGGTGCTTTTTTTCTGCCTCATAAACATGCAGATTTCAGGTAATCTTGCTACTTCTACTTACACTTCGGTCACACTACACATGCATTGTACAAGCATATATATACACACCCTCTGGGTTTCTTTTGTTTTCTTACTAGTTCTTGTCCTTGTTTATTTCTTGCTTATCTCCTGGGGAAATGGAAACAGAATTTCTTCCTCTGTAAAGCCATGCGTGTTGTAAGAAGGAGACTAAAGTTGCAGGGTAGCAAGGAGCTAGTAACCCTTCTCCTGTTGTTTATATTACTAAAATGTAAAAGGAGAGTTTTCATTTTTTGAGGGGGGGCCACCAGCATCGGTGGGATCAGCTCCTCCCAGAGGTTGTAACAGGTGAAACCGATCGTGGAGAAAAAATGCTTAACAATGCCCCTGGAAGAAAGGTACAAACCTCGTTTCTAACGATGAAGCGCCACTTTCAGGAGATTTCCTTTTAGCTGTCCTTAATTTCTTCCTTGGCATCCGCCTTGACCCTCAGGCTGTTCTAATTAGTGTAGCTCTTCTCGTCTAGCCAACCCTATATACTTTCCGAACATAGGTGTAAATTGCGGCATAGGCATCAAACTAATCAGTTTGAGCTACAGTTTTATCGTTAATACGCGGAAGAGAAGTATTCCAGTCACGAGGTACTCAGTGACAATCATCAAGCAAATTCTGCCACAGCACGTTACCATAGCAAAACAGAACATCAGGTACTGAGGCCTGACGGAACAAGAGAGCGGACAACGAGTTTCCTTGTTGTCCTGGAAGGGATGGGAGATTGCCATGGGACCTACACTGCGCATCTACGTTAACCCAAACCTGCTTACCAATACTCTTAAGACTGAAGGGGGTGTGTTGGCAGTTACAAGGTAACCTAGAAGTATCACAAATTGCAAGGGGTTGGCATCACGCCTTATAACTTCGTTCCAGTAGGGTGAGAAGGACACTTGAAGCATGGAGCAAGGATGCATCTATGACAAATATATTCACTTAGTGTTAGATTCTTTATCTTTCAATTTCACACACGAGCATTCACTTATTTATAGTTATATTTATAAATGTATTGACCAAACAATGGACATCACGCATCACTTGTTAAGGCCTATTTGTGCTGGGAAATAATCTCCCTCTTCTCCTGCATAACCTTAACCCGGGATTCACTTTCCTCAAAAACAGTATTAATTGCTTTCATAACCTTCCACTTTTCCACAACCCACTTGATTATCTGCCACATTGCTATCCTAATCCAACTATCATATGCCTTTTTCCAAATCCATATAACACAGTAAAACCTCTTTACCCTTATTAAATACTGTTCATGTATATGCTTCAAAGTACTGAGATAAAGTAGATATAAAATACCTTAAGTTAATAAACTTATTACGTTATTTTAAAGTTAATTTTTACAAAATTTTTTCGATCCCCTTTTTTTCCTTACTATCAATACAGAAGAAATGATTCTTATTACGATATAACTGGAGTATAATTCTCCATAAAAAAATCCAAGACTAATCATTGCCTATTATTATGAAGTTTATCGTTAATCAATGAGTATACCTGAAAGAAAGAATTACGACAAGATTTATAGGTTAGACAGAGAGCAGGATGCAGATTTGAAGCGGCAGGCTTGAGGATAGAACAAGTGTTTACTTGTATCTTTAATATAACGTAAATAACGTTATTGGACTTAGGTATTTTATTTGTACCTTTTTCTCAGAATTTATATAACCGCAATCACATACTTTATACTCAACTTATAAATTACCATGACTTCTTTCTTTCTGAATGGGGCCTTTAACATCAATATGATCAATCAGGTTACAGCGTCTCTATTTTCCAAGCGATTAGGAGGGGAATTTGACCTAGAATGGAAATAATGGTATAAAAATACCGACACAATGGAAAAATAAAAATATATATCAATAAAGGATCACCATTATACTGACTATATGTTAATATTTCCAGTTAACTAGAATACTTTGAAATCTCTTAACACATGATAGCTTCTATATAATGAAATTTCAACAAGTCTGACAGTTCGGTGACTTTAGAGAATTAAGCTCTAGACTAATAGTTTCCCAATTTAAATTTAAAATGAGTAAGCAGTGTGAAGACCTTCTCCCACACCCAGAGAGATGCTGTAACTGCCTACTCTCTCCACTCACTCTGATGTAGCTCGCGTCAGGCAATAGTAACCAGAAGTGAGGTCATACAAACATTAAATGGTTGTTACCCACCTGGGTTAAAAAAAATGATTCATTCAATATAAAAATAATAAATAAAATAAATAAATAAAAAAATAATATATATATTATATATATATATATATATATATATATATATATATATCTTTTATATATATATATATATATATATATATATTACCGATCTTGGAAAAAATCCGCCAACACAGTGCTCATCAACGCTTCAGGAAAGGACCAAGCGCGTTCTCCTGGCAGTGAAGGCACCCACACTCAGGAGATTTCCTTTTAAGCTGCTCTCAATTCCTCCTGGGCACTCGACTAGACCCAAGCCACTTCGGATTGTGATGATTCTCTTCGGCCAGCCGCCCCATCCTCGCAAAACATAGGTGTTTTTGCGGCAGGGGCAACGGCCTGATCAATTCGGACTTCATGGTCTCGTGTGTTCACACAGCAGAAGTAAAGTGTGCCGACAAGAGAAAGTCCAACGGCATCATAAAGGGAAGCCTCGCTACAGCCCGTTGCCCAGCTTCAACGGGGAACCCCAAGTGAAGATGTAGGGTCTGACGAAAGTCAAAAGTGTCCTGATGGAGCTACTATGCTACCTGGAAGGATGGAAAGCAGATTGCCTGGGACTTTTTTTATATTTTATTTAAAACACTGTGTTTACAATACAACCAAAATAAAACAGTGTGTTGGTAAATGTGTTATAACACATTACACAGTATTTACCTCCCTATACATGAAACAAAAAAAAAACACATACCAAACATCCAAGAAATAATACATAATGTACATTCACAGTGGTGGTTCTTAAGGACATAATAACCCCCCAATATATAAATAAAAACAAAACAATATAACTTAAATCGTAACACAAGGACAGTATATAGTTTAGCATGTGTTTCACAGAGACGCAGACATAAAACAGAATGCTTATGGAACTGAGAAATTGAAAACATTATAAACAACCAGGACCGCAACATACCTGTACAAATAGCTTACTATAAAAAATACAACACACTCACTACAACCCCCCCTCCCCCACCACTATTCCCAAACAGCTTGTATCTGCCTGTCACCATCATAATCAAGACTATCAAAATAACATTAATCTAACATTTTTTGAATATAGAAACATTCTGAAACACGCTTCATTACTAACCAATCCCTGAAAAACAGAGGAAATACAAAATGCATGAAAACATGTATTAAATAGACATACAAAAACCACTATTATACAGCAATGTACACAGACACAAACATACTCTCCAAACATGTAATTAACACCTCATTTACAATTACAGCACACTAAATACTCATACATAACATACCATCACTTCATAGAAGTATTAGTATTAATAACAATATATAAAAATTAAAATCCAATTACGTAACACAGCTTGGGATACATAATATACATAAAGTTTTGTCTTGCGTTTCACGGAAACGCAAGGAGGAAAGAAAACATTGGTAATAACAAACAAATTGCAATAAAAAAAAATCATAAATCAACAGTTCTTAATATAGAAAGCAATCCTTAAACACGCTTCATACATAACCTCATCCCTGCACAGACACAGTAAGTACATTTTTCAAAAATAATACATTAGCATAATAAGAACCTTCACAGTCATCATGCACATAAGAGTTCACAGTCACCATAAAGTACCAGACTTCAATACCTTGCGAAATCAATGCCCCATTTTTCTCTTTCCAGTTTTCCTTGCGGGGAATCTGGCTGCCTCACATACGTATATCCCCCCCACATTAAAAAATAGAAGAATCATTCCAGAAGATCACTAAGAAGAATCATAAGAAGAATTATAAGAAGAATCATCGAGAAAGAATCATAAGAAGAATCATAAGAAGAATCATAAGAAGAATCAACCAGGTCACAACCCCCACCATCGCATAGCACATGTCATTGGAAAGTTCCTGACCACCACAGCCACTCACTTAACCCGAACAAGCATTACACCTCTTGTGCTCCAAATGCACCATTCCACGTCCCGCGCCTTCCTCAAGAAGCCAGCTACGTCATGTCCCCTGAGTCATTAGCGTAAAGCCATAGTCCTCCTCTCGGAAAGTACGATATCCATCCGAAAAAGTAAAATACCATCTGTTCAAGTGATCTCCTTATTCCTCCCTTTGTTGTCCCATAATATATCGTTTGCACAGGTGCCAGGGCCCTACCCTAATTCCTAACTCTAACCTAATTCGCTCCCCCCCCCCCCCGGCGCTCTCCGTAAAATCACGCAGAATACACGAAGGTCGGCGATCCAGGTAACCCATCGCATCTGTACCGGCACCCCCACCACCCATATCCAAGCTTAATGCCAGTAGTTAGAACACAAAATACCCACCCTCACCCACCATACGTTAAACCCTGCTAAACCACTCTTCACTGGTTCCAACCTTTTGCACAAAAATATTCTGCATGAAAGTGTCAATTATCCCACAATCACAACACTCCGTCCTCCTGCACACGCCTATTACCTAACACCCTCCCCCAACGGCAATATATTACGGAGAAATTTAAACATTACCTCCCGCACCCAGCCTTTAATAGCAACCCTTTTCAGGGCCCCCTATATCACTCCATGCATACATCGGATTACAAACCCACAACCCTAGCAAACTACCCTCCCCACACCCACCCAGAGGCCTGTGTACCTATCTTAACCCCGCAGGGTTCCCTTGCATAAACACAACACGTTCAACATTCCTCACACACTGAACTTCCCTACCCCTCACCCAACGTTTTACTAAGTCCCTATCCTCTCCATGCGTAGCCCGTACCTGTGATTCTACCCCTCCCTGAAATAAATGTGTTTAAACGTTCATCCAACAACCAATTGATGCAGCACCATTAACCCCAGCCCTCCACTGGCATACCGGTAGACACACACTCTCTTCGACAACCATTACAGCCCGAAACCCCAAATATATAGATACACGTCTTCAACCAGACGTTCTTCATCAATTGTTCCAAGAGGATATATACCCGGCCAATGCACAGCTTACCATACAATATCACATTCACCACAAAAGCATGCTGGTGCAGCGTCAAATCACCTTACGCATGCCAGCCATCTACCCAAAACCTATCACTGCTTCTTTCGAATTCACCTTCCGTGCCTCCAGAAAATTTTATATGTGAAACAACCCCAATACCTCAAGTTTACTTACAGGGGCCAAACCATCACCTGTTCGAAATACCCCACCACACCATCCCCACCCTAAAATAGCATCGACTTATCCCTATTAAGCATCATTCCCGTTGCCATTGCCAAAAACTCTCCACAACTCATAACCCTACAAAATCTTCAGACCTTCTAAATAGCACTGTAGTGTTCCATCACATATCCTCGATCCCGGGTTCCACAGACACTCCATCCCTCTCCGTCCCTTCCCGTATGCCCCAAACGCACAGACCTATTTGAAGGATCTTGGAGGCAATGCAAAGAGAAGCTGCGAACAGGGAAACCTTGCATTTAACCCCGTTATCGTACACAGGGTGACCTAATCTGTGGAATATTGCATTTATATGAATGTATCATTTTATTACATAACAGTAAATGAAAAGATAATTATTACTATCAGTTAGACATGTAGGAATTTGGCGACCCTAGGTCGCAAAAATGTTCCCCCTTCGATACCTACCCACTGTCATATCCACAAGTTGCTCTGGACCTATTAAATTACAAATGTAACTACATCACCAGGCACATGCTGGTAAATATTAAAATTTGTGGACTGTATATTAAAAATAATAAATGGTTAAATATTTATACACAATTATATAACAGAAGGAAACTATATCTTAATATCACTCACCAATTTGACTGGAGATTAATGGTATCACTACTCAGAAAACCTCAATCTAACTAAATCTATGGAAAATAATGCTGGCCCAGAATTACACACAAATCTAGAGAGCTATCTGAGGTTCCTGGGAGAGGTCTTGTTCCATCGCCTGATATCTCAAGTTATGCAGGATTGCATATATCGACCAATTTCGCCCTCCTATTTGAGAGGTAGTTTCAGCACAATTTTTAACCTCTACAGCACGATAAAAATTCTTCCCCATTCACCAAAGTTTCTAATACGAATTCAAAAAACCAAGATGGCCAGTCTCGTCTGCGAAGAGACAGGCTTTCCGTTTTATATGACATAAATATTATTAAATACAGTATGGCCATCGATTACATATAAATACTGAATTTCTGGAAAATATATACAGTACTTCCACACTGCGGCCGGCCGGAGTTCATTTCTAAACGACTCAATTTGCTCATTTGACAGTGGGGGAGGACCTGGGTACATATAGGATATGGCATTTTTTTTTTGTCCCACCACGGCGACATATTAACAAGATTTAATCACCCTTTTTTACACTTTGCGTCATTGTGGAATTCCAGAAAAGTTTTCCCTAATACAATTTAATGTATCTTGTACCCCACCAAGCATTACATTTTATGGGCATTAGAACAATTAAATTTGTTAGATGATGGTTTTGGGCCAGTTTAAGATAAGGGTTGTTTAGCATAAATCACCCAAATTTCAGCATTTTATAACTAGCTGCCACTAGTTACATTGTTCTCTAAATACAGCCCCAATTTCTCTATTATGGACGGAATCTTTCACAATTTTTCTTTCCATCATCAATTTAATCTTCATTTCCATAGATTTCCTCCTGTACCCTCTTTATCCAAATATTCAAGAGGATGTGAAAAACTCCTTAAATGAAATATTCATCTTGTTTAGAAATTTAAACACCAACTTAGTTTACATTGATTAGTTTATATCAATGATAAGGAACGGACAAACTATTGGAAGTGGGGTCACAGTAATTTCAACATGGGTAATATACACCTTTTGTACAGGCCAATTAGTTTATTTACCAACCACTCGGTCTTTTAAAACCATGTACTCCATTTACCAAATTTGCATAAGGTACACCTTGAGACAAGAAATCAGCTGGATCTCCTCACCAGGGTTTATGATTAAATGTTAACATATGCTGACCCAAACTCTTATACATTTCTTGCATCTGATTAATTTTCAGCAGCGACTTCTGTTTTGTATATGTACACATTTTTACTGTTTCCATTACGAATCCATTGTAAGGATACCTCATTATCAGACCAATTACAGGGTCATAATATTTATCTCTCTGCAAATTATTTCTTACATAATTAGCTAATTGACACCTACAAATGGCTGTTTATTCCAACTGAGGCAAGGTACGTGATTTAATTGGAGACACTTTAGCCTTAGACATAACAAGAGAAATAACACATACATTGAAGGTAAGAAACTGCTACATATGCCAATTGTGTGCTCATCACAAAAAAAATGTGGAGTATATTTTCCATTTGGATTGGCCAACTGGCGTGGGAACTCCAACATTGGAATTTTCTCATAATCACCAATTAATTCATCCGACCTGGTTTAATGAATTCTCAGGTAGAATTCATCCAAGCCACATTTAAGTTCCATGCTTCCTGAATTAATAATTTCCCTCTTATTAGTTAAGGGCGTGACACTAAAACCTAGTGGCTCAAAACATGGAAACTTCGCAAGAAAACTCTCTTAGTTAATTTATGGACATACTGTTAATTATTAGGTTTTTTTTAAACATTAACAAATCTCCTCTCACAATCCAAATTAAACCCAATACATTAGTACATTTTGGCACTTCATTCTCCAGGGAAAATCTTTACTTATTTTGTCCTTTAATTTGGACCGAATTGCTTTTCCATTCCATCTGAAGCATATTGCCACTTGGTATTATTTTATTGCCTCTCCATAAGTCATTAACATTCCTCTTCAGTTTGACGGTCACACCCAGGAAATTGTTTTCCACATAAAAATTGTTTGCTAATTAGTTTACTCAGTGGACTTCCTATACGTTTAAGGTGTGCATTTATCGTCCTTGAAGTAGGAACGGACTGCGATGTAGCACCAAACAATACGCTCCTAAAGCGAAAAGGTTTTTCAGAGTGCTAGTGGGTCATTGGATTCTCAGGATATAAGAAGGGGTACAATCCCGGTTTCAGCCTCTTGTAAACCCACTCTTAGGAAAGCTTACTTATATCAGCCATAAAGGCATAATTCTTTACTCTGAAATATTTATAAGATATCTCCTAATTTTCCATCAACGACGGGACCTGTCATCAAACAGTCATTTAAAACTAGGACATTTTTGTTATTCCGCACTACAATTAAAACAAATCCTCAAAGGAGTGGTCTTAGAATCCTTCTTCACTCCGTGAATGTGGCAAATAGGTGACCATAAATTTTGGGTTCTGCTCAGGAGGGTACCTCTTCTATAAGTTATTAATTAACTGCTAAGCAATTATATTCATTATAGGCAGTTAAACAATTCTGGTGTCTTACTCAGTTCGCGACCTGAGCCTTTAACTGTCCATTATGCCATTCTGTAATTAGTGGGCAATTCTGGATGGTTTCAGTCTCCACGGAAGTCGTACCCAGTATTGTCCAGATTCAAATTTTACATCTCTCAGATACTGCCTCTTGAGTAAAGAATCGTCTGGACTTTCTTCATTTACTTATTCTAATCTGTCTAATTCCACATATTTATGCACTGGCTCAACACATCCTCATTTGGAAGAAGTATACTGGGGTTACGATTTTCATGAGGTAAGACACACAGTTATGGTTAGTTGTAGTTTCTTGGTCATGAATTATTATTACGAGGATTCCTACCATACATTACCATGGCCTCCAGCAGTCTTCAAAGGGTGACACCACATTTCTTTTACCATATCCTTTACAAAGGAGGCATAATAATCACATACTATCCAAAATATTTATTGGGCCTACAGAATCATTTTTACACCAGAAGGTGCTAAGAAGTACTTTACATATGTGAGAGTCTTTCGGTAGCTTTACTATGCCCTACTGGCAGTATTTTTCTCTGGGGAAGTCTGTCTACAATTACTTGCTTTAAAACATTTTTTCTCATTGCCCAACCTACAGTTACATAACAGTGTTCATAGAAATGAGCTCTTTTATCTGAGAGAAAACCAGATAATTTTAAAGTTGTGGTATCTCCATCTGTATTTTAATACCAAACAAGCATATTACGTTTTATGCAAAAGTACAGTGAGATCCCTGGTCCAATAAATGCATATACATTTTTTGATTATGCCTTTTATCATCAATATTTACCTGTTTACACAGGGTAAGGTACTTCAGCAAACCCATCATTATAACATTAGCAGCATTTTTTTACATTAGCCACTGTTGTGTCAGGATTGTCAAGTTATTCATTATTATCAACATTATATATAGACCCTATACATGAAAATATGGTGTCTTCCTTTGTGACATTGATAACAAAGTTTAACTTGGCATAACCAATTCTTCACATTGTGTTACCAAACACCTGATACCATATGTCAAGTTCCTCCAATCTTTCAACTTTTTCATTCCATGAATTGTATGCATTGCAAATTCTTAGAAAAATTTGTACCCTTGCAGAAAAGACAATCTCTCTTTTTCTGTTACTGGTTTTACCTAATAACTGTGCTACTCTTAGGAGGTTAATTATTCTTCTTACCTTAGTGTGGAGAATCATTATTTCTGATTCCTGTACTTGCTATGCACCTATATGCAACTCTTTTTAGGAAAATGAATTTTGATTATTAAAACATTTTTTTGGGATAATTTTTCCCTTTGTGAAACTTGACAGATATTCTAGTTATTTATGGGTTGCATCTTTAATGAGTTAGTTGGCTGGTCTGCAAACTGAACAATTAATTCATTGAAAAGTCCTAGTCTTATTTCCTCCAGGACCCAAAATAACCATTGTGATATTTATTGAGAGTCCATTCCATGTGTTTTACAGCTTAAATTTATTCTGTACCATGGCACTCAATAACCAGTCTTATTTCTTAAGATTATGTTTATTACTTAAAGTTTTGAGAGTGCTCTCCAGTTTAAACTCAAACTGCTAGTAAACCTTGGTAAGTGTGATCTGGAGTTTTAAATTAACAATAACATTCACTATATACAACCTACTTTGTTCTATATTTCCATAAGGGACTTTCAAACAAGTCAACTGCTTCCTTGTAAGAGTCATTTGCATGGGAAAGGCTTGTATGAGTATATGAGCATCCTCCTCTTACCCTGTCCTTTTGAGGATAAAAATAATTTAGTTACACAGGGCTAGATCACTCCCTATCATGCACAGCTGCTTTAAAAAATTGACCCAAAATATCCTCCCAATTTTCTCCGGGGGATTAAACACAGGCAAACACAATTCTGGGAGTTTTGGCAAGTATATTATTTGTTGGAGCAGACTGGATCCAAAAACTGCCTGGTTTACACATTTTAATTTAATTCAAGGGCACGGACTTTTTCAAGAAAGAATCTTTTCCTCTAATTCATAAATAACCTTTTTTATTAATCTGAGGTCTATTTCAGGTCTCATCTACACAGTCAGTTTACTATTAAATCTCCTTCATATTTGTTGTAATTTAAATTTATGAATCATATCTATTCCCTAAAGCATCTAAATACAATTTTAATCATCAGTATTCACAGTTTCTTGATTCATTAATTCCAAGACACTTATTATATGGCCTGGTTTACATGAACTTTTTCTCTAGGGCCTGTATTGATGCTTTCTTTACTTCTTATTCCAATATGTTTAGGTCTCTTCTATATTAATTTCCTCATTTTCAGCTATGATGCAATTAAATTAAAGTTCAACTTTATTTAATAACACTGATTTGTACTAAATTATGCATTTATAACAGGTAAATAGTACACTTACCTTAACATAAATTCTAGTTACTTGAGCCTTAGCAATTACAGTAAAAATTGTAAATTAAATTTTCTTAAATATACATAATATAGTTAGTACACTGAGCATGCCAAATTACACATGTAAGAAATTTTATATAAATTTTAAAATGTGCAATAATACAAACCTTTAGGCCAATCTTGGCTTATAAAAATTAGTATACAATTATATAAAGCGTTGCCAGAATTTGCATAGCAAAATTAATATTATAACATTAATATCATTAGCAACACTTTGCCTTCATCATTACATTACATTGATATAAAATCTTGGCGGAAATTGTCTTTCATCAAATTAATATTGTAATAATTATAATCCACTACACATTAAGTAAAATTAATTATTATTACACATTAATATAATTAGCAAACAACCTGGCTTATCAATTTTAAAACACATTACATGATATAAAATCTTGGCCAGGAATTGTATATCAAATTAATATTATACAAATTAATATAAACTTAGCCAGACTTTGACTTATCAATATTAATATTGGAATAATTATAATCCACTACACATTAAGTAATTTGTGAACTTAACCATCCACCTCTCCATCTGTCATTTCACAATATTTATTAAGTAATTAACCAATTAATGACTTCACTAATTACCTCCGGTTCAAGAAGGACCAACGGGCAAAATTTAAATGTGGGAAAATTGCACTTTATCTGAATGTAACTCATGATATACATAACAGAACAATGATAACCAAAGATAATTATTATTTATCAGAGTTACATAAGACAAGTAGGAAATTGGGACACCATAGGTCGCAAAAATGTCCCCCTTCGATATCCCTACCTCTGTATATCCACAAGGTTGCTCTGGACCTATTAAAGTAACAAATGAAAAATACATCACCAAGAGGAATGCTGGTAAATATATAAAATTTGTGGACTTTATATTAAAAATTAATAAATGGTTATTATATACACAATTACATAACAGAAGGAAACTAATATCTTTAATATCACTCACCAATTTGACTGGAGATTAATGTGTTATCATACCAGAAAAACCTCACTCTAACTAAATCATGAAAATAATGCTGGCCCAGAATTACACACAAATCTAGAGAGCTTATCTGAGGTTCTGGCGAGGTCTTGTCCGTCGCCCTGTATTCAAGTTTGCAGGAGTGCATATCCACCCAATTTTACGCCTTCCTATTTTGAGAGGTGTCCGCACAATTTTTTAACCTCTAGAGCACGAAAAATACGTCATTCACAAAGTTTCTAATACAAATTCAAAAAAACAAAGAGGCCCAGTCTCGGTCTGCGCAGAGAACAGGCTTTCCGTTTTCTATACATAAATATTATTAAATACAGTTTGGGCCATCTATTTACATATTAATACTGAATTTTTCTGGAAAATATATACAGTATTTTCCACATGATCTACCTTTCACTTGCACCCTATCGTTGCCTGCTCCATAAAACAACACCCTTAGCCCAAAAACGATTTCCCTCCAAAACCCCTGCCATTGCATAACTTCCACAATGCCTCACGGCTCCACACAGTCATACGCCGCCATGGAAATCTAATGCTAAAAACCCACCCTTGATGTTCCACCCACTTTCCATCTACAAACTACGTATTAATCCCTGGCCCCACACACATCCAACGCCCAGGCACTCCATATTGACCCTCGTCCAAAAATTCTCTGGGAAAGAAACCTTTCAAACTATTTCCTAACCAACTTTAGCAAAGTTCTTTGTAATCACCACAACATTAAGGTGATCGAAATGGTAGTTTCAGCACACATTCACAAGACTCTCTTTTTAGGACCAGACCACTTACACCCGTTTCTCTGCTGTTTCCCCAACCTGCCCCGATTTTCAAGGCATTAAATAACTCACTAAAAACCATGCAAAAAATCCCAGTTTCCCTATAAAAATCACAAGGGATGCCGTCAATTGCCAGGCGATTTACCCATACTCATCCACTCCACCTCCATCCTAATCTCCTCTCACTTATAGGCCCACTCAATGTCAATTCGATCCATATGCATTAGGATTACCAGTTTACCCAGTTCCCATCGCACCTAACGCCTCACAATTAACCCCCCTACAACTTTTACCATTCTTCTCGTACCATGTAATCCACATAACAACCCATACTTCTGTTGACGAAAGCAACTGCCCCCTGACGATATCACCCAAATTGTCCTGTACCCGCAAAACCTACTCATTTCGTGTGCCCTACGAGGTGTCCCTGCTCCCGCAAGACATACGCGATAGACAGGTCCCCCCATAAGAACTCATCAAGGGCCCCCCGCAACATCACGGCATCCAAATTGGGATTTTTTAATATCCCTAATTCGTTGTTTCAGACCCTCAATCTCACCCTCGGATATGCACACCCTCACCCATATTGCATTCCTGTAGTTGACCTTCAAGGCAATTTAAAATCCCATATTGAAAACCCCCTCTCTTCTTTTCCCCTCTTCTGATAAAAATCCCTCACTTTCCCCTTACTGACAGTGTCCACCACCCAATGACATCAACCCCCCGTCTCATCCATATCAGCCAACCACCCTATTTCCAAGCCACTCAAAAGATTCCCTCTCCCCCCCCCTGATGTTTTAAATAACCCAAAACATTCATCTTCCAGTAAACTCTGAAAACGCTTAGCAAAACCCTCCCAATTTAAGTCCACCAAGAACCCCTCGATGGTCAGAGAAGCTCATTCAATGCCCACACACTGTTCACCCTCACCCCCTGAGATACTAAATGCTCAAGCCTGCCACATAAACATGCTTAATATACGTATTGCCGCCACTCAATTCACCTCCCCTCCAACATCCACTACATTCACACCCTCGCAACAGGTACCCCTCTAAAAGACATAAGGTAGGATCAACGGTGAACCTAGGTTCCCTAAGTGTATATAAACTGGTTAAAGTGATATAATAACAAGGGACCTAAATTTATGTCTAGAACAAATTAACTCTGTGGACCCGAGGTATTGCTCAGTCTGCTATTCCCTTAAAAAAGAAAGAAAAGATGTGTAAACTAGAAAGAGGAAAAAGGTACTCCCGTACAGGCGAAGGCAAAGAACAACAAGAGCCATTAAAAGAAGCCAATATGTCTGTAATTACGTAGGGAGGCATTTGTCAAAGAAATAGCAAACATCAAACTAAAGCTAAATGAATCTTACAGGATCAAGAAATACGGAAGATCTAAAAGGCCATAAATGAAATTGAAAGAAAACCCAAAATATTTCTTTTCTTATGTCGAAACAAAGTCGGGAGAAACAGCATCCCATTACTGGGCCGGTATTAGACGCAGATGGGTCACTACTCAGATGACAGTAGGAATGATGTGAGCCGCTAACCAGACTGGAGTCAAAACCTAAATGATTTTTTTTTATAAAAGGGACAGAATTTGGTAAACTCAAACCCATTGATATTTACCCTGACACCAGATGACTTCGAAACAGGTGAATTGATAAGTGGCTTCCCAAAAGCACCTCTGACCCAGGGTCCAGACTCATGACCATCCTTGTTCATCCAAGAAACTGAAAGAAGCCCCTATCATGTGCATTTAACATACTATAGAGAGGAAGTAGGAAACCAGGGCGTCCCACATCTGCTTTAAAAGAGGAGAGACATATCCCCCTCCACAAAGAGGACAGTAAAGCAATAACAAAGAACTACACGATCGATAGCATTAACATCCCATATCATAAAAATCCTTTTAAAAGGGGTTATAAGAAAGGAAGATCTCCACCCATCCACCCTGTTACACAACCCAGGGCAACATGGGTTAGAGCAAGTTCCGCTCCTGCATGTCCCAACTACTGGAACTATGACAAAGGTCTGGATATCCAGAAGACAAACAGGGAACGCAGAAGCCTTTGACAAAATGTGACTAGTGGTAAAATAGCGCAAAATGGTGAATAAAGAAATACAGGGAAAAGTTGGTAGATGGACTCTATAATTCCTAACAAATAGAGCACAAGAGATAGTAGTTAAACAAAGTAAAGTCTGAGGCGGCTACTGTGAAAGCTTTGTTCCACAAGGCACAGATATTCACTCCCATCTGTTCATATCCTCATATCTGACACAGACACAGCACGTGCTTCCTTTGCCGATGACACCGAATTTGCACGGGGACCTTGAAGACACTGCAGACACCAGGCGAACATCAACCAAAATCTTTAAAGTGGCTGCAGAAAAATTATGAAAATTCAATGATGAGAAATTTCAATTAATCCGATATGGAAAACTGTTGAAAAATCAACAAACTACATCGGAGCATTAAAAAACAAATTTCCAACCACACAATCCGAACGAAAAACTAATCCAAAAAGAATGGGAGTGATAGTGTCAGAGGATTCACCTTCTACGACCACAACATTGTATCAATCACCATCTGCTAGAAAAATGACAAGATGGATAATGAGAACCTTCAGAAACCAGGGATGCCAAGCCCATGATGACATACTCTTCAGGTCGCTTCTTCTATTAGGTTGGAAATATTGCTGCACACTAACAGCACCTTTCAAAGAAGGTGAAATTTCTGACCTAGAAAATTACAGAAAACTTCACGGCACAGATATAAACTGCGATAAAAACACCTCAATTACTGGGAACGCTTGAAGTTCCTCAACTGTACTTCCTAGAAAGCGGGCGGAAGAGATAATGATTATATAACTTGGAAAATCTTAGAGGATTAGTACCAAACTTGCAAATGGAATCCTTCATTCTATGAAAGCAAAAGACTCGGCAGACGATGCAACATCCCCCCAGTTGAAAAGTAGGGGCGCCACTAAGCCACGGATTAGAGGACCAACACATAAGTGTAAGGGGGCCCCCGAGTACTGTTCCAACTTGCCTCCCAGCACACATAAGGAGAATTACCCAATAGACCCCTGGCTGTCTTCAAGAAGGGCGCTGGACGGGCACCTAAAGTCAGTGCCTGACCTGCCGGGCCTGGTTCGTACGTCGGTGTTGCTTGCGCGCCAAACAATAACAGCTAGTTGATCAGGCTCTGATCCACCGTGAGAGGGCCTGGTCACAGGGACCGGGCTGCGTGGGCGTTGTTCCCCGAAAACCCCTCTCCAGGTATCTCCCAGGTTTTACACAATGAGATACATTTTTTCGTTAGGTTAAAGAATGATTTTTTTTTTGAAATTATCTGCATACGCAAATTTTCGCTTGCCTGAATTTCGGCAAGAAGAGACTGCTATTTAAGCCAAAATCGCAAGTTTTACATCAGAGGTAGTAAAGTTGGTAGACAGCAGTCTCCAGGGAGGTAAGTATTGTAAGTACCGTGAGGTGTGAAAACGGAAAGCTGTAATTGTTTTCATGATGGTAGGATTTGCTGGTGCTTTTTTTCTGCCTCATAAACATGCAGATTTCAGGTAATCTTGCTACTTCTACTTACACTTCGGTCACACTACACATGCATTGTACAAGCATATATATACACACCCTCTGGGTTTCTTTTGTTTTCTTACTAGTTCTTGTCCTTGTTTATTTCTTGCTTATCTCCTGGGGAAATGGAAACAGAATTTCTTCCTCTGTAAAGCCATGCGTGTTGTAAGAAGGAGACTAAAGTTGCAGGGTAGCAAGGAGCTAGTAACCCTTCTCCTGTTGTTTATATTACTAAAATGTAAAAGGAGAGTTTTCATTTTTTGAGGGGGGGCCACCAGCATCGGTGGGATCAGCTCCTCCCAGAGGTTGTAACAGGTGAAACCGATCGTGGAGAAAAAATGCTTAACAATGCCCCTGGAAGAAAGGTACAAACCTCGTTTCTAACGATGAAGCGCCACTTTCAGGAGATTTCCTTTTAGCTGTCCTTAATTTCTTCCTTGGCATCCGCCTTGACCCTCAGGCTGTTCTAATTAGTGTAGCTCTTCTCGTCTAGCCAACCCTATATACTTTCCGAACATAGGTGTAAATTGCGGCATAGGCATCAAACTAATCAGTTTGAGCTACAGTTTTATCGTTAATACGCGGAAGAGAAGTATTCCAGTCACGAGGTACTCAGTGACAATCATCAAGCAAATTCTGCCACAGCACGTTACCATAGCAAAACAGAACATCAGGTACTGAGGCCTGACGGAACAAGAGAGCGGACAACGAGTTTCCTTGTTGTCCTGGAAGGGATGGGAGATTGCCATGGGACCTACACTGCGCATCTACGTTAACCCAAACCTGCTTACCAATACTCTTAAGACTGAAGGGGGTGTGTTGGCAGTTACAAGGTAACCTAGAAGTATCACAAATTGCAAGGGGTTGGCATCACGCCTTATAACTTCGTTCCAGTAGGGTGAGAAGGACACTTGAAGCATGGAGCAAGGATGCATCTATGACAAATATATTCACTTAGTGTTAGATTCTTTATCTTTCAATTTCACACACGAGCATTCACTTATTTATAGTTATATTTATAAATGTATTGACCAAACAATGGACATCACGCATCACTTGTTAAGGCCTATTTGTGCTGGGAAATAATCTCCCTCTTCTCCTGCATAACCTTAACCCGGGATTCACTTTCCTCAAAAACAGTATTAATTGCTTTCATAACCTTCCACTTTTCCACAACCCACTTGATTATCTGCCACATTGCTATCCTAATCCAACTATCATATGCCTTTTTCCAAATCCATATAACACAGTAAAACCTCTTTACCCTTATTAAATACTGTTCATGTATATGCTTCAAAGTACTGAGATAAAGTAGATATAAAATACCTTAAGTTAATAAACTTATTACGTTATTTTAAAGTTAATTTTTACAAAATTTTTTCGATCCCCTTTTTTTCCTTACTATCAATACAGAAGAAATGATTCTTATTACGATATAACTGGAGTATAATTCTCCATAAAAAAATCCAAGACTAATCATTGCCTATTATTATGAAGTTTATCGTTAATCAATGAGTATACCTGAAAGAAAGAATTACGACAAGATTTATAGGTTAGACAGAGAGCAGGATGCAGATTTGAAGCGGCAGGCTTGAGGATAGAACAAGTGTTTACTTGTATCTTTAATATAACGTAAATAACGTTATTGGACTTAGGTATTTTATTTGTACCTTTTTCTCAGAATTTATATAACCGCAATCACATACTTTATACTCAACTTATAAATTACCATGACTTCTTTCTTTCTGAATGGGGCCTTTAACATCAATATGATCAATCAGGTTACAGCGTCTCTATTTTCCAAGCGATTAGGAGGGGAATTTGACCTAGAATGGAAATAATGGTATAAAAATACCGACACAATGGAAAAATAAAAATATATATCAATAAAGGATCACCATTATACTGACTATATGTTAATATTTCCAGTTAACTAGAATACTTTGAAATCTCTTAACACATGATAGCTTCTATATAATGAAATTTCAACAAGTCTGACAGTTCGGTGACTTTAGAGAATTAAGCTCTAGACTAATAGTTTCCCAATTTAAATTTAAAATGAGTAAGCAGTGTGAAGACCTTCTCCCACACCCAGAGAGATGCTGTAACTGCCTACTCTCTCCACTCACTCTGATGTAGCTCGCGTCAGGCAATAGTAACCAGAAGTGAGGTCATACAAACATTAAATGGTTGTTACCCACCTGGGTTAAAAAAAATGATTCATTCAATATAAAAATAATAAATAAAATAAATAAATAAAAAAATAATATATATATTATATATATATATATATATATATATATATATATATATCTTTTATATATATATATATATATATATATATATTACCGATCTTGGAAAAAATCCGCCAACACAGTGCTCATCAACGCTTCAGGAAAGGACCAAGCGCGTTCTCCTGGCAGTGAAGGCACCCACACTCAGGAGATTTCCTTTTAAGCTGCTCTCAATTCCTCCTGGGCACTCGACTAGACCCAAGCCACTTCGGATTGTGATGATTCTCTTCGGCCAGCCGCCCCATCCTCGCAAAACATAGGTGTTTTTGCGGCAGGGGCAACGGCCTGATCAATTCGGACTTCATGGTCTCGTGTGTTCACACAGCAGAAGTAAAGTGTGCCGACAAGAGAAAGTCCAACGGCATCATAAAGGGAAGCCTCGCTACAGCCCGTTGCCCAGCTTCAACGGGGAACCCCAAGTGAAGATGTAGGGTCTGACGAAAGTCAAAAGTGTCCTGATGGAGCTACTATGCTACCTGGAAGGATGGAAAGCAGATTGCCTGGGACTTTTTTTATATTTTATTTAAAACACTGTGTTTACAATACAACCAAAATAAAACAGTGTGTTGGTAAATGTGTTATAACACATTACACAGTATTTACCTCCCTATACATGAAACAAAAAAAAAACACATACCAAACATCCAAGAAATAATACATAATGTACATTCACAGTGGTGGTTCTTAAGGACATAATAACCCCCCAATATATAAATAAAAACAAAACAATATAACTTAAATCGTAACACAAGGACAGTATATAGTTTAGCATGTGTTTCACAGAGACGCAGACATAAAACAGAATGCTTATGGAACTGAGAAATTGAAAACATTATAAACAACCAGGACCGCAACATACCTGTACAAATAGCTTACTATAAAAAATACAACACACTCACTACAACCCCCCCTCCCCCACCACTATTCCCAAACAGCTTGTATCTGCCTGTCACCATCATAATCAAGACTATCAAAATAACATTAATCTAACATTTTTTGAATATAGAAACATTCTGAAACACGCTTCATTACTAACCAATCCCTGAAAAACAGAGGAAATACAAAATGCATGAAAACATGTATTAAATAGACATACAAAAACCACTATTATACAGCAATGTACACAGACACAAACATACTCTCCAAACATGTAATTAACACCTCATTTACAATTACAGCACACTAAATACTCATACATAACATACCATCACTTCATAGAAGTATTAGTATTAATAACAATATATAAAAATTAAAATCCAATTACGTAACACAGCTTGGGATACATAATATACATAAAGTTTTGTCTTGCGTTTCACGGAAACGCAAGGAGGAAAGAAAACATTGGTAATAACAAACAAATTGCAATAAAAAAAAATCATAAATCAACAGTTCTTAATATAGAAAGCAATCCTTAAACACGCTTCATACATAACCTCATCCCTGCACAGACACAGTAAGTACATTTTTCAAAAATAATACATTAGCATAATAAGAACCTTCACAGTCATCATGCACATAAGAGTTCACAGTCACCATAAAGTACCAGACTTCAATACCTTGCGAAATCAATGCCCCATTTTTCTCTTTCCAGTTTTCCTTGCGGGGAATCTGGCTGCCTCACATACGTATATCCCCCCCACATTAAAAAATAGAAGAATCATTCCAGAAGATCACTAAGAAGAATCATAAGAAGAATTATAAGAAGAATCATCGAGAAAGAATCATAAGAAGAATCATAAGAAGAATCATAAGAAGAATCAACCAGGTCACAACCCCCACCATCGCATAGCACATGTCATTGGAAAGTTCCTGACCACCACAGCCACTCACTTAACCCGAACAAGCATTACACCTCTTGTGCTCCAAATGCACCATTCCACGTCCCGCGCCTTCCTCAAGAAGCCAGCTACGTCATGTCCCCTGAGTCATTAGCGTAAAGCCATAGTCCTCCTCTCGGAAAGTACGATATCCATCCGAAAAAGTAAAATACCATCTGTTCAAGTGATCTCCTTATTCCTCCCTTTGTTGTCCCATAATATATCGTTTGCACAGGTGCCAGGGCCCTACCCTAATTCCTAACTCTAACCTAATTCGCTCCCCCCCCCCCCCGGCGCTCTCCGTAAAATCACGCAGAATACACGAAGGTCGGCGATCCAGGTAACCCATCGCATCTGTACCGGCACCCCCACCACCCATATCCAAGCTTAATGCCAGTAGTTAGAACACAAAATACCCACCCTCACCCACCATACGTTAAACCCTGCTAAACCACTCTTCACTGGTTCCAACCTTTTGCACAAAAATATTCTGCATGAAAGTGTCAATTATCCCACAATCACAACACTCCGTCCTCCTGCACACGCCTATTACCTAACACCCTCCCCCAACGGCAATATATTACGGAGAAATTTAAACATTACCTCCCGCACCCAGCCTTTAATAGCAACCCTTTTCAGGGCCCCCTATATCACTCCATGCATACATCGGATTACAAACCCACAACCCTAGCAAACTACCCTCCCCACACCCACCCAGAGGCCTGTGTACCTATCTTAACCCCGCAGGGTTCCCTTGCATAAACACAACACGTTCAACATTCCTCACACACTGAACTTCCCTACCCCTCACCCAACGTTTTACTAAGTCCCTATCCTCTCCATGCGTAGCCCGTACCTGTGATTCTACCCCTCCCTGAAATAAATGTGTTTAAACGTTCATCCAACAACCAATTGATGCAGCACCATTAACCCCAGCCCTCCACTGGCATACCGGTAGACACACACTCTCTTCGACAACCATTACAGCCCGAAACCCCAAATATATAGATACACGTCTTCAACCAGACGTTCTTCATCAATTGTTCCAAGAGGATATATACCCGGCCAATGCACAGCTTACCATACAATATCACATTCACCACAAAAGCATGCTGGTGCAGCGTCAAATCACCTTACGCATGCCAGCCATCTACCCAAAACCTATCACTGCTTCTTTCGAATTCACCTTCCGTGCCTCCAGAAAATTTTATATGTGAAACAACCCCAATACCTCAAGTTTACTTACAGGGGCCAAACCATCACCTGTTCGAAATACCCCACCACACCATCCCCACCCTAAAATAGCATCGACTTATCCCTATTAAGCATCATTCCCGTTGCCATTGCCAAAAACTCTCCACAACTCATAACCCTACAAAATCTTCAGACCTTCTAAATAGCACTGTAGTGTTCCATCACATATCCTCGATCCCGGGTTCCACAGACACTCCATCCCTCTCCGTCCCTTCCCGTATGCCCCAAACGCACAGACCTATTTGAAGGATCTTGGAGGCAATGCAAAGAGAAGCTGCGAACAGGGAAACCTTGCATTTAACCCCGTTATCGTACACAGGGTGACCTAATCTGTGGAATATTGCATTTATATGAATGTATCATTTTATTACATAACAGTAAATGAAAAGATAATTATTACTATCAGTTAGACATGTAGGAATTTGGCGACCCTAGGTCGCAAAAATGTTCCCCCTTCGATACCTACCCACTGTCATATCCACAAGTTGCTCTGGACCTATTAAATTACAAATGTAACTACATCACCAGGCACATGCTGGTAAATATTAAAATTTGTGGACTGTATATTAAAAATAATAAATGGTTAAATATTTATACACAATTATATAACAGAAGGAAACTATATCTTAATATCACTCACCAATTTGACTGGAGATTAATGGTATCACTACTCAGAAAACCTCAATCTAACTAAATCTATGGAAAATAATGCTGGCCCAGAATTACACACAAATCTAGAGAGCTATCTGAGGTTCCTGGGAGAGGTCTTGTTCCATCGCCTGATATCTCAAGTTATGCAGGATTGCATATATCGACCAATTTCGCCCTCCTATTTGAGAGGTAGTTTCAGCACAATTTTTAACCTCTACAGCACGATAAAAATTCTTCCCCATTCACCAAAGTTTCTAATACGAATTCAAAAAACCAAGATGGCCAGTCTCGTCTGCGAAGAGACAGGCTTTCCGTTTTATATGACATAAATATTATTAAATACAGTATGGCCATCGATTACATATAAATACTGAATTTCTGGAAAATATATACAGTACTTCCACACTGCGGCCGGCCGGAGTTCATTTCTAAACGACTCAATTTGCTCATTTGACAGTGGGGGAGGACCTGGGTACATATAGGATATGGCATTTTTTTTTTGTCCCACCACGGCGACATATTAACAAGATTTAATCACCCTTTTTTACACTTTGCGTCATTGTGGAATTCCAGAAAAGTTTTCCCTAATACAATTTAATGTATCTTGTACCCCACCAAGCATTACATTTTATGGGCATTAGAACAATTAAATTTGTTAGATGATGGTTTTGGGCCAGTTTAAGATAAGGGTTGTTTAGCATAAATCACCCAAATTTCAGCATTTTATAACTAGCTCTGCACCTAGTTACATTGTTCTCTAAATACAGCCCCAATTTCTCTATTATGGAATCTTTCACAATTTTTCTTTCCATCATCAATTTAATCTCATTTCCATAGATTTCCTCCTGTACCCTCTTTATCCAAATATTCAAGAGGATGTGAAAAACTCCTTAAATGAAATATTCATCTTGTTTAGAAATTTAAACACCAACTTAGTTACATTGATTAGTTTATATCAATGAATAAGGAAGGACAAACTATTGGAGTGGTGGTCACAGTAATTTCAACATGGGTAATATACACCTTTTGTACAGGCCAATTAGTTTATTTACCAACCACTCGGTCTTTTAAAACCATGTACTCCATTTACCAAATTTGCATAAGGTACACCTTGAGACAAGAAATCAGCTGGATCTCCTCACCAGGGTTTATGATTAAATGTTAACATATGCTGACCCAAACTATTATACTTCTCTTGCATCTGATTAATTTTCAGCAGCGACTTCTGTTTTGTATATGTACACATTTTTACTGTTTCCATTACGAATCCATTGTAAGGATACCTCATTATCAGACCAATTACAGGGTCATAATATTTATCTCTCTGCAAATTATTTCTTACATAATTAGCTAATTGACACCTACAAATGGCTGTTTATTCCAACTGAGGCAAGGTACGTGATTTAATTGGAGACACTTTAGCCTTAGACATAACAAGAGAAATAACACATACATTGAAGGTAAGAAACTGCTACATATGCCAATTGTGTGCTCATCACAAAAAAAATGTGGAGTATATTTTCCATTTGGATTGGCCAACTGGCGTGGGAACTCCAACATTGGAATTTTCTCATAATCACCAATTAATTCATCCGACCTGGTTTAATGAATTCTCAGGTAGAATTCATCCAAGCCACATTTAAGTTCCATGCTTCCTGAATTAATAATTTCCCTCTTATTAGTTAAGGGCGTGACACTAAAACCTAGTGGCTCAAAACATGGAAACTTCGCAAGAAAACTCTCTTAGTTAATTTATGGACATACTGTTAATTATTAGGTTTTTTTTAAACATTAACAAATCTCCTCTCACAATCCAAATTAAACCCAATACATTAGTACATTTTGGCACTTCATTCTCCAGGGAAAATCTTTACTTATTTTGTCCTTTAATTTGGACCGAATTGCTTTTCCATTCCATCTGAAGCATATTGCCACTTGGTATTATTTTATTGCCTCTCCATAAGTCATTAACATTCCTCTTCAGTTTGACGGTCACACCCAGGAAATTGTTTTCCACATAAAAATTGTTTGCTAATTAGTTTACTCAGTGGACTTCCTATACGTTTAAGGTGTGCATTTATCGTCCTTGAAGTAGGAACGGACTGCGATGTAGCACCAAACAATACGCTCCTAAAGCGAAAAGGTTTTTCAGAGTGCTAGTGGGTCATTGGATTCTCAGGATATAAGAAGGGGTACAATCCCGGTTTCAGCCTCTTGTAAACCCACTCTTAGGAAAGCTTACTTATATCAGCCATAAAGGCATAATTCTTTACTCTGAAATATTTATAAGATATCTCCTAATTTTCCATCAACGACGGGACCTGTCATCAAACAGTCATTTAAAACTAGGACATTTTTGTTATTCCGCACTACAATTAAAACAAATCCTCAAAGGAGTGGTCTTAGAATCCTTCTTCACTCCGTGAATGTGGCAAATAGGTGACCATAAATTTTGGGTTCTGCTCAGGAGGGTACCTCTTCTATAAGTTATTAATTAACTGCTAAGCAATTATATTCATTATAGGCAGTTAAACAATTCTGGTGTCTTACTCAGTTCGCGACCTGAGCCTTTAACTGTCCATTATGCCATTCTGTAATTAGTGGGCAATTCTGGATGGTTTCAGTCTCCACGGAAGTCGTACCCAGTATTGTCCAGATTCAAATTTTACATCTCTCAGATACTGCCTCTTGAGTAAAGAATCGTCTGGACTTTCTTCATTTACTTATTCTAATCTGTCTAATTCCACATATTTATGCACTGGCTCAACACATCCTCATTTGGAAGAAGTATACTGGGGTTACGATTTTCATGAGGTAAGACACACAGTTATGGTTAGTTGTAGTTTCTTGGTCATGAATTATTATTACGAGGATTCCTACCATACATTACCATGGCCTCCAGCAGTCTTCAAAGGGTGACACCACATTTCTTTTACCATATCCTTTACAAAGGAGGCATAATAATCACATACTATCCAAAATATTTATTGGGCCTACAGAATCATTTTTACACCAGAAGGTGCTAAGAAGTACTTTACATATGTGAGAGTCTTTCGGTAGCTTTACTATGCCCTACTGGCAGTATTTTTCTCTGGGGAAGTCTGTCTACAATTACTTGCTTTAAAACATTTTTTCTCATTGCCCAACCTACAGTTACATAACAGTGTTCATAGAAATGAGCTCTTTTATCTGAGAGAAAACCAGATAATTTTAAAGTTGTGGTATCTCCATCTGTATTTTAATACCAAACAAGCATATTACGTTTTATGCAAAAGTACAGTGAGATCCCTGGTCCAATAAATGCATATACATTTTTTGATTATGCCTTTTATCATCAATATTTACCTGTTTACACAGGGTAAGGTACTTCAGCAAACCCATCATTATAACATTAGCAGCATTTTTTTACATTAGCCACTGTTGTGTCAGGATTGTCAAGTTATTCATTATTATCAACATTATATATAGACCCTATACATGAAAATATGGTGTCTTCCTTTGTGACATTGATAACAAAGTTTAACTTGGCATAACCAATTCTTCACATTGTGTTACCAAACACCTGATACCATATGTCAAGTTCCTCCAATCTTTCAACTTTTTCATTCCATGAATTGTATGCATTGCAAATTCTTAGAAAAATTTGTACCCTTGCAGAAAAGACAATCTCTCTTTTTCTGTTACTGGTTTTACCTAATAACTGTGCTACTCTTAGGAGGTTAATTATTCTTCTTACCTTAGTGTGGAGAATCATTATTTCTGATTCCTGTACTTGCTATGCACCTATATGCAACTCTTTTTAGGAAAATGAATTTTGATTATTAAAACATTTTTTTGGGATAATTTTTCCCTTTGTGAAACTTGACAGATATTCTAGTTATTTATGGGTTGCATCTTTAATGAGTTAGTTGGCTGGTCTGCAAACTGAACAATTAATTCATTGAAAAGTCCTAGTCTTATTTCCTCCAGGACCCAAAATAACCATTGTGATATTTATTGAGAGTCCATTCCATGTGTTTTACAGCTTAAATTTATTCTGTACCATGGCACTCAATAACCAGTCTTATTTCTTAAGATTATGTTTATTACTTAAAGTTTTGAGAGTGCTCTCCAGTTTAAACTCAAACTGCTAGTAAACCTTGGTAAGTGTGATCTGGAGTTTTAAATTAACAATAACATTCACTATATACAACCTACTTTGTTCTATATTTCCATAAGGGACTTTCAAACAAGTCAACTGCTTCCTTGTAAGAGTCATTTGCATGGGAAAGGCTTGTATGAGTATATGAGCATCCTCCTCTTACCCTGTCCTTTTGAGGATAAAAATAATTTAGTTACACAGGGCTAGATCACTCCCTATCATGCACAGCTGCTTTAAAAAATTGACCCAAAATATCCTCCCAATTTTCTCCGGGGGATTAAACACAGGCAAACACAATTCTGGGAGTTTTGGCAAGTATATTATTTGTTGGAGCAGACTGGATCCAAAAACTGCCTGGTTTACACATTTTAATTTAATTCAAGGGCACGGACTTTTTCAAGAAAGAATCTTTTCCTCTAATTCATAAATAACCTTTTTTATTAATCTGAGGTCTATTTCAGGTCTCATCTACACAGTCAGTTTACTATTAAATCTCCTTCATATTTGTTGTAATTTAAATTTATGAATCATATCTATTCCCTAAAGCATCTAAATACAATTTTAATCATCAGTATTCACAGTTTCTTGATTCATTAATTCCAAGACACTTATTATATGGCCTGGTTTACATGAACTTTTTCTCTAGGGCCTGTATTGATGCTTTCTTTACTTCTTATTCCAATATGTTTAGGTCTCTTCTATATTAATTTCCTCATTTTCAGCTATGATGCAATTAAATTAAAGTTCAACTTTATTTAATAACACTGATTTGTACTAAATTATGCATTTATAACAGGTAAATAGTACACTTACCTTAACATAAATTCTAGTTACTTGAGCCTTAGCAATTACAGTAAAAATTGTAAATTAAATTTTCTTAAATATACATAATATAGTTAGTACACTGAGCATGCCAAATTACACATGTAAGAAATTTTATATAAATTTTAAAATGTGCAATAATACAAACCTTTAGGCCAATCTTGGCTTATAAAAATTAGTATACAATTATATAAAGCGTTGCCAGAATTTGCATAGCAAAATTAATATTATAACATTAATATCATTAGCAACACTTTGCCTTCATCATTACATTACATTGATATAAAATCTTGGCGGAAATTGTCTTTCATCAAATTAATATTGTAATAATTATAATCCACTACACATTAAGTAAAATTAATTATTATTACACATTAATATAATTAGCAAACAACCTGGCTTATCAATTTTAAAACACATTACATGATATAAAATCTTGGCCAGGAATTGTATATCAAATTAATATTATACAAATTAATATAAACTTAGCCAGACTTTGACTTATCAATATTAATATTGGAATAATTATAATCCACTACACATTAAGTAATTTGTGAACTTAACCATCCACCTCTCCATCTGTCATTTCACAATATTTATTAAGTAATTAACCAATTAATGACTTCACTAATTACCTCCGGTTCAAGAAGGACCAACGGGCAAAATTTAAATGTGGGAAAATTGCACTTTATCTGAATGTAACTCATGATATACATAACAGAACAATGATAACCAAAGATAATTATTATTTATCAGAGTTACATAAGACAAGTAGGAAATTGGGACACCATAGGTCGCAAAAATGTCCCCCTTCGATATCCCTACCTCTGTATATCCACAAGGTTGCTCTGGACCTATTAAAGTAACAAATGAAAAATACATCACCAAGAGGAATGCTGGTAAATATATAAAATTTGTGGACTTTATATTAAAAATTAATAAATGGTTATTATATACACAATTACATAACAGAAGGAAACTAATATCTTTAATATCACTCACCAATTTGACTGGAGATTAATGTGTTATCATACCAGAAAAACCTCACTCTAACTAAATCATGAAAATAATGCTGGCCCAGAATTACACACAAATCTAGAGAGCTTATCTGAGGTTCTGGCGAGGTCTTGTCCGTCGCCCTGTATTCAAGTTTGCAGGAGTGCATATCCACCCAATTTTACGCCTTCCTATTTTGAGAGGTGTCCGCACAATTTTTTAACCTCTAGAGCACGAAAAATACGTCATTCACAAAGTTTCTAATACAAATTCAAAAAAACAAAGAGGCCCAGTCTCGGTCTGCGCAGAGAACAGGCTTTCCGTTTTCTATACATAAATATTATTAAATACAGTTTGGGCCATCTATTTACATATTAATACTGAATTTTTCTGGAAAATATATACAGTATTTTCCACATGATCTACCTTTCACTTGCACCCTATCGTTGCCTGCTCCATAAAACAACACCCTTAGCCCAAAAACGATTTCCCTCCAAAACCCCTGCCATTGCATAACTTCCACAATGCCTCACGGCTCCACACAGTCATACGCCGCCATGGAAATCTAATGCTAAAAACCCACCCTTGATGTTCCACCCACTTTCCATCTACAAACTACGTATTAATCCCTGGCCCCACACACATCCAACGCCCAGGCACTCCATATTGACCCTCGTCCAAAAATTCTCTGGGAAAGAAACCTTTCAAACTATTTCCTAACCAACTTTAGCAAAGTTCTTTGTAATCACCACAACATTAAGGTGATCGAAATGGTAGTTTCAGCACACATTCACAAGACTCTCTTTTTAGGACCAGACCACTTACACCCGTTTCTCTGCTGTTTCCCCAACCTGCCCCGATTTTCAAGGCATTAAATAACTCACTAAAAACCATGCAAAAAATCCCAGTTTCCCTATAAAAATCACAAGGGATGCCGTCAATTGCCAGGCGATTTACCCATACTCATCCCCTCCACCTCCATCCTAATCTCCTCTCACTTATAGGCCCACTCAATTTCAATTGATCCCTATGCATTAGATTACATTTTACCCAGTTACCCATCGCACCTAACGCCTCACAATTAACCCCTACACTTTTACCATTCTTCTCGTACCATGTATCCACATAACAACCCATCCCTTCTGTTGACGAAAGCACCTGCCCCTGACGATATCCACCCAATTGCTCCTGTACCGCAACCTCATCATTTCCGTTGCCCTACGATGTGTCCCCTGCTCCCCAAGACATACGCCGATAGACGGTCCCCCCATAAGAACTCATCAAGGCCCCCGCAACCCTCACGGCATCAAATTGGGATTTTTTAATATCCCTAATTCGTTGTTTCAAACCCTCAATCTCACCCATCGGATATGCACCCCCACCCCCATATAGCATTCCTGTAGTTGACCTTCAAGGCAATTTAAAATCCCATATTGAAACCCCCTCTCTTCTTTTCCCCTCTTCTGATAAAAATCCCTCACTTTCCCCTTACTGCCCGTGCCCCACCACCCAATGACATCAACCCCCCCGTCATCCATCAGCCCACCACCTCTTCCAAGCACACTCAAAAGATTCCCTCTCCCCCCCCCTGTTTTCAATAACCCAACATTCATCTTCCAGTAACCTCTGAAACGCTTCAGCAAACCTCCCAATTTAAGTCCACCAGAACCCCTCGATGGTCAGAGAAGCTTCATTCAATGCCCACACACTGTTCACCCTCACCCCCTGAGATACTAAATGCGATCAAGCCTTGCCACATAATCATGCTTAATATACGTATTTCGCCACCCACCACCTCCCCCTCCAACATCCACTACATTCACACCTCGCAACAGGTCCCCTAAAACCCCCCCAAAAAACCTCCCCTAGGGTCCACATCCTTACGTCGTACAACACAGTTCCAATCACCCCCTATAATTTTAATGCCCGGCAGCAATCTTAAATGCTAGACAAGGACATCCCTAAAGAATCTATTTTTAACACCCATGTCCCCCTTCCGCCGGCCCATACACCCCCAATGAAACCCACCTGAAAACCCCACCCCACGTACCCTCCCACCTAACCCCCCCGCCCCTCCTCCCCTACCTCACACCTATGCAAAAGAAACGGGCTGGCTTCCCTTAATTAATAGTCCACACCACCTTTCAGTCGTGTAGAACAACCCATGTATACGTCATATCCAGTAATTGACAACTCACCTAAAAAATTTATAATTATGCTCCTGCAAGAACACAAAGGGCTGGCACATATCACCTCAAATAACCCCTCCAGAACTTTACATTTGCCCACTGCCTTCAACACCTGAAGGCCATAATGAGGGCTTTCCCTTAGGCACCCTAACACACTTAGAACCCTGGCGAGAATCCCCACCCTGCCCCCACACTTCCCATTCACCTTTCCCTTGCTCCACTCAACATTCTTTAAGCCACCTTTATCTCTAGGCTTTCTTCCCAGTCCTTTGCCAGGCATCAAAACATCCTCACTATCAAAAATGACAGCCACCCCTCTTGTGAGTGCTATGCTTCTCACGCTTCGCCTCCTCCTGGGCATCTTTCTCGTGGACCTCATTTTGCCACATCTGAACCCGCCCCTCACCACTCACATCCTTCTTATTGGGGCCCCACCCACCTCTGCCTCCACACTCACAGTATCCAAAGCACATTGACCACATTAGACACCAAAACATCCAGTAAGTTGTACAGGCCTCCTGAATTGTAGCTTCCAAAACATGGTGAGCAATTGCAGACTCTCACCACTCTTCGCCGACACCAAGCCTACGTCCTCATCAAGTCCAGTGAGTGTCACACTCAGGCGACAATGCCTCCTCCCATCTCCACCTCCACATCCCACCTCCTGTGACGAAGGCTTACGTTGCATTGCCGTTGCATAAGTCAGTCGGTCCGAGTACCATCAGACCTCACCTCAGCTTCAGGTCTCCCACGTCGCGTTGGACAGTTCGCCGCTATGTTGTCGTACGCCCCACACACGGCATGTATGCCTCTAACCTGTGTATGTTATGTACACCTGAGTCCAGAAGTCCTCCATTCCCATATATGATGGAATAGGATGCCTCAGGGACATTTTAAGGGAAAAAACGTCCTTTCAGGGAAGCCAACCAGTGGCCCATCTTGCCAAAGTCCCAGTGTCGCCATATGGAATCATCCATATCTTTCGAACACCTACTCTTCGCGTTTGCCGCCCCCCTCCTCGCCAAACATAGGTGTATTGCGGCAGGGTGACGGCTGATCAATTTTGGACTTCATGGTCTCATGTGTCACACAGCAGAAGTAAAGTGTGCCAGACATGAGAAAGTTAACGACATCATAAGGGAAGCCTCGCTACAGCCCGTTGCCCAGTTCAACGGGAACTCCAAGTGAAGAGGTCTGACGGAAGTCAAAAGTGTCCTGATGGAGCCACTATGCTTACCCTAAAGGATGGAAAGCAGATTGCCTGGGACTCCCATCTGGCCGCCACATTGGCAGACACCTACTTACCATACCCCAAAGCTGAATGGAGTGGAGCTGCCAGCCACAGGGAGACCCAAAAGATCCGCAAATATGAAGACCTTCCTCCTTGTTATAACTTCATCCCAATAGCGTCGGAGACCCTTGGAGCATGGGGCAAGTGTGCTCTAAAGTTCCTCAAAGAGCTGGGTAAAAGCTCGTCATAGAAACCAGGGACTACAGGGCGACCAGCTTCTGTTTCAAAGACTCAGTTTTGCGATCCGAGACGAAATGCCTGCAGCATCCTGGGCATGCGCCCACTGCCAGGGAGCTGGACCGAAGTATTCGAGATGTAGCTCTGAGTTGTTATCCTCTATTGTTTTTTCTTTTTTTGGTATTTTTGTGAATGTATTGTCAATGTATTTTGTCTTTAAATAAAATATTTATCATATATAGGGGCTGGGGAAAGGGGAAAATTCTCAAAACAGCTTATGGGGGAACCTTGAGTTTTCCCTGAAAACAAGTTTATTCTTTTCTCTGACGATTTAGGGTCCCCAGAACAGTTCTAGAGGTGGTACTTCCCTATATATATATATATATATAATATTATATAAATATATTATATATATATTTATATATAATATAATATATTAATAATGCAATAAGAACACAGTAAACAGGTGATTTCAGAATATGCAAAACAACCACTGTGAAGAATGCTGCATCTGATGATGTGGTTGTTAGGTAAGCACATATGCAAAAGTTAGACAACTGTGTTGAAGATGTTTAATGCTCGCCGTCTGCAGTCTTGATGAAGTGACGAGGATGTGGAGTTTAAAAAAATATTTGTTCAATTATAGTGCATTTCTAAACTCCAACTATCCTCGCACTCATCAGAACTGCAGACGGCGAGATTAAACATCTTAAAACACACCCAGAGAAGACACTGCCGAGAAGAGATCCCATATTCCTTCCCACCAACTCCATTGCCAAACATTTTTTCCAACATCTTTGCCAAAACATCATTCCAAGTATCTACCTCCACAACCACGACCATCAAGGACACCCACCATAGTAGGCAGGACAAGCCTCCATCCTCTGCAGGGGTATACTTTAATCCCTTGTAATGGCTGCAACAAGTTATACGTGGGCGAAACATCAAGGGACCTCCAAACACGTATTTCAGAACACCAATACGCAAGCAGGTCTGACGACACAAGGAATGCCTGCGTACAACACCGTAATTCACACAACCACTTTATAAACTACAGAAAACTCAAGACTTATCGCCACAGAAGACAACACTCAATACCGAAAAAAATCCTGAATCATCACTTTTCTCTATATTCCGACAACTTCAACCCGAATAGTGGCTTCTAAAACATAGCTGAACCACTTGCCAAGAAACTTCTTCATCGCTATCCCACATAAGAACACTGTAGAAGGTCTGCTCACAAACTTATCCAATCTCCTTTCCAAGCTACCCAAGTTTTAGACTCTATAACCCCACTCGGTACATCATCAGATGCAGCATTCTTCACCTGACCTCAGCCGACTATAAATACTCGCGTTCCTTCCACCCCCGGTAGTTCTGTTTTGAAATTGAAAAAGCCCACGTGTGGGCGAAAAAGTAAGTCAATAAAGGATCACATTATACGCTTTGTGTTTATATTGCCACCAATCACTCTGTTTTTTTCCTTTCTGCACCCACCCTCCCAATTTTCCATAGCCCTTTTGTTGAACACTATATTCTTAAACCTACCTCACACATCTTTAACCTCATTGTCTATATTCTCACTAGCCCATTTTCTGTCAATAATTTCTTTAATTTACCCTATTTCCTCATTTATTTTAAAAATTTTCCCTCTCTCTTATTGCTTTTGCCATTTTTTCTTACAATCCCTCTTACCTAACTGTGCTAAACTAAAAAATGCTCTGATTACAGTTGCCCCTCTATAAAATGCACACCCCTGAAGTCTCCCATCTTTTTTTATCAATACATAGTTAACAGTTAACTCCCGACCCAGTGACACCATCAAACCCAGCCTTCCCACCTAAGAACATAAAAACACAAAAATCGGGAACCGGGAAAAGGCCCTATGGCCCATGCAGGCAGGTCCTTATCAAAACATCTTCCCCAAAGTCCCCAAAAAATTTACTCCCCTCCCAATGACACCAATAAAAACCCAGCCCCCCCCACTCAATATTTTCCAATCATCTATAGGGGGCAGTTATTAAACAATTATAGGGGATTATTAGAAGTCACTTTGATGAGCTAATTTTGGGGATTTAAAAAAGTCAGTTAAAATTTATTCTAATAAGTTGCCCATATAGATGTCAGGCTTATTGGACGGTAATTTTAAAGGGGTGGACTTATTTGTTTAGTTTTGTTTTTTGTTTTTTAATATCTTTGCAAAAAAGTACATTGGGATTGGTTTTACAATGTGGGATGCAAAGAGAGCCTCTATTATGCCTTGGCATATGAGACAACTTAACAATTGGGCTTACATTCTACTTTAAAACTAAAAATAGTTATCATAGTTGTACAGTAGGAAGTAATTTTTCCATAGTTGTACTAGAATTTAATTACAAATGAATCAAAATTTGTATAATACAAAGATATACGTAATTATATTCTAAAATGCTTTTAGAAAAACAATGATTCAATTATATCCTGTCAACAATAGATAAAAGGTTCAATGTGAAAAGTTTCAGTTATGATGGGGGAGTACATAGGTGAGTAAATGTGTACTGAGTATTTAGCATTTAGTCTAGGGTGATTAAGTGGCTTTTTGAGAAGAGTCTTAATTTGTTTTTACAGACGGGGTTACTTTAATATCTTCTGGTAATGAATTCCATATTTTGGGGCCCTTTATGTGCATAGAGCTTTTACACAGTGTGTATGGACACGAGGTATATCAAAAAGAGATCTGTGTCTTGTGTTGCGGTCATGTGTCCTGTTTAGGTTGGTGAGAAAAAGTTTGAGTTTGAATATAGGAACCATATTAGCCATCTTCCACAACTCTGGCACAACACTAGTAAGGATGGACGCATTAAACACACTCGTTAATGGATGACTAAGTTCCATCCTGCATTCCTTAAGCACCCTGGAAAATAACTCGTCGAGCCACGGGGACTTATTTTGTTTCAGTTTGTCTATCTGTTTGATAACCATGTCCCTCGTGACAGTAATATTAGTCAATTTGAATTCGTCAGGAACTGAATAATTGTTAATTTCTGGAATCTCATTTATGTCTTCCTGTGTAAAAACTGACAAAAAATGGTCATTAAATATGGAACACATTTCCAGTTCGTTATCCGTCAGCTGTCCATTCCCAATTTTCAGAGGTCCTACTTTTTCCTTCATCTGCGTCCTATACACTTGAAAGAACCCTTTTGGATTGGTCTTTGATTCATTAGCAACTCTAATTTCATAGTCACGTTTAGCCTTTCTAATCCCCTTTTTCACTTCTCTTTTAAGCTGAACATATTCGTCAATAAGGTTAATTTACCTCTCCTCTTCTGTTGCGCCTATAAATTCCCATTTTCTCCCCTAATAGATGCTTCAGCCTCCTGTTAACCCATTTGGATCGTTATTATTAGACCTAATTTCTCATTGGGGAATGTATATACTCTGAGCACAGTGTACATTATTAAGAAAAAAATCATAAATGGAGATCCCTTCATAATCATAAGTATGACCATCATCAATAAAATCATTAGCTAGATAACCCTAATCGAGATTAGACAGGTGTTCCCTAAGTCCATTATAATCGGCAGAACGAAAATCAGGGATCTTTTTACCGTATTATCTTTATTCTTGTATTTCCAGTTAATGCTAAAAGTGATGGATGTGTGACCACTTGTGCCACTTCTGCACATTTTTCCTATTCACCTTTGTTTTAACACAATTTCTGAAATTATCATTACCCAGAGTTACTCCATGACAGTTACTATTAAGATTCTTAATATCAGAGCATAAGTAAATATATCAGTACTCATTATTTGTCATTTCTAAACCCATACCTCTAACTAATCCTAGTTTAAAGTCCTAACAACCCCCTCAACTGAGCTAGCAAGAAAATCCACACCTGCCCTGGATAAGTGAACCCATCCCTAGCATGCATGTCATTTCGGCCATAGAAGTTGTCCCAGTTCTCACTGAATGGTGCTGCATTATCCATACAGTGTTTATCCAGCCAACAATTAATACCAATTGCTCTGGAAACCATCGTTTCCAAAACCCCTTCTTGGCAAAATGCCACATATAACAGGGGCGTCCTCCCTTCTTCCTAATTATGTCTATTGCTGTCCCGAACCTTCTAACTAATTTCCCCACTTCTACGCTTGCCTACATCATTGCCTCTAGCACTGAGGCAGATAATAGGATAGATCCCTTACCGTTCATGATGCTGTCAAGCCGGCTAACGATATCCTCCATCCCCGCCCCAGGAAAGCAACACTCTGTCTCCTACTGTCATTCAAGCAGAAGGCCCATCCATGTACCTAACCTGGCTATCCCCAAAAAAACAATATTCTTACCTTCCTTGGTGTCATTTGTCGTGACGTTCCCAGTTAGTCGACTCACTTCTTTGGGTAAACACAAGAGAATGCATTAGATGTTTCCACAATAGTTTCCACAGCAGTCTCTTTCTTCTTCATCGTTTCTACCTTTCCATTTATCTTCTTGATCGTCAACTTCGTTCCATGCGTCCAACCACGTCCCGGTTCCTTTTTTGACCTTAGGACTCACAACAGGAGGACTACTACGATTTTCCCCTTGTTTTCCTCAGTCAATCGCCGTATCTCCATCTTCGCTACCCTCAACTCTTCCTTAAGCTGCTGGTAAAGTTGCTCGATGGAGGGTATCTTTGTTCAGTCCAAGGAGAGTACACTAACGTCCTCACTGATCTAAGTACACGTCACCAAATGAGCTAAGTAAAACGTCACCACAGCTAAGTATACGTCACCACTGAGATAAATACAAGTCACCACTGAGCTAAGTACACGTCACCACTTACATATTCATTTTTTAAATATGTTTTACGTCTCATCAAACCTCTTTCTGTACAAAGTTCAATCAAAGGCCCCTTTTCATTTACCCTGACACCCCAAAGTTACCTACCACACCGTCTATCACCGTTTTTCCCGCTTTTGCATTCAGGTCCCCCACCACAATTTTTATCTCACGTGGTTCCATGTCTCCCAAAATCTCTCTCTCTCTCTCTCTCTCTCTCTCTCTCTCTCTCTCTCTCTCTCCTCTCTCTCTCCTCTCTCTCTCTCTCTCTTCTCTCTTTCTCTCTCATCTCTTCTCTCTCTCTCTCTCTCTCTCTCTCTCTCTCTCTCTCTCTCTCTCTCCTCTCTCTCCTCTCTTCTCTCTCTCTCTCTATCTCCTCTCTCACTCTCTCTCCTCTCTCTCTCTCTCTCTCATCTACAGTCCTTCTCCAGGTGCATAAAACACTTATTAAACCCACTTTTAACATGTTATCCATATTTTAATCCACATAATCCTTGAATTTATACATTTATATTCCCTCTTCTCCTGACATAACTGATCCTTCAACATTATTGCTAACCCTTCCATAGCTCTAATTCTCTGAGATACTCCTGACCTATTCCTATTTATATCTTCCCGCTGAAACTCCCCTGGCCACTTCAGCTTTTGTTTTGCTTAGAGCCAGGACATCCATCTTCCTTTCATTCATAACGTTGGCAGTCATCTATTTCTTATCATCTGCACTACATCCACGCACATTCAAACATCCCAGATTTTAAAGGTTTTCTTCTTCATATTTATAGTAATTTATACAGAATGGGTTTTACTTAGCCATTTCTCCCGGCATGTTTGTCACGTCTTACGACATGCACGGCTTGATGGTGGAGACATTCTTTTGCACTTCCCAGTGGAGATGAAACGAAATATATAAGAACAAGAACTGTTAAAAAATAGAAGAAAATTCAGATGGGTGTGTATACATATACGTGAACATGTATATGTAGTGTGCCTAAGTGTAAGTAGAAGCAGCAAGATGTCCCTGTTTTCTTGCGTATTTATGAGACAGAAAGTAAGACACCAGCATTCCTACCACTGTGTACGTCAATTACAGGTTTCTGTAGTTCGAACACAGGTGTAGCCTAGTGGTCTGCACACCTGGCTGTAGCACAATTATCACTGAAGGAACTAGCAAAATTTGCCAGCAGCGTATATACTTATATTCCTTTACCAAAAACAGCAAGCCAGTGTATGTACAGTATATTCAGGATATGGTAAAAACAGTTAAAACAAATGTAAACAAGAGACATAGTGCCAACCGTTTTACCACACTCGGAGGTAAGTCTAACCAGTCTTTGATTCACGAGTGTTCCACATTGCTTCTGAACTTGCCGGCTCCTTACTTCGCTGGTTGAACCAAGGTACCAGCATAATGCAGGAGCGCCTACTTCCTTATAACCTCAGCAACCTTCGATGATCGGAGGCTATGCTATATGGATGAATAGCATAACGCCAAATAGAACGTAAATACTCTAATGTGCAACACCCCTAACCCCAAATGGCTCCTGATAGCCCAGAACATGCATCCTCAATGGGTAGTGTGCCATGGTAAGTAAGAATTACCTGACTGAACTGCCTTTCCTCTCAACCATCCAATTCAATTAGGTTCCAGTGTTCAACCCAAAGAGAACTTTCAAGTCCGGCACAACCTTAAAACAAGACAGCAGACAGTAAGGCTAGAGCAGGTTCACCAAACACTTACGCAGTGATATCCCAACGCATGAGACGAGTGTTCCTTATTCCCTCCCTGGGAGTTACGATAGTTCAGAGGACACTGTCACTGAAGATACGGTTGACATGTGATGAGCTGGACAAGAACAAGCGAAATGCCCAGCGCAAGTACCAGAGCCAGGGTTATCGTCTCTGTGATGGATTAGGCCCCACTGACAGGGCTGGTGTTGGCAGAACAATATGCAGTGGGCCTGAAGACAACCTTCACCAGATGCTTGGAGGGAACACTTGGACAGCCCCCACTCCCAATTCAACAAGTATCAGCCCTGTAATACAAATGGTTTAGAAAAATCGGGGAATCAAAAGTATAGAACAGTACTGGAAATCTTTCGTTTTTATCCATTAAGGGCACCTTAATGGACAAAGAAAAGGGCAAAGTGACCTTATTCCACCTTGCAGTAGTCGGTACATATCCATAATCCTCATCATGACTTTTTTAAAACGATGCACAATGAAGCCCACGGGGCTGGACAAATCCTCCACCAACCCTTGTTCCAACAGCAAATGCAACTTTCCTGATAAATTAGATCACATGTGAACTCTTGGGTATCTTTACTGAGGAAACGTTTCGCCACACAGTGGCTTCATCAGTCCATACAAAGTAAATCTGAAGGAACAGAGAGAATGCGGTAAATCATTCCATCAGCCTTGAGTCGATGTGGGACTGATTACCTCATCTCCTCCTGTTTCTCAAGATTCTCCTTAGTATGACTGATGAGTCACACTGTGCGAAACATTTCCACAATAAAGATTCCCAAGAGTTGCACATGTGTCTAATTTATCAACATGTCGGTTCACCTGAACCAATGAACAAGAATGCAAAACTTGTTGCTGAAGTAGTTTGTTTTGCAGGATTAGATTTATTAGGTTTTAGCAGTTCCTACGTCACATTTTACTTGAAAGTTTACGCTTTCATGAACAAATTTTCCACAATTTGTCTAATTACATTATCTTTTTTTAAGTTTAGCCGTGCAAAGGACCTTCATATAGGGATTTCGTGTGGCACATCTGTCCTGAGAAGGAAGGATTGAAGGTGCTACAGTAACAGTTCCAACTCAGTAATGATGTCATCTTATACTGAAACTACATTGTCCACTTGGCTCAATCAACAAAGAGGATTCTTGCTCCAGCTGATTTTGGTAAGTTCAAAAACAAGAACAAAATTATATTAGACAAACTGACAGAGAAAAACTATAAATATTCATTATTAAGGTAAGACACATATGCAACAGTTAGGTATCATAATAAAGATACCTAACTGTTGCATATGTGTCTTACCTAACAATCTGTCGGTATTTTATACCATTTTAATGTTCAAATATTCATTAGACGCATAACACTCAGATCTCTGATTTATAAATGCTTTGAGCAATGATCTTAAGTCTCAGAACTAAATATAATAGTGTTGATAACAGCAATGGTTTGTTATTAATATAAATGTTGTGCCGAATAGGTAAAACTTGCTATTTTCGATTAAATAACAATGCTCTTCTTGCCGAATAAGGCAAGCTAAAATTTGTCTATGCAATAATTTTGCAAAAACAATTCTGAACCTAACGAAAAAATATATTTCATTGTGTTTGTTTATTAAATTATTGTAAACTTATCTAAAATATATTTAGTTGGATTAGACTAAATTAAATTGCACTTGTTATGTAAAGGTTAGGCAATTTTTTAATTTTTCTTGGTAAAAAACTAATATTTTTTACATTAACTTAAATGAAAAAAAAATCATCTTTAAACGCATAAGAGAAAATTTTAGAAAAGACTTAATTTTAAAGGAGTTCTTGCTATTGACCAGTTTTAACCCCTACATCGCAACGACATAATATATATATATATATAATATATATATATATATAAAATATAATAATATATATTAAATATAATATATATATATAATATATAAATATATATATATATAATATACAAATACATAAATATATATATAAATATAATATATATATATATATATATATAAATATATATAACCTATAATAAATATATAATATATATATTTATATACTAAAATACATATATATATAATATATATATATATATATAATAATATATATATTATATATATATGTCGTGCCGAGTAGGTAGTAGTTGGTAGACAGCAACCACCCAGGAAGTACTACCGTCCTGGCCAGCTGACTGTGAAACAAAAACCTGTAACGTTTTGCATGAATGGTAGATTGCCTGGGTTCTTTTTCTGTCTCATAACACGCTAAGAAAACAGGGATATCTTGCTACTCCAACGTGCACTTTAGGTCGCACTTCACAGACACGCACAGCAAATATATATTAAACATACATCAGGTTTTTCTCCTTTTTTCTAAATAGCTCTTGTTCTTTTTTATTTCTCTATTGTCACATGGGGAAGTGAAAGAATCTTTCCTCCGTAAGCCATGCGTGTCGTATGAGGCGACTAAAATGCCGGGAAGCAATGGGCTAGTTAACCCCTTCTTCCTTATACAATTTACTAAAAAAGAGAAGAAGAAAACTTTATAAAACTTGGTTGCTTAAAATGTGCGTGGATGCAGTGCGATAACACGAAACAGATGATTGCAGATGTTGATAATGAAAAAGAAGTGGATGTCCTGCCCTAAGCAAACAAAGCTGAAGGGGTAGGAGAAGTTTCAACAGTGGGGGGAAATAAATGGATTAAATCTGGAGTATCAGAGAGTTAGAGCAAAGGAAGGGGTAGCAGTATGTTAAAAAATGATCAGTTAGGGAAGGAGAAAAAGAATATGAATGTGTAAATCAAGAATTATGTGGATTAAAGTAAAGGTTGGATGCGACAGTGGGTCATAAAAAGCTTGTAATGCACCTGAGAAAGAGGAATGCAGAGGAGAGAGAGAATTTTGGGAGATGTTAAGTGAATGTATAGGAGCCTTTGAACCAAGAGAGAGAGTAAGTGTGGTGGGGGAATCTGAATGCTAAAGTAGGAGAAACTTTAGAGAGGTGTGGTAGTAAGTTTTGGGGTGCCAGGTGAATGAATAATGGAGCCCTTTGATTGAACATTGTATAGAAAGGGGAATAGTTATAGGTAATACATATTTTAAAGAAAAGAAGAGGATAAATAAGTATATACAACGATATTGATGTAGGGGCGAAATGACAGTAGTTTGTTGGATTAAGTTATTGGTAGTTAAAAGACTGTTTGAGTAACCTTGAGATGTACAAGTTTATAGAGGGCCACAGATATATCCAGATCACTTTCCTAGTTTGTAGCTACACTGAAGAGTAAAAGGTAGATGGGATACAAGGAGAATAGAATCATCAGGAAGAGAGAAGTGAAGGTTTATAAACTAAAAGGGAGGCAGTTAGGTAAGAATACACAGCTATTGGAGGATAGATGGCTAAATGAGAGCATAGGCAATGGGGTCGAAGAGGTTGGGTAGATTTAAAAATGTAGTGTTAGAGTGTTCAGCAGAAGTTTGTGGTACAGGAAAGTGGGTGCAGGAGGGAGAGGAGCGATTGGTGGAAAGATATGTAAAGAGGAGTAGAAAGGGAGAAAAATTAGCATATGAGAAGTTTTTACAAAGTAAAGTGATGCAAGGAGGGAAGAGTAATATGGAGAAAAAGAGAGAAAGTTTAAGAGAGTGGTGAAGCAATGTAAAAAAGAGAGCAAATGAGGAGTGGGTGAGATGTTATCACAAAATTTTGTTGAAAAATAGAAAAAGTTTTGGAGTGAGATTAACAAAGTTAAGAAAGCCTAGAGAACAAATGTGCTTGTCATGTTAAAAATAGGAGAGGAGAGATAATAAATGGAGAGTTAGAGGTATTGGAAGATGGAAGGAATATTTTGAGGAATAGTTAAATGTTGATGAAGATAGGGAACCTGTGATTTCGGTATAGGGCAAGGAGAATAACATCTTGTAGAGAGTGAGAAGAGCCAGTTGTGAAGTGTGGGGGAAGTCGTGAGGCAGTAGGTAAAATGAAGGGGGTAAGGCACCCGGATTGATGGGAATAAAGGTAGACATGTTTAAAAGCAGGTGGGGATATAGTTTTGGAGTGGTTGTGGCAATTATTTAAAAAATGTATGGAAGATGGTAAGGTACTAGGGATTGGCAGAGAAAGCATGCATCGTTCCATGTATAAAGGCAAGGGGAAAAAAGAGGAGTGCAGAAAATTATAGGGGGATAAGTCTGTTGAGTGACTGGTAAATTGTATGGTAGAGATATAATTGAAAGAATTAAGAGTAAGAACGGAGAATTAGGATAGCAGATGAACAGGAGGCTTTAGAAAGGTAGGGGGGTGTTGGACCAGGTGTTTACAGTGAAAACCATATAAGTGAACATATTTAGATAAAGGCTAAGAGTCTTTGTGGCATTATGGATTTGAAAAGGCGTATGACAGGGTGATAGGGGGGCCATGTGGCAGATGTTTGCAAGTGTATGGGTAGGAGGAGGTTACTGAAAGCAGTGAAGAGTTTTTATGAGGATAGTGAGCTTCAAGTTAAGTATGTAAGGAAAGAGAATTTTTTCCCAGTAAAAAGTAGGCCCTTAGACAAGGATGTGTGATGTCACCGTGGTGTTTAATATCTTTATAGATGGGGTGTAAGAGAAGTAAATGCCGAGGGTCTTGGCAAGAGGGCGTGGAGTTAAAGATAAAGAATCACACACAAAAGTGGGAGTTTGTCACAGCTGCTCTTTGCTGATGAACACTGTGCTCTTGGGAGAATCTGAAAGAAGTTGCAGAGATTGGTGGATGCATTATGGTAGGGTGTGCAAAAAGAAGAAAATTAATGGTGACTACAGAAAGAGTAAGATATGATGATAACAAAAAGAATGGGTGATGACAGATTGAATATCAGATTGGAGGGAGAGAGTATGGAGGAGGTGCACGATTCAATATTTGGAGTGGACGAGTCAGCGGATGGTCTATGAAAGAGAGGTGAATCATAGAATTGATGAGGGAAAAAGAGTGAGAGGTGCACTTAGGAGTCTGTGGAGACAAAGAACTTGTCCTTGAGGCAAAGAGGGGAAATGTATGAGAGTACTAGTTTTAACCAACGACTTCTTATATGGGTTGCAGCGAGGGTGATTGAATGTTGCAGCAGCTAGGAGAAGCTGAGCCAGTGGAGATGTCATGTCTGAGGGCAATGTGTGGTGTTGAATATAAAATGGCCAGAGAATTTTCTAGTTTGGAAGTTAGGAGGCGGTGCGGATACCAAAACGTTGTCCAGAGGGCTGAGGAGAGGGATGTTGGGGTGGTCGGACATGTAGAGAGAATGAGCGGAAACAGAAATGACTTCACGAGTGTCTCAGTCTGTATGTAAGGAAGGCGGGTAGGGGTCGCCTAGTAAAAGGGTTTGGAGGGAGGGGTTAAAGGAGGTTTGTGTGCGAGGGGCTTGGACTTCCAGCAGGCATGCGTGAGCGTGTTGATAGGAGTGAATGGAGACAAATGTTTTTTAATACTTACGTGCTGTTGGAGTGTGATCAAAGTAACATCTTATGAAGGGATTCAGGGGGAAACCGGCAGGCCGGACTTGAGTCCTGGAGATGGGAAGGTACAGAGCCTGCACACTGAAGGAGGGGTGTTAATGGTGCAGTTTGGAAACTGTAGTGTACAGCACCCTTCTGGCAAGACATGGATGAGGAGTGAGTGATGGTGAAAGTTTTTTCTTTTTCGGGCCACCCTGCCTTGGTGGGATCGCCGGTGTGATAATAAAAAAAAATAATAATATATATATATATATACTATAACATTATATAATATATATATATATAATATAAAATATATATATATATATATTTATATATATATATATATTTATATATATATATAATAATATATATATATATATATTTTTAATATATATATATATATCTATATCTATATTTATATATTTATATATATTATAATATATATATATATATTATATATATAAATATAATATATAATATATATATATATATATTTATCACACTGGCCGATTCCCACCAAGGCAGGGTGGCCCGAAAAAGAAAAACTTTCACCATCATTCACTCCATCACTGTCTTGCCAGAAGGGTGCTTTACACTACAGTTTTTAAAACTGCAACATTAACACCCCTCACTTCAGAGCGCAGGCACTGTACTTCCCATCTCCAGGACTCAAGTCCGGCCTGCCGGTTTCCCCTGAACCCCTTCATAAATGTTACTTTGCTCACACTCCAACAGCACGTCAAGTATTAAAAACCATTTGTCTCCTTTCACTCCTATCAAACACGCTCACGCACGCCTGCTGGAAGCCCAAGCCCCTCGCACACAAAACCTCCTTTACCCCCTCCCTCCAACTTTCCTAGGCCGACCCCTACCCGCCTTCCTTCCACTACAGACTGATACACTCTTGAAGTTTATTCTGTTTCGCTCCATTCTCCACATATCCGAACCACCTCAACAACCCTTCCTCAGCCCTCTGGACAACAGTTTTGGTAATCCCGCACCTCCTCCTAACTTCCAAACTACGAATTCTCTGCATTATATTCACACCAAAACATTGCCCTCAGACATGACATCTCCACTGCTCCAGCCTTCTCCACGCTGCAACATTCATTACCCATGCTTCACACCCATGCAAGAGCGTTGGTAAAACTATACTCTCATACATTCCCCTCTTTGCCTCCAAGGACAAAGTTCTTTGTCTCCACAGACTCCTAAGTGCACCGCTCACCCTTTTCCCTTCATCAATTCTATGATTCACCTCATCTTTCATAGACCCATCCGCTGACACGTCCACTCCCAAATATCTGAATACATTCACCTCCTCCATACTCTCTCCCTCCAATCTGATATCCTGTCTTTCATCACCTAATCTTTTTGTTATCCTCATAACCTTACTCTTTCCTGTATTCACTTTCAATTTTCTTCTTTTGCACACCCTACCAAATTCATCCACCAATCTCTGCAACTTCTCTTCAGAATCTCCCAAGAGCACAGTGCCATCAGCAAAGAGCAACTGTGACAACTCCCACTTTATGTGTGATTCTTTATCTTTTAACTCCACGCCTATTGCCAAGACCCTCGCATTTACTTCTCTTACAACCCCATCTATAAATATATTAAACAACCACGGTGACATCACACATCCTTGTCTAAGGCCTACTTTTACTGGGAAATAATTTCCCTCTTTCCTACATACTCTAACTTGAGCCTCACTATCCTCGTAAAAAACTCTTCACTGCTTTCAGTAAACCTACCTCCTACACCATACACCTGCAACATCTGCCACATTGCCCCCCTATCCACCCTGTCATACGCCTTTTCCAAATCCATAAATGCCACAACGACCTCTTTAGCCTTATCTAAATACTGTTCACTTATATGTTTCACTGTAAACACCTGGTCCACACACCCCCTACCTTTCCTAAAGCCTCCTTGTTCATCTGCTATCCTATTCTCCGTCTTACTCTTAAATCTATCAATAATAACTCTACCATACACTTTACCAGGTATACTCAACAGACTTATCCCCCTATAATTTTTGCACTCTCTTTTGTCCCCCTTTGCCTTTATACAAAGGAACTATGCATGCTCTCTGCCAATCCCTAGGTACCTTACCCTCTTCCATACATTTATTAAATAATTGCACCAACCACTCCAAAACTATATCCCCACCTGCTTTTATCATTTCTATCTTTATCCCATCAATCCCGGCTGCCTTACCCCCTTTCATTTTACCTACTGCCTCACGAACTTCCCCCACACTCACAACTGGCTCTTCCTCACTCCTACAAGGTGTTATTCCTCCTTCCCCTATACACGAAATCACAGCTTCCCTATCTTCATCAACATTTAACAATTCCTCAAAATATTCCCTCCATCTTCCCAATACCTCTAACTCTCCATTTAATAACTCTCCTCTCTATTTTTAACTGACAAATCCATTTGTTCTCTAGGCTTTCTTAACTTGTTAATCTCACTCCAAAACTTTTTCTTATTTCAACAAAATTTGTTGATAACAATCTCACCCACTCTCTCATTTGCTCTCTTTTTACATTGCTTCACCACTTCTTAACCTCTCTCTTTTTCTCCATATACTCTTCCCTCCTTGCATCACTTTCTACTTTGTAAAAACTTCTCATATGCTAACTTTTTCTCCCTTACTACTCTCTTCACATCATCATTCCACCAATCGCTCTCTTCCCTCCCGCACCCACTTTCCTGTAACCAAAAAACTTCTGCTGAACACTTAACACTACATTTTTAAACCTACCCCATACCTCTTCGACCCCATTGCTATGCTCTCATTAGCCCATCTATCCTCCAATAGCTGTTTATATCTTACCCTAACTGCCTCCTCTTTTAGTTTATAAGCCTTCACCTCTCTCTTCCTGATGCTTCTATTCTCCTTGTATACCATCTACCTTTTACTCTCAGTGTAGCTACAACTAGAAAGTGATCTGATATATCTGTGGCCCCTCTATAAACATGTACATCCCGAAGTCTGCTCAACAGTCTTTTATTACCAATACATAATCCAACAAACTACTGTCATTTCGCCCTAATCATATCTTGTATCTTATTTATCCTCTTTTTCTTAAAATATGTATTACTATAACTAAAACCCCTTTCTATACAAAGTTCAATCAAAGGGCTCCCATTATCATTTACACCTGGCACCCAAACTTACCTACCACACCCTCTCTAAAAATTTCTCTACTTTAGCATTCAGGTCCCCTACCACAATTACTCTCTCACTTGGTTCAAAGGCTCCTATACATTCACTTAACATCTCCCAAAATCACTCTCTCTCCTCTGCATTCTCTCTTCTCCAGGTGCATACTCACTTATTATGACCACTTCTCGCATCCAACCTTTACTTTAATCACATAATTCTTGAATTTTACACATTCATATTCTCTTTTCTCCTTTCATAACTGATCATTCAACATTACTGCTACCCCTTCCTTTGCTCTAACTCTCTCAGATGCTCCAGATTTAATCTATTTATTTCCCCCACCGAAACTCCCCTACCCCCTTCAGCTTTGTTTCGCTTAGGGCCAGGACATCCAACTTCTTTACATTCATAACATCAGCAATCATCTGTTTCTGTCATCCGCACTACATCCACGCACATTTAAGCATCCCAGTTTTAAAGTTTTTTCTTCTTCTCTTTTTTAGTACATGTCTACCGGAGAAGGGGTTACTAGCCATTGCTCCGGCATTTTAGTCCCTCATACGAACACCGCATGGCTTACGGCGGCACGATTCTTTTCCACTTCCCCCTGGACCATTAGAAGAAGTAAAGCGGAACAAGGCTATTTAGAAAAAGGAGGAAAAACCTAGATGGTATGTATATATATATGAATGGCGTGTCTGTGAAGTGTGGACCAAAGGTACGTAGGAAAGTAGCAAGATTATATATATATATATATATATATTTTTTATCTATATATATATATATATTATAATTATATATATATATATATATATTATATATCTCCTTCGACCCCTCGTTTTTCGGTCGCAATATGTTCAGACGGAAACTGCCTAAATTCGAAGCCATATTTTCCCTTCAAAAACCATGGATTTTACGGAAATGTTTTGTATAATTGCACGGAGTATATACTTCACTCGCTGAAAGGCAAAGAGAGTGATTCACCTCATGCGGCATCCTGGGCTGATGCGTCTAATACGGACGCTTACGATGCAACCAGCCGCAATTGGAGCAAAATTTCCGCAAAAACCAGGGCCTAAATGCGAATCGGGCTGATCTAAATGCGGAGGTCGAAAAATCGGTTCCCTGTATTATCTCTGTACATTAATCTATATATATATAAGATCTATATATATATATATATAAAAAAATATTATATTTATATATATATATATATATATTATATATATATATAAGATAATTGTATTCTTATGTTGCTATGTAACGTCTCTACAGAAGAAATGATGATGATCCATTAGACACCAGTTAAACTCTAATTGGTGTGTATCGTTCTCACATATACAGACGCGTACGGTGTAGTGAGAGAAGGCGTGGACAAGGGTGTGACCAGTGAGTTGCATCTGGATAACACTAGTGACCCAAGTGTCGTTGCAAATCGTTTGTGGAAACTCGTGCTATGAATAAGGACACTTTCCAACTATCATAAACGAACATTCAGCTCCCTCCCCTCGCTCTGCCTCTACCCCTTCACTCCTGCCCCCCTGTGACGTCAAGGAATAGGACTGGACATTCTTATACGGAGGGAACCTTCCACGATACTTAATGGGCTGTCCTGGTGGTTAGGAACCGCAGACTGTTGCGCGATGGCTGCACCTTACAGGTCAGTCTCCAAAAAAATGTTTGAAGGGGTTTAAAAATAATACTGCTCACAAAACAGTTTCTTAAATGTTAAAGCATATATTATCTCTGTTATTGTGTGGTGAATATGGAAATATATTTAAACAACGTGAACCCTTACAATGCTTGCCTTTCGTTCATATCATTGCTAATATAATATAAATAATAATATCTTCTTATAATATAAGTTTTTATATTCTATGATACAAAAGTTTTTGAGTTATGGAACTTATGTATGCTCTGGTTCAAAAAATATCGCACCAGAAAGCTAATTTATTCCACAAAGGATTTTATACAGTCGTTGAAAACATTGGTCAAGAACACCAATCCAACCAGAGTATTAAATTAAGCTACTGAATCTCGTACATGACCTTTCTAAATCACCATTGACCGTCCAAAAAGCCTTGTAAGCTTCCTTGCAATTGCGTGATACACTGTCCCCTACCATCAAGATACACAACCTAGATCATCATTTTTCATAGTAATGAATATAAATAGACCCCTCACCCACTCGTCTCGCAAATTATCTTGTTTTTTGTCCACCAAGATATATGGTACGTCGTTCCACCCGATACGTTATCCTCTTCCTGTCAAGATACCAGTGAAAACATGACTCTACCCTTCACGAGGTATACTCGTGTGGCAAATTAACAGTACCTGGATGTAGCTCCTAAGATACATACCAGTAAATGGTAATTAAAGATAATTATTCTTTATAAGGTTACAGAGACAAGTAGGCATTTTGGGACACCTAGGTCGCAAAAATTGTCCCCCTTCGATACCTACCTAATCTATCTCTCCACAAGTCACTCTGGCCCTATATTTCATTTCCATGAAATAAACATCACCAAGAATTCTGGTAAAACCATTATTTATAAATGATGATGGACTGTATATCATTAAAATGAAATCATGATTACATATCACATTTAGGTAACGGAGGAGAAATTAACTCATAAGACTCATTACTTTGTCTGGGAAGATTACCGTGTGTTCCTAACCCCTTACTAAATATGAAGTAAATACTGGCAGATCTCAACATAAAAAGACAACGAATTAGCTAGAGTTCCTAAGCAGTCCTGTCCATCTGCTTTAGGCTCGGTTATGCAGGACGTAAATCCAACAATATCGGCTCCTATTTGGGAAGTTTCAAACACAAGTTTAACTTCAGAGCAGCGAATTTATGCACATTTCCATTAGCATGCTAGTACCACATTAACAACAATTCGTGTTCTCTCCCTGCTCGTCCGCACAGGTGCGAACTTCGTGTCGGTTTCACTTCTTTAAAATTACACTTTAGAGCAAATAGTAATGTATTAATCAAGGTATATTTACACTTTAAAAACTATACCGCCTACTTTTGGGAAAATTATTTCCACACTGCAGCTGGGCGGAGTTCGTTGCTAAACGACTCAAAATTCCTTCCATTAGGGGAGACGATTGCAGCTAGTTCTGGCTTGAGTGGCTTGTTCTCCTAGTAGGTCTTTACTACCAATTTCCTCTTCCTGCAGTCACTTGGTCAGCATTACCTTCATTCACTCGTTGTCACTTTCCCTTGATTTTCATTTCCCTTTGATTGAATACCCTTTAATTCAAGGGCATCAATTTATTAATTGTGCGTAATTTTCTGCCACGACACAACACGATGACATTCCCGTGAGGACACCACCTTGTGCGTCTGGGTACAATGTCCAATATTGCACAGAGGCTAACAATGGTCGATGTTGTTCAGTATCAATCAAACAATGTCACTGGCTGAATGTTCTGTCCCTTTCTGCCTCTGTATCGCAACCATAAAGTGTTTCATGTAGTGTAAGAAGATATTCCTTATGCCACACAGATAGACCAATGATAATTGACTATATTTAAACATTTTAAAAAATTTATCACACAACACTTCCGCATCATGTTAATCTTGATTCATTTCTTAAGGATTATCTCTATAGAACTGGGCAGCTTCCAATTTCCTTCCATATATTAGGTGGAAGGTGTTAAAGCATCCTGCTTCCGGTTGTCTCACTCATGTACGATGAGAGGTCTATTCTTCTCCGCTTCTCTGCCTCCACTCACACTGCACGAATTCCTCCAATTCCTTCGCTCCGGTGTTCGTACTTTACGGAGACACCTCTTTTCACTGTTGCCCATTTTATTTATTTTTTATTTTTTTAATAATTTGACCATGATACAGAGGAAGTACAAAAGAATTACAAGTTAAATGCAAGCATGCCAAAGCCACTTGAAGCCTAGCCTTACGGGCAGGCTTAACATGTAACTTAAGATTACACAACGCAATGAAGTATTCAGGTGGTTATAAAACCTTATTATAAACAGATAACCATTCAGCACAACATGGAGTATTACAAAAACAGGTCGTAATGTTTTTGCATGCATTGTGTACAATCAGTGTTTATTTATTTATTTATTTATTTATTTTAATTTGAAATGCACCAGGAAAGTAGGAATACAATTTTTAAGTGCAGCATGCCAAAGCCGTTTGTTTCCAGAGCATAATGGGCAGGCTTAAAATTAACTTAAGATTAACTACGCAATGATATAATCAGTGTACAAAAACTTATGTAAACAAAACAGATAACAATTTCGTACAAATGAGTATTACAAAGACCTGGGTCATATGGTCATTTAATGTGTTGCGTGCCTCAGTAGACTGGAGATATTCTGTTAGGTAATGAAGTTTAATTCGTAACAAAGTTTGCTTGGGGTCACAGGTTGACATTTATGAGATACCCAAAATGAGACATATTTGAGTTTACAATGTCTGAGATACAATTTATTTCAGTTTTTATTTAGTTGAGGTGTGAGTGTAAGTGACTTTTGAGAAGAGACTTGAATTTAATAACAGGTAGTGTTTTTTTATTTTCACAGGTAATGAAATCCCGATTTAGGGCCTTTTATTGCATTGAGTTTTAGCATTGCGTTGCGCTGGACACAAGGAAACATCCAAAAAAGAGAGTGATCTGTTGCCTTGTGTTATGGTCCTGTGTTCTGTGAGATTGGCCAGGCGATGTTTGAGGGGGAGGGTTTATGTCAGCGTTAAGTGTTCTATGTATGTAGTAGGTGCAGTAATAAGTATGGATGTTTTGTATTGTGATTAGGTTTAGAGTTTGAATATTGGCGGAGTGTGCCGTCTGTAGTGGGAATTTGTTATCATTCTGACTGCAGCCTTTTGCTGGGTTGATTAGTGGTCTGAGATGGTTTATTGTTGCTGAGCCCATGCACACATTCCATAGGTGAGATAGGGGTAAATTAAGTGAGTGATATAGGGCCAGGAGGGCTGACTGTGGCACATTAGACCGTTTCTTCGATAGTATGCCTACTGTCTTGGAAATTTTTTTGGAAATTTGTTTTGTATATGTGTTTTATAAATTTGAGAGTCATTATAAGTAGATTCCTAGGAAATTTCCCTCTGTGCGTTTTTGTGATAGGTGATCCATTTATCATTAAGTTAAGAGACACATCTGCAGCTCGTTACCCACACGAATTGTAGTAGGTTTTGTCAATGTTAGAGTAAGTATTGTTGTTCCTATCCAGGTTGATATTTTTCTGTATTCGGTATTTCCCGTATTTGCTAGCATGACTGGCTCGAGTGAGCGTTGAGTTTGTTAGTGTCATCTGCACAATAGAGTGGGTTTGAGTAGTTGTGATGCATTTGGTAGGTCATTTATGGATATGAGCGAAAGAGAAGAGGGCTAGGGCACTTCCTGTGGGGGACACCAAACCACTGTAATTGGCTGTGCGGAAGTGTTTGCCCCCATTGTGTGTCCACCTAATTGGTTCTGTTTGCAGAGGTATGATTTAGGTAGTTGAAGGGAGTGCCCTCTTATTACCATGGTGCGACTATTGTATGTGGAGCAAGTCGTGGTCAACAGTATCGAAAGCTTTAAGTAAGTCACTGAAGATCCCCAGTGGGACTTCTTTTTTCTCTATTGCTGTATAAATATGTTCTAGCATGTGGATTACTGCATTTCATTAGTATTTTTATTAGGCTGAACCCAATCTTGACAGGGGTTGGAGTATGTTGTTGGAAGATGAGGTAGGAAATAGATACGCTTATGGAGTAATTATTCAAGATTTTCGAGAGAGGGTGTTTGTAAAGGTTAGATATTGGGCTATCGTTTATTCAAGTTTGTGACGTCTCCTTTATGGATCGGGGTAACCCTTGCTATTTTGAGACACTGTAGGAAAGGTATAGAGGATTCAATGGATTTGTTAAGAGTGGTGCACTGAATGGTGATAGCATCTGTGACCTTTTTTGTATATAATGGGTGGTAAGGTATTTAAATCTCCTGTCTTGCTTTTTAGTTTGTTGATCATAAGGGAGACTTAAGTTGGAGGTTAGTCGGAGTTAGGATGTGTGTTCGGGGTTAGTTGCCCGTGAGGTAGTCCTTGGGTGGGGTTTATCTGTTGCTTGGGATTTTATTGGCAAGGGTTTTTTCCTATAGTTGGAGAGAAAATTGATGGTCTGTTTGCTGTTTTCCGTAGGTGGGAATTGGGGTTCCATCTGGTTTTTGTTGATTCACTTTCGCTATTTCGTGTTATCTCTTTTTTTGTTCCTGTATTTTGATAGGGTTTTTCAGGTCTTTTTTATGTACCCTCGTAAGTTGGATAATCTGTTCTCTTAATACAATTTTTTTAGACCTTCTTTTAGGCTGGTTAGGATTGCCGAGAACGTTTTGTTTGGACGCTGGTTATGTTGCCCATTCTGTGCTGTTTATTCGTCTAGGTGCTTTGTATTTTATGGATTTGAGGATGATGAGGTGTTAGCGAGGGCTGTTCGTCTCTTTGAAGTCATCAGTTTGTTTTGTAGGGCATGCTTGTTTAGAGGTCTTGGGTTTTTTTAGAAAAAATTATTAATACATTCGTTATATTCTGTGTAGATTTTAGCTCAGTGTTGCCAGGTCCATGTTTGTCATGTGCTGGAATGTGAAGTTATTGATAGCTGGCTCATTGTGAAGTCTGAAAGTTGATTTTTTAGTGTCTAGGGGTAATTTGCCCACGGTTTGTTCATGAGGAAGGTAGGGGGTAATGGTCTGTGGATTATCTGTGATTATGCCTCATTTTAAAGGGATATGGTTGTTGGTCCAGCTGTGGTCTAGTAGGGAAACACTAGTCTCTGTAACTCTTGTAGGTTTTGTTACTGTTGGTAGCAACATGCAGTTACTCATTGTGTTTGTGAATTCTTGGTCTTGTAGAAGATTTATATTGAAGTCACCTGAGAGTAGTAAGTGATCTTTGTTCATGCATGCATCAGTTATCATACTTCCTAGGTTTTCACTAAAACGGCTAATGTTTGACTGTGGTACTCTGCAGATGTTTATCACTGTGAGAGGTTTTTGTAGGTATTTGGATTTGAATTTAGCTATTATATATTCCCCATGTCAGTCTTTCATACAGGCCCCCCTGCCAAGGGGCTCTAGGAGTAATAAATTCCTGGTACACCCTCGTTGGGTTAACAGAGATTGAACATCGTTACTATTATTTAATTCTATCAAGTGTTGAGCATCCACTACAAAATTTGTGGCATTATTCGAAATCATCAATCTCGGACAGGATCTCCTAGCTGCAAATTTTCGAAACAGTGTATAAACTGTTTCTGCAGACAAGTCCTGAGCCACTTCTCAATGAACTGCCTCGTAGGCAGTACTGTGTGAACAAACACACTTTCATTGTGGACACAATCTGAAGTACTGTTTAAAATGATTGGACCACTATAGTCCACACTGTTACATCAATGGTTTTCACTATGTACCACGCTCCTTTGGCAGTGGTGGAGGACCTGGGTACATATCGGGAGACAATGTTCTGGTATTTCACACGGCGAATATTACACAAGATTTAATCACCCTTTTTACACTTTGTCATCCTTGTGGAAATCCAGCCTACTCGGGCGCCACGCCTAATACCAAATTTTAAGATATCTTTGCCTACCCTACCATGGCATTACATTTTCATAGGGCATTTAAACAAATTAAATTTATTGATTAATGAGTTTTGGGCAGTAAACGATAGGGTGTTTAGCATAATCACCCAATTCAGCATATATGTAACCTCAAACCTGCACTCATTACATTGTTCTCAAAATACAAGCCCCAAATTCTCTGTAATGGAACCTTTTCAATTTTTCTTTCCATCATCAATTAATCTCATTTCTATAGATTTCTTCTGTACATCTTTATCCAGTATTCAAGAGGATGTGAAAACTTAATGTGAGCAGCTATTCATTAGTTTAGAAATTTAAACACCAACTTAGTTTACATTGATTAGTTTTGAGTAAAGAAGAATACCTATTTATATCAATGGCCTACGGAAGGACAAAACTATTGGAGCGTTGGTCACAGTTATTTCAACAGGGAGCAATATACACCTTTTGTACAGGCCAATGAGTTTATTACCAACCAGCTCGGTCCTTAAACGATGATTACCTGGCATTTACAAATTGCATAAGGTAACCTCGAGACCAGAAATCAGCTGGATTCTTCTCACCAGGTCTATGATTAACTGCTGACCCAAAACTTTATATTATTTCTCTTGCATCTGATTATTTTCAGCAACTCTGTTTTGTACATACACAAATTTTCCTGTTCCAATACGAATTCATTGTACAAGGTACCGATTTCAGACCAAATTTACAGTGCGCTAATATTTATCTCCTGGCAACTTATTTTAGCTAATATATATATTAGCTAATTTGACCACCTTCTAAATGGAGTTCATTCCAACTGAGGTAAGGTACGTGGATTTAATTGGAGACACTTTAGCCTTACGAGTAACCAAAAAAAAGATAAAATAATGCTCTTATAGTGGCGGTAGCAACTGCTCCATATGCCAATTTTTGAAAACATCACAAAAACATGTGGAGTATATTTTTCCCATAGGATTGGCACCTGGCGTGGGAAAAACCACCCTCCAACATTGGGCAATTTTCTCATAATCACCAAAAATTAATCCCACCTGGTTAATGAATTCCTAGGTTTGAATTATCATTTTTTTTTTCCCAGCACATTTAAGTTTCCATGCTTCCTGAATTAATAATTTCCCTTTATAGTAAGGGGTGACCTAACCTAGTGGATCAAAACATTTGGAACTTCAAGCAGAAACCTCTTAGATAATTTATTGGGATACTGTAATTATAGGTTGGGTTTTAGCATTAACAAATCTCTCTCCAGTATCCAAGTTAATCCCACTACTTTACTACTTTTGGTACTTTCATCTCCAGGGTAATCTTTACTTATTTTGTTCTTTAATTTGGACGATTACTCTTCCATTCCATCAGAAGCATATTTGCACTTTGCATTATTTTATTAAGCTCTCATAAGTATTAACAGTTCTCTTCAGTTTGCGGCACACCAAGAAATTGTCTATTAAAATTGTTTCTCAATGCTTTATCATCCGTGACTTCCCATACGTTTAAGGTGTGCATTTAACGTCGCTGAAGGGAGGAACGGATGGATGTAGCCCAAATAATACGCTCTTAATTGTAAAAAGAGATTTTCAGGGGCTATCCCCGTGGGTCATTAGGATTCTCAGGCCATAAGCAGGAGGCGTACAATCCGGTGGCCTCTTGTAACCACTCTTAGGAAAGCTTTACTTATGACTGCCGTAAAGGCTTATTCGATACCTGAAATTATAATAAGATATCTCCTTAATTTTTCCATCAACGACAGACCTGTCATCAAACAGTCATTTAAACTAGCTCACATTTTTGGGAACTTGGCATTACAATTAAACACCAATCCTCAGAGGAGTGGTATTCGAATCCTTCTTCACTCGTGATGTGGCACATAGTGACCATAAATTATGGCTTGCTCAGTAGGTACCTCTTCTATAATTTATTAATTAACTGTTCAGTAATTATATCATTATAGGCAGTCAACATTTCTGGTGTCTTACTCAGTTCGTGGAGCTGAGCCTTTAATTGTCCATATGCCATTCTGTAATTAGTGGGCAATTCTGGATGGGTTCAGTCTCCACGGAAGTCGCACTCAGTAGTGTCCAGATTCAAATTTTACATCTCTCAGGTACTGTTCCTGCGGTAAAAGAATCGTCTGCCTTTTCTTCATTTACATTTCTTCCAATACTGCTAATTCCCCCACTTTATGCACTGGCGCAACCCCAACCTCTATGGTAGACTTTATACTGGGGTCGATTTCATGAGAAAGACACACGGTATGGTATTTGTCGTTTCCTCTGGTCAGGAAATTATTATTAGAGGAATCCTTATACATTACATGGCCCCTCCGGCTGTCTTCAAAGGGTTTGACACCACATTTCTTGACCATACCCTTTACAAAGGAGGCATAATAATCAGACCTATCATAAATATTTATGGGCCTACAGAATCATCATTTACACCAGGAAGGTGCTAATTTAATTATGTGAGCGTCTTTCTGTTGTATACTAAGTTCTACGGTAGATATTTTCTCTGGGAAGTCTATCTTACAATTACTGCATTAAACCACGTTTTTCCATTGCCCAACTGACAGATACATAGACAGTGTATACAATTGAGGACCCTTTTATTCTGAGAGAAACTCAGATAATTTGAGAGTTGTAGGATGTCCATCTGTACTTTACCCCATGAGACATTTATGTTTTATGAAGTTCTTGTGCTCCCTGGGCAAATAATGCAGTTACATTTTTTATTTATGCTTTTATCTTCATTTTTTACCTGTACCACGGTAAAGACTACTTCAGCAAAACCATCATTAATTAACATTAGCAGCAATTTTTACATTAGCCATGTTGTGTCAGATTGTCACCTTATTCATTATTATCAAATTATCATATGACCTTTTACACATGACTATATGGTTGTCTTCCTTTGTGACAATTGATAACAGTTGTTTAATTTGGTAATGACAATCCTTTACATTGTGATTGCCTAGAACATCTGATACATCTGTCAGTTCTCCATGCCTTTCAACTTTATCATTCCATGGAAATTGTATGCCTTCACAATTTCTTCGAAAAAATGAGTACCTAGCAGAAAGACAATCTCTCTTTTCTTTGACTGGTTTCTTATTAACTGGGCTACCTTCTTAGGAGGGTAAATTTCTTCTTACCCTGTGTAGAATCATTATTTCTGATTCCTGTACTTGATATGTACCCTATGCAATCTTATTAGTAGAATGAATTCTCTGATTATTAACATTGGGATGATAATTTTTTTCCTTTGTGAACTTGACAGATACTCGAGTTATTATTGTGAGCATCTTTAAATTTTGTAGACCTAGTCTTATTTTCCTTTACAGACCACAAAAATAACCTTTGTGTTAACAGTTCGGAGACATTCAAGTGTTTTACGCGCTTATTTATTCTGTACCATAGCACCTCAATAACAGTCCTGATTCCTTCGAATATATGTATTACTTAACGATTTTGAGCGTGCTCTTCCGTTTCATTTTAATGCTGTAAACTTTGGTAAGTGTTGATCTGGAGATTTTAATTAACAAGGATATTCACTCAGATCCAACCTATTTTGTTCTATATTACCAAAAGTGCCCTTCAAACAAATTCAACTGCTTCTTTGTAAGAATCATTTACCTTGAGAAAGGCTTGTAAGAGTATGTGAAGCATCTCTCTTATCTGTCCTTTGAGATAAAATAATTTTGTTGCACATGCTAGGTCACTCCTATCATGCACCCGTGCTTTAAAAATAGACAATAACTTTTTTCCCAATTTTCTCAGGATTAAATACAGGTAAACAAATTCTGGGGAGCTTATGCAAAAGACATCTTATTTGTTGGTATCGATTGATACTGCTGGTTTACACCTTTTAATTTTATTCACGGCCTGACTTTTACAAGAACGAATCGTTTCTTATAATTCATAATACTCTTTTCAAACAAATCACTACAAATGGCATAGTGCCAGATAAGTGTAATAAAATAACAAATATAATACCCATTTGAGGCAGGTGACAGGTCCTTAGTTTTCGAACTATAGACAATAACCTTACTCCACAGTGGGAAAATTTAAGAACAAACATTGCCGAGGGTAATTCGTATAGTCATCTTGAGAGCCCTAAATTGATAAATGAAATCCACCCCGGTTTTACAAATGGGTGTTTCTTGCCTGACGGAATTTACTAACTTTTTCATACGGTGTTTGAGGAGGTAGCATCATGGTAATTGACTGTGATATTGTGTATAAGGACTTAGTAAGGCTTTCGATAGAGTTCCCACATACAGGAATTGAGGAGGAACACTTAAGACACATGGGAATAGGAGGAAAATTTTTTTCCAGGGTAGAGGCGTGGTTGACACATAGGCCGCAGCGAGTTGCGAAAATGGGGGAGAAACAGAATGGGGGCACGTCACAAGCGGTGTTCCCCAGGGGTTCAGTGTTGAGGCCCCTTCTTTGCTCACAATCTACTATCAAATGACTAGATGGAGGGAATAATAAATAGGACATAGCAAATTTGTGATGGGACCACAAAATTGGCCGTCCAATTCATTCTACTGAGGACAGAGCACTCCAGGATGATTTGAATAGACTGATGCAGTGGTCGAAGAAGTGGCAGATGCATTTTAATATAGACAAATGCAAAGCTCTAAATGTTGGACAGGAAAATAACCATGCCACATATAAATTACATTTAATGCTGATATTACTGGCTGCAAAAGGAATTAGGGTTCTAGCTAGCAGTAATCTGAAACCAAGACAACAAAGTTGATCCCATGTATCAGAAATCTTCACTTGGATAGACTGAGAGCCCCGAATCTGCACTCTCTAGAAAGGCAAAGAATGAAGGGGGAATATGATTGAGATGCATAAATGGAAAACAGGAATAAATAAAGGGGATGTAAATAGCATGCTAAAAAAATCTAGCCTAGACAGGACTCGCAGCAATGGCTTTAAGTTGGAAAAATTCGGATTCATGAAGGATATAGGAAAGAACTGATTTGGTAATAGAGTTGAGGTGATGTTGTGTAGTTTTAAAAATAGATTAGATAAATTGAAGATTGAGACAATTATGCAACATAAGGTAATCTTTATTAAGGAAACGTTTCGCCACACAGTGGCTTTATCAGTCCAATACAAAGTAGAAAATAGATAAGGAGACCAGTAAGTAGTTTGAGGTAGGAAATCAGTCCAGGAGCCTGGAATCGATGTGTTCAGTCCATCACTCTTGTAGAAAGTGCAGCATATGGCAGGAGAAGTGGCTTATATACTGTAATCAGTTGAGTCGAAGCAGAAGGAGGCGGGATCATAGTGGAACCACCCACTAATTTAAGTAGGTTTTCGTCCAGAGGTTGGACAAGTATTGAAGAATTTCCCAACATAACCCGCACATGACGAGAGGAGCCTCGACGACGTTTCGGTCCTACTTGGTCCTTTAGAAGTCACACTCGGCACAGGAGAGGCAGGCTGGGTATGTATAAGCAGGAGGTGGTAATAGTAGTAGTGGTGGTAGTAGTGGAGGTGGAAGGTAGTAGTAGTGGGGAGGCTGTGTAAGAGGAGGGAGGAAGCCAGTCAAAATACTAGAAAGAGGAGACACTGCAAGAGGCGCTAGGTGCCCACAGAGGGTTAGAGAGCACGAACACAAGCGGGGGATAAAATCAATACATCAATAAATAAGGAATAAATAACAGGGCAGAAGAAAGACAACCCAACAGGAGAAAAAGGAAAAAGGAAAGGAGTAGAGGAAGAAGAAAAAATGAGGAATCAGGTTAGGTCCGGGTGTTCTGAAGTTTGGAGCATTTTTAACAAGTAGTGAGAGGGACGGCATCTACAGCGTGACGAAGCCGGACTAAAGATTTCCATTTTTAAAAAGGGAAAGTTGGTGTATTAAGGAGGATTCAACCAAGACCGGCGGCCAGTTTAACGTTGAAGTAAGGAAGGGACAGTTTTAGTCGAAGACCAATCAATAGGATGACTCTGATCTGTGCCGTGACAGAAAAAAAAAAAAAAAAAAAAAAAAAAAAAAAATAACAAAAAAAAAAAAAAAAAAAAAAAAAAAACAAAAACAAAGAGCATATAGTGTAGGCAAGCCTAACACTACTTTTGTGCTCCTTAGTCTGTCAGCAAGTGATTGGCCGTTTCTCCAAAGTATTGAAGAGGACAGGAGGAAACAAGAAATAGAGCAGACGAAAGGGAGCATCTGTAGAGGGAAGACGAGGTGATGACGAGATAGTGCGAAGAGTGTTAGTCTGGAGGAAAGTAAGTTTGATGTTACAGGAAACTGGTGAGAGTTGTTGAAAGTTGAAAGACCAGAAATGTCGGGAGGCCGGGACCAGAAGGAGTTCCCAGGAGTAGAGAGTTTTGGGTGGCGAGAATGAAATTACGTTTAAACGCGTGAGAGGCTGAGTCTATGAAGGGAAGGGTACCAAGACGGGGAAAAATGAATTTTGAAGAGTGGAAATTTCTTGATTGAAGGCAACTGAGGATCACAAATGCGAGAGCACGAAGCAAGAGGGCGATAAGAACACTTTTATTGACCGAGACGGCATGATACGAAAAGTAGGTGACTGTACATGCACTGTGCATAGGCTTGGCGGTACAAACGGAAAATGCAAACCTGTATCTGAGCGGTGGACATGAACATCAGGAAAAGAAAGCAAAGAATTAGATTCCTATTCAGCTTTAAACTGAAAGGAAGGGTAAAGATTATTAAGAGCATCAAGAAATGGTTGGAAGAGACAAGAGTCATGAGGCCACAGAGCAAAGATGTCATCAACATAGCGGAGCCAGAATGAAGGGCGCACATCGATAATAGGAAGTAGAACAGTCTCGAAGTATTTCATGTAAAGATTAGCAAGGGCAGGAGAGAGAGGAGAGCCCATAGCGACACCGAAGGTTTGAGAATAATATTTCCCTTGGAAGGAAAAGGAATTAGAGTCCACACAGAGGCGGATAAGATCAAGAATGACATCAATAGGTATAGGGAGATGAAGAAATCCTTCATTGGCCTTCTCTCTAAGAAAATCAGGGACATCATCATGAGGGACATTGGTGAAGAGGGACTCAACGTCAAGACTAAGCATCTTACAGGTCGGGAGAGAGTGAACCCGTTCAATGAAGTCTTGAGAATGACGAAGGTGGGCAGGAGAAAAAGTACCAAGAAAGGGAGTGAGGGTTTTGGCCAGCCAAGAAGCAAGAGAATAAGAGACAGAACTTCTGGAGGATATGACAGGACGTAGAGGAATATCAGGTTTATGGGTTTGGGGAAGACCATAGCAATACGGCAGAGAAGGACAGATGACACGAAAACGTTGAACAAGGTCAAAGTCAGGAGGACAGAGGTCGGAGAGAGTCCTTAGTTTCATGTTAAAAGTTCTCTTGATGCGATCAAGAGGGTTGGAAACGAGAGGAGTGTAGGTACGCGAATCAGAAAGCAAGACGTCAGCTTTACGGAGGTAATCCTCGCAATCAAGAATAACTACCGAATTACCTTTGTCAGAAGATAGTATGACAGTGTTAGTGTTGGATTTAAGAGATGAAAGGGCAAGTTGGTAACAGCGCGGACACATTCATTCAAGACATGCAATAGCTAGTAAGGCCCTTGCGGGCCTCTACAAGCTGCAACATGCCTCCCAACGCACCAAATCCCTAATATGTCCTCTGATAACTTACTCTCCTCTAGCCCCCTCTCTTGCAGCTAAAACAAACTTACTTAAACTGCAGCATGTCCAGAACATGGCACTGCGCTGGGTGCTTGATGTCAGATGAGAGGACTTCGCCACAAGCGAGTCTCTACATGCCCAATTAGACATCCCTGCGCTGAATCTGTACTGGAAGACGCTCAGTGACAGACAGATAAACAAACTTGAGACACGACATGACTACTGGACCTCTCTCCTTGACGAAGACATTCGCAGACCCACAAACCAACACAACCTTTTCTACTCCTTGCATGATCCTGCTCCTAACCATATTTACAAATAACCTTGGATTCGGTGACAGGTACCTTCTCTGACAGGTACTATTTTCTGACCCACGTTTGCCTTAGCTTTTGGGTTAAGACATGGCTTAGTTCTACACTCCTCTCTAGCGCTAAACTTCGCCTGTCCCTTCCTCCCCGCTCACCCCACCGGAGTCCCAACAGAAGAGCCTGATTTTCTCTTCTCAATATCTGTCCCACGATCGCCTTCAGTGCTGGGTTAAGCCCTGGCTCTATTTCTACGACTAAGAACACTCCCCTCCAGCGGTATTCTTCGTCTGTCCCGTCTTCCCCACTCATCCCATTTGGGATCTTACCTGAACTTGTTCGTCGTTCGTTGATCATCAGATATTTCCTGACTATGGAACTGAACATCTCCAGGCTGAGGGACTGACAACCTCAAATCTACGACTTCAAGGGTGATGGACTGATTACATCGTCTTCACATCTCTACTGTTCCTGCCTACTTTCTGTATTCGACTGAAGAAGCCTACTGTGTAGGCGAAACGTTTCAGAATAAAGTTGCCTAACTGTTGCCTATGTGTCTTACCTACCAACCTGTCGGTATTGTATACCATTTTGATATTCACATAAGCAGTATAATGTGATCTTTACTGACAACGTTTCGCCCACACAATGGACTTTATCAAGGCACAAACACATCTACCTGGGTGAAAGGTACGTGAGTATTTATAGGATGGAATCAGGTGGAGAATGCTGCATGTGACCATCTTCCGAGTAGGGTGAGAGAGTCTAGGACCTTGGGTAGCTTTAAATTAAATGGTAGTGTGAATTTCAGTGTTGAACACAGGCATTCCTTGAATCAAATTAGACACATGTGCAATTCTTGGGTATCTTTATTGAGGAAACGTTTCCCCACACAGTGGCTTCATCAGTCCATACAAAGGAGAATCTTGAAGAACAGGAGGAGAATGAGGTAATCAGTCTCTGCCTACGGTTTATAAACTCCTCCGCACATATGCCGTATTCTATTCAAGATTGATGGACTGACCACATCGACTCAAGGTTGAGTGACTGATTTCCTCATTCTCCTGTTCTTCAAGATTCTTTTTTGTATGGGCTGATGAAGCCACTGTGTGGCGAAACGTTTCCTTAGTAAAGATACCCAAGAGTTGCACATGTGTCTAATTTATCAACGTGTCGGTTCTCTGAACCATTCATCTACATTCCTTGAATCGTCAGATCTGCCTGCGTACTGGTATTCTGAAATACACGTTTGGAGGTCTCTGGATGTTTTTCAGAACACCAGATCGCAGGCAGATCTGACGATTCAATGAATACCTGTGTTCAACACCGAAATTCACACAACCATTTAATCACTACAGAATCGAAAGACTTATCGCCAGAGAAGACAACACTCATTACCGAGGTATCCTGGAATCCTCACTTATCAATAAATCCAACAACTTCAACGAGAACAAAGGCTTCTATAACATAGCTGAACCACTTGACAAGAAACTTCTTCATCGCTATCCCACATAAGAACATAAGAATGGAGGAACACTGCAGTGGGTCTAATCATATACTTGTCCAATCTCTTTTTAAAGCTACCCAATGTCCTAGACACTATTACCCTACTCGGAAGACTGTCACATGCAACATTCTCCACCTGACTTCGTCCTATAAATACTCACGCACCTTTCACACACGACACTCCACACAGGAGAGCACAGTGCTAGCACGATCGACACCATGCCTTGCCCTTCTAGGGCAGGGTTGGTGCCAGAGCCCGAGTTTGTAGCTCACAAGATGAGGGGGGTACTTGTGCCTCCTCCCATGGGAGACTTAGGTCTCAGACACTCCCTAGACAGGGAGCCAGTGCCGGGCCACCACTTGGAAGGGCCCGGGCCGGGAGAATACCGGCGAATCTTTAACAACAACAACACCCAGGTAGATAGATCGATCTGTTTGTGACTTGAAAAAGCCCACTGTGTGGGCGAAACGTTGTCCATCAAAAGTCACACAGCGAGGTACGTACTGTTCAGCATCACAGTCCAGCACCACGTAGACAGACGCATGGCTTCTGCCGAAAGGAAGAAGTCACGATGTTCCAGGGACACGACGGATAACTCGGATTTAGAAATCGACGACTCGGATTTAGAAGTTGCGAGACCAGCGAATACGGAAGGATGGATCAATGTGAACAGTAAGACACGCTGTCCCTCCAAGGAGCAGGTAAACCAGCTCAAATCACCTTCCAGATTTCAAGGTAAAAGCTTATGGGGAGCACAAAACCCACTATGGCGTGGTTACACACCTGGAAACACGGCACAAACTGAGGTTCAAGATATGGTTCAACCTGAGGGGAGAACCAATACTGACTCCTATCAACAGGGAAATGCATATCACCTTGAAGAAGGTCATGGAGACAGACCGCTCCTTCACCCTGGAGGAACTGGATTCTCGGCAGAAGATCACCAAGGGTGTAGTGATGCGATACCCGCTGATGATGCTCATCGAGGCAGTAGCAGCTCACCCCAGTGTCGTGTCAGCTCAGAGTCTAAAGGCAAAGTCGGCACCAACCCGGCAGGTCCTCATTCAGCATGTAGGACCGCTGCCATCCCAGCTGGACCTCGGTTCTTGGGGCAGATGCGATGTCAGGACCTTCACGGCAGAACCAGTTCGCTGCTTCAAGTGCCAGCGTTACGGACACCTGGGTGCACTCTGTCCGAACAGAGTAATCTGCGGTGTCTGCAGCCAGCCCCACCCTACCGAGGAATGCATCACCAAACAGAAGAATGCATCGCCACACACTCGAAGATGCCCGAATTGCAGGCAGAAACACCATGCCTGGAACCCTCGATGCCCCGAGAGGCTCACTAGAATTCGTGAGGCCTGGAAGACGCCAACGACGAAACAGCAGGCTATGGTAGAGCATCACCCTCAGCAGACGATGGGTGCAGAGAATCCTGCCATACTGCAGAACTCTCATCAGGCAAACCAACTCAATGCCCAGGAATTTCCGACCCTTGAAGACTCAACCAGGCGTCAACAGGAAACATCTGGGCAACGCAATCAGCAGACGGCACTACACGAGCCCCCACCGGCCTCCTTGCCAGGCACAGCCACTATGCAGGCTGTGCCTGCACCTGACCAGCAGATGCCGGGTACACAACTTGGCATACAGCAACAGGCCACGGTGTGCACAGTGAAGAAATACAACCCTCAGCAGTCCCCACAGATTACAACAGCCCAAATAATATCCACTGCTTCGAACCCACCGACAACGCAGGCCCTCAACACAGAGGATCTCTTAACACTTATCAAGGCATTCACGGATATTATCTGCGACACAATCACCTCCACGGAACAACAGAGCATGTTCCGGCAGATGGCCAGCACACTCCTGAGGGCGTGCTTACTGACAGAGCAGGAAACAGTGGATGCAGAGCGGACAGAGCCCAGTCCTCAGCTCAGGAAACAGCTGAGATGGAGTAACCTCAGTCGCTTATGAGGCACACTAGCTGAACTGTCCGGAACAGTGTTTGAGCAGCATATGCTGCAACAATGAAGAATCAGACACATGTGCAACTCTTGGGTATCTTTATGAGGAAACGTTTCGCCACACAATGGCTTCATCAGTCTCAACCTTGAGACGATGTGGTCAGTCCATCAATCTTGAATAGATTGATGGACTGACCACATCGACTCAAGGTTGAGGGACTGATTACCTCATTCTCCTCCTCTTCAAGTTTCTCCTTTGTATGGACTGATGAAGCCACTGTGTGGCGAAACGTTTCCTCAATAAAGATACCCAAGAGTTGCACATGTGTCTAATTCATCAACATGTCGGTTCTCTGAATCATTCATCCACAATGAAGAATCAATTCTCCTTCAGGAGCCAGAGACGGGTCATCTAAAGATTAAGACCCGTGCCAGGACCCTGGTCTTGGCGAACATTACACATATATACACCCAGGTAGATCTCTTTGTGACTTGATAAAGTCACAAACAAATCAATAAAGGATCACATTATACTCCTTATTGTTTATATTTCCATTGTGCATGTATTTTATACAATTTATTTCCTTCTTGTGGTATTGTCCTGGCGTCGTACCTCCACCTTTATTTCTTTACTAAATATAATTTAATCATGTTTACTGTGCTTCTTTCATCGGTCAAACACTGATTTGCACTTTAATCTCTTTCCTGGGGGTCACACCTTATGATCACATGTGGCATCACCGCCTACCTTACACTAGGCTTGCTGCCTCTTTCTTCAACCACTAATATCACTTTCAAGTCGTCCTATAAAACTGTGGCCCCTCACCTCCTTTTTCTGACTTAGGGCAGCTTCTAATTCACTTCAGGGGTTGTTCACTGACCTCTGACACGTTCAATGATCTCTGCAGAATCCTTGAGTGAGCTTCACAACTAAAATTCAGTGAACACTAATGTTGCTGTTACTGCCTCCCACATCACCGAGTGTGTGGTCGCAGGAGTCGATTCACAGCTCATGGCCTAGCCCCTTCGCTTTCCACTACTAGGTCCATTCTCTCCCTTCTCCAAGATCTTTATCATACCTCTTCCGAAAGCTATTAATGGATCCTTCCTCTACTACATCACTTTCTAGACTGGTTCACTTCTGACAACTCTATGAAGAAATATTTCCTAAGATCCCTGTGACTCATCTGAGTTGTGACCATCCAATTGTGTTCCACCTCTGAAACATTCTGTCCCTATCCACCTTGTCAATTCCTCTCGACATTTTATATGTCTTTTTCATGTGTTCCTTACTCCTCCTGTCCTCCAGTGTCAGGTTGATTTTCCTTAGTCTCTTTCCATTGTGTCGGTATTTTATACCATTTATTTCCACAGTCTCTCCTCATAGGACATACCTTTACCTCTAGGACTAGTTTCGTTGCAAACATTTGCACTTTCTCTAATCTCGACATTTTTGATCGGGTGTGGGTTCTATACTGGTGTTGCATGCTCCAATATGGTCCTAACATATACGGTCGAAATGATATTCTTTGATTTCCCAGGAGCCCATATGTTGCAGTCAGGGGCGTAACCAGGTTCTGAAGTTAGGGGAAGCGAGCACATAAGAAAAGGAGGAATAATATTGGTAGAAATACCGACAACGTGTAAAGTAAAAGGACACAAGTGCAACTAATATGAAATTTTATTGTGGCAACGTTTCGTTCTCCAGGAGCTTTGTCAAGCTTGACAAAGCTCCTGGAGAGCGAAACGTTGCCACAATAAAATGTCACATTAGTTGCACTTGTGTCCTTTTACTTTACATAAGAAAACGCGTCAAGACACGTTCAGAATAATATTAAATTCATTATACATTTTTATTTTGTTTTAAAATAAAAATACAAGGAATATACAATTTTAAAAGAAGTACATAATTGTTATTTAGTATTGAAAATCAAAACACTACAAGTAACAAGACTACCGAGGGTTCCACCTCTGGTGCAGCGGACTTCCTATCCTTCCTGAATGAAAAATAAGCGTCCAATCTCTGACATTTTGACAGTTCTTTTTCTCGTTTTGCATGAAGCAATTATATGTTTGTCTATGCCACAATACACAGTATCAGCATGTGGCAAGAATATATTAGAATTTGATTTTGGGCAATGATCCTTAGTTCAGCTTGTTGCACAAATGTAAACTCATTTCTCTTACGTGACGTGAAATATTTTATTAGCTATAATATTCGTAATTATAATCTATATTCACTAATTTCATATTTCAGGAATGTCATTATGCATGAAACTTACATATATCAAAGAGGAGGATGTGACGTCATGGTTTGTTTTGGTTCCCCAGATGTCAGCGGCCAATACAGTTCAAAATACTGGAAGGTTGGTCGAATAAAGTAACGAGTCCAGAAAGTTCTTCCAAGGCCATGTGATAAAAAAAATACAATAAAAAAAATTAAGATTCGACTTTTATCGCACAAGTTAACTAAAGAGTTAAAAAATTTTTGAAAAGGAGTAACTTTTGAAAAATGTACTCAGAAATAGCGGCCGCTTCACTTGCTCTCCCTCTACCTATGCCACTGGCTGCAGCAGTTGTTTGGTTGATATGAGCCTCAGGAGATGATACTCTCTCCAAGATTATTTTCCTTAGTGAGGTTTGCAGCCTTTGGCTCCATAGCACGTACTCTGCGGCCTTCTTTGACTTTCCCCAATCTTCATGACTTTGCACTTGGTGGAATTAAACTCCAGGACCATTTACTGGACCAGCTTTGCAGCCTCTCCTGGTCACTTTGTAATCATTCCTGATTCTTGTCTGATTGAAGGGGCACCTCTGAATCTATCCCTTCCGTTACATCATTCACATATACCAGAAACATCACTGGAAACCCGTTTGCCACAAACGCCCACTGACATCTCGTCACATACCATCACTCGTTATTTCCTTCTTGTCAGGTATTCCCTAATTCATTGCAGTGCCTTTTCTGCTATTCCTACCTGCTCCTAAAATTCCTTGTGTGGAACTGTGCCAAAGCCTTCTTACAGTCCAAGGAAATGCAGTCTACAAACCCTTCTCTCTCCTGTCTTACTTCTGTTACCTTGTCGCTAAACTACAGTACGTTTGTGACATTATTTCCCCTCCCTAAAACGGTGCTGGTTATTGTGTATAAGCTCGTTACTTTCTAGGTGCTCTATCACTTTTCTTTTGATATCTTCTCCATGACTTTACACACCATGCATGTCAGTTACACTGATCTGTAGTTTAATGCCGCCTGTATGTCTCCTTTCTTAAAATTTGGGACTATATTTGCTGTCTTCCACGCCTCAAGTAGTTGCCCTGTTTCGATAGATGTGTTGAAGATTGGTATTAGAAGCACACACAGTGCCTCTGCTCCTTCTCTCAGTACTCATTGAGAGATGTCTCGGCGCACCGCCTTTGAGGTATCTAAACACAAATAACCCGCCGGTTATTTGTGTATTGTTCCAGTCACGGTATTGTGCCTTGTTATTTGAGGTATCTAGTTTACTTAAAAATCTCTTCACCTTCTCCTCTCCTGTGTGTATCACGTAGCTCTAACGGCATTTCTAAATTAATTGAATTCGTTGTACATTTATTAACTTTTCTGAAATTTGCCTCGGTAGTAGAGGGAATATATAGTACTGCTTTTATTCTTCACTTTTTGTTTTTAATCTATGTGGTCTGATTTATGCTATTAAGCATATTACACTGTTTTGATAATATATGTCTACAGTGATCCCGTTTATCCTCCACTTCAGTCATTCATCCCACAAACTTAATGTTTCTGCTGCTATTAATCTGCCTTCATCGCCTCGCTAGTGAAGAATACCATTAATGATTAATTAATTATTTTTTACAGTTTCATAAAAATCAAAATGAATATTCGTTACATGAATTGTATTTTAATAGACAATTTAACGTGCAAACTCAAATTTTGCATATCAATATAATATATAAAATATATTTTATATATTACATATGATGAAAGTGAAAAGTTATGTTTTCCTTACTCTAAAATATATATTGTTTGGAATAAAAAATTATAAAAAATAATCAATTATTTTTTTTCTTTTCAGCTTCTGTCTAGAGGAGTATTTGGAAGTGTAAGTATTACAGTGTATTGAAGTATAAGTATAAAGTTTATTAAAGTTTTTGTGCAGCATTAATTGCCAGCAACGTCATCTAACACAATTTATTTTTATTAACACATCGTCCATTTCCCACCTGAAACTTGTATGTTACTTGAATTATGAATTATGTGAACTTTGGAACTTGTACGATAAATAATTTATGTTCCGATCGTCTTTAAAAAAAAAGGGGGAACCAGACGAGATTACCTAAATATTTTTTTTTTCATAAAATCTGGTTGGTATTACTTGTTGATAGTCAAGTGAGTTTACGGGGAAAGGGAAAATTTTAAAAGTACAGGAGCGAGGGGGGTTGATGTCAAAAAAACATGTGACAAGCAAATATCAGAAAGCAGACTCTTTAAATTTTAATACGGGGCTGTTTTCCCCTTTATAATTTTTTCCACAACAAATTTGGGCCAAAACTCTTTTGGGTTTTTCTACTAAATATCTTTTTACAATCCCCAACATCCAAAACCCCTGCTGCTGCATAACGAATTTCTAACTTCCCCTTTACAAATTTCTCGTTAATAACAAATTAAGGTTTTCTTGCCTCCCATTTTCAACAGTTGCTAAATATGGGGGGAAAAATTTCCTTAGCATCAGGGGTTTTAACGGGAAAGTTTTGTGTAAACAAGGGAGGAAGAAAAATTCTTTCCAAAATTTTAATTGTTATTTGTGGTTGCATAATTTTTGCTGCCTTTTCCAACATGCTAATTTTTTAAACTAAGTTTATGAATTTTTTAAATAAAACATTTTAAATGAATGTTTGTTGAACTGGTTTTATTTTTTATTTTTGGGGGGTGAAAAAGAACATTTTGGGGGGAAATTTTTAAAAGCATTAATTTAAGTATTTTGTATGTTTATAAAAAAAAAATTATATTTTAATAAAAATTTTATTGAATTCAAAAAGCAAATCTTTTAAAATTAAAAATCTTCTTACTAACGGGCATCAAAAAATTATAATAAATTATTCTTCCATTGATCCCTTTTTTTCCCATTTATAGTACGCTTTACTTTTTTAAAAAACTTTATTTAATTCTTCCAATGAAATCCTCGACACTAGCAAAAATCACTACATCATTTAGAAATTTTAATTCTTCTTTTTGAAGCCCCTTTCGAGTTCTTATTAATTAGCTGAAAAATTTTTTTCTTATTTAAAATATTTTTAGTCTAAACCACTGATGCGGGAAACCACTGGGAGGAAAAATTCTTGAAAAGAGTTTTTGTGCCCATTCTTTCCTTGCGTACGTCTGGTCCTTCTTGGGGAGAAATATGTTTAAGGTTAAAAATTTTGGGTGCACAAAAAAACTGCAGACATATTTTAGTTTTTGTTTTTCTTGATATACGACAACTGACCTCGATTTTCATTCATTTTAATATAAAATAACTATTAACACATAAAACCCCAATTAACTGCCCAACTTGAATTTTCCCAACGAACGATGATATGGGGAAAGTAACAAAGAATTTGCCGGGGAAACTTTGGGGAGAGGAAAAGACTTGCTGAGGGTGAAAGATACGAGCTACGTACTGTGGGGATGTTTCCCAAGGACAACTTTTTTCTTAAGTCTTCTCTCCATCCCCCAAATAACCTCTTCAAAGGTGGGGGTTTTTTAAAATTTTCTTTGAAAAGGAAAGAATTTTTAAATGTATATTTTTCCCAAAAAAGGGTTTTCATATAATATATTTATTATTATAATTATATATATTTTAATTTTAAATATTATATTTTATATATAAATATATATAAATATGTTATATATATATATATATAATATAAAAATATATAAATATAAAATATATATATATATATATTTTTATATATATATATATAAATTTATATATACATATATATATATATTTTAAAAAAATTTTATATATATATATATATATAAAATATATATATATATAAAATAAAAATATAAAATTTTTTTAAATTTTTTTTTATTATACATTTGGCCGATTCCCACCAAGGCAGGGGGGGCCCGAAAAAAAAAAAACCCCTTTCACCCCATCATTCACCCCATCACTTTTCTTGCCAAAAAGGGTGCTTTACCTAACTTTTTTAAATTTCCCAACATTAAACCCCCCTTTCCCAAAAGTGCGGGCACTTTTACCCCCTTTCCCCAAAGGACTCAAGTGGGGGCCTGCCGGTTTCCCTGAATCCCTTTTTTAAATTTATTTTGGTCCACTCCAAAAAGAAAGTCAAGTTTTTAAAAACCCAAATTTTTTTTTCTCCATTCACCCTTTCAAACACGCTCACGCTGCCGGCTGGAAGTCCAAGCCCCCGACACAAAAACCCCTTTCCCCCCTTTCCCCCCAAACCCCTTTTCCTGGGCCGCCCCCAAACCCCCCCTTCCTTCCACTACAGACTGATACACTCTTGAAGTCATTCTGTTTGCCCCATTCTCTTTACAGTCCAACCCCAACTCAAAAACCCCTTTCCCCAGCCCTCTGGACAACATTTTGGTAACCCGCCCTCCTCCTAATTTCCAAATAGGGAATTCTGGGAAATTATATTCACACCACAACATTGCCCTCAGACTTTGAATCTTTTTTGCCCCCAAACCTTTTCCTCGTTTGCAACTTTTTCCATAAACCCACGCTTTCACCCCCCCATATAAAGCTTTGGGTTAAAACTATACTCTCTTCCCTTTCCCCCTCTTTGCCTCCAAGGACAAATTCTTTGTCTCCATGGGACCCTAATGCACCACTCTTTTTTTCCCTCATCAATTCTATGATTCACCCCAATTTTTTCATAGAAACCCTCCGCTGACCGTCCACTCCCCAAATTTTCGAATACGTTTACCCCTCCATACTCTCTCCCCCAATTTAAAATTCAACTTTCATCACCCTTTAATTTTTTTTGTTATCCCATAAAAATTTCTCTTTCCCGTAAATTTACCTTTTAAATTTCTTCTTTTGGGACAAACCCCACCAAATTTCCCCCAATCTCTGCAGCTTCTCTTCAGAATCTCCCAAAAGCACCGTTCACACAAAGAGCAGCTGTGACAAAATCCCACTTTGTTTGTGAAATTCCCTTTTTCTTTCAACTCCACGCCTCTTGCCAAACCCTCCCCATTTCTTCTCTTAAAAACCCCATTTTATAAAAATATTAAACAACCCCGGTGACATCACACATCCCCTTTTCTAAGGCCTACTTTTTCTGGGAAAAAAAAATTTTCCCCCTTTCCCCATACTCTAATTGGCCTCACTAAAACCTCGTAAAACTCTTTACTGCTTTCAGTTTCCTACCTTTCCCACACCATACACGCAAATCTGCCCATTGCCCCCCCATCCACCCTGTCATACGCCTTTTCCAAATCCATAAATGCTACAAAGGGCCTCTTTAGCCTTTCTAAAAACTGTTCAAAATTTAATTTCACTGTAAAAAACCTGGTCCCACACACCCCTACCTTTTTCCGGTAAAAACCCCTTGTTTTACCTGCCTTTCCCATTCTCCGTTTTTTACTCTTTTAAATTTTTTCAATTAAAACTTACCATACATTTACCCGGTACACTCAACAGACTTATCCCCCCTTTTAAATTTTTTCACTCTCTTTATCCCCTTTGCCTTTTTTACAAAGGAACTATGCATGCCCCCCCTGCCAATCACTAGGGAACCCTTTCCCTCTTCCATAAAAATTTAAATTTAAAATTGCACCAACCACTCCAAAACTATATTTCCCCCCCCTTCTTTTAAAAATTTTTATCTTTAAAACCCCTCAATCCCGGCTGCCTTACCCCCTTTCATTTTACCCAAATGGCCCCACGAACTTTCCCCCAAAAACTCAAACTGGCTCTTCCCCACTCCTACAAGGTTTTTTTCCCCCTCGGGCCCCATTCCGAAAATTTACAGCTTCCCTATCTTCTTTAACAATTTTAAAAATTCCCAAAATATTCCCTCCTTTTCCCCCTACCTCTAACCTCCCTTTTAAAAAACTCTCCTTATTATTTTTTTAAATGACCCAAAACCATTTTTCTCCCAGGCTTTTTTTAACTTGTTTAAATTTACTCCAAACTTTTTTCTTTTTCAACCCAAAAAAATTTTTTGGATAAAATCCTTTACCCCCCCTCTTTTGCTCTCTTTTTTCCTTTTCTTCACCCCCTCTCTTAAAAACCCCCTCTTTTTCTCCTTTTAAATTCCCCCCCCCCCTTGCATCACTTCTCTTTGTTAAAAAATTCTCATATGCTAACTTTTTCTCCCTTACAAATCTCTTTTTCCCCTTTTCCCCCTTCCAAACCCAAACCCCTCCCTTCCCTCCTGCCCCACTTTCCTGTAACCCCAAACTTCAGCTGAACACTCTAACAAACAATTTTTAAACCACCCCATACCCCTTCGACCCCCTTGGGCCCATGCTTCATTACCCCTCTACCTCCAATACTGTTTTATATCTTACCCTAACTGCCCCCTCTTTTAGTTTTTTAAACCTTCACCTCTCTCTTCCCTGATTTCTTTTTTTCTCCTTTTATCCCCTCTACCTTTTTTTTTTCATGTAGCTACAACTACAAAATGATCTGAAACTGTGGCCCCTTTTATAAAAATGTCATCCTGAAGCACTCAACAGTTTTTATCTACCAATACTTTAAACCAACAAAAATAAATGTCTTTTTGCCCTAATCCCTAAACGTGTAAAAATTTTTTTCCTCGTTTTCTTAAAAAAATGTATTAAACCCATAACTAAACCCCCTTTCCCATACAAAGTTCAATTTAAAAGGGCCCCCCCCTTTTTCATTTACCCTTTGGGACCCCAACTTACCTACCCCACCCTCTCTTAAAAATTTCTCCACTTTTTGCATTCGGTCCCCCTACCACAATTTCCCCTCTCACTTGGGTTTAAAGGCTCCTATACCCTTCACTTAACATCTCCCCAAAAACTCTCTCTCCCCCTCTGCATTCCCTTCTCCCCCAGGTGATACACCTTAAATTTTGGGCCCCCCTTCTCGCATCCAACCTTTACATAACCCTAATTCCTTTAATTTACACATTCATTTTTCTCTTTTCTCCCTTTCCCTTAAAATCTAAAAATTTTTTAATTTCTGCTCCCCTTTCCCTTTTCTCTAACTCTCTCAAACTCCAGATTTAATCCATTTTTTC
>NC_069399.1:3364279-3420236 GCF_026875155.1 Cherax quadricarinatus
TCTTAATGCCACTAGGACCACCTTGAGAGTCACTGGAGTCCTGTCTCCAAAATAACTGTGGAGAGAGCTCTGTTTCTGGCGTCTCTTTAACACTTCCCTAAAATGGCCCAAGACTTTGTCACTGTACATGTTGCCAACCTGGCTTGCAACAACCTTGTTAGGGTGATATTTCTCCATAAAGCTTTCCATCTTACCCACATAGTAAAATCTCTTTAATTTCTGAAGAAGGCACCTTCTTCCATCTCTCTTCCTCCTCCTCTGCAGCAAGATTCTGAACTGCGATGTGTTCCTCTTCGTGCTGAAGCTCTTGCAGCTCCTCAGTGGTGAGCTCTTCATTGTGGTCTTCCACCAATTCTTCCACATCCTCCAAACTCACATCCAACCCCATGGAACTCCCAAGTGCCACAATTGATTTTACAACAGACATAGGCTCATTAGGGTCAGTCCCAAATTCTTCAAAATCCCTCTTGTCGACACAATCTGGCCACAATTTTCTCCAGGCAGAGTTCAAAGTCCTTGTAGTCACTCCCTCCCAAGCCATACCTATAAGGGTTATGCAGTGGAGGATGCTGAAGTGTTCTCTCCAAAATTCCCTTAGGGTCAAGTGAGTGTCTGTGGTCACAGTCAAGCACCTGTGAAACATTGCTTTTGTGTAGAGTTTTTTAAAGTTTGCAATAACCTGCTGGTCCATGGGTTGGAGGAGAGGAGTGGTATTCGGGGGCAAGAACTTTAATGTAATGAACCCAAACTCCTCGAAAATTAGGTCATCCAAGTTTGGAGGATGAGCAGGTGCATTGCCCATTACTAGCAGGCATTAAGATCCAATTTCTTTTCCAGGAGATACTCCTTCACACTAGGGCCAAACACTTCATTGAACCACTCGACGAAAATTTCCCTCGTGACCCATGCCTTACTATTAGATTTCCAAAACACACACAATTTACTCTTCGTAACATTGTTTTTCCTGAACACTCTTCGATTTTCAGAATGGTACACTAGTTATGGCTTCACTTTGAAATCCCCAATAGCATTAGCACAGAACATTAGAGTCAGCCTGTCTTTCACAGGCTTGTGTCCTGGCATTGCCTTTTCCTTTTGTGTAATGAAGGTCCTCTTTGGCATTTTCTTCCAAAAGAGGCCTGTTCCGTCACAATTGAACACTTGTTCAGGTTTCAGTCCTTCAGCCTCTATGTACTCCTGGAATTCATGCACATATTTTTCAGCCGCTTTGTGGTCCGAACTGGCAGCCTCACCATGCCTTACCACACTGTGTATGCCAGTACAGTTCTTAAATCTCTCAAACCAGCCTTTGCTGGCCATAAATTCACTCACTTCACCAGTATTTGCAGGCAATTTCTTTACCAAATCTTCATGCAACTGCCTAGCCTTTTCACAAATAAACGAAGTCATAAGAGTATCTCATGCTAATTGTTTTCATTTATCCACACCAATAATAACTTCTCAACCTCTTCCAGTACTGGTGATCTCATTTTTGTCAGCATAGTTACTCCCTTTCAACAACAGCATATCCTTTTATTTCATTTTCTTGGCCACTATGGAACATAAGGTTGTGTAGGGTTTCTTATACATCCTGGACAGTTCGGCCACACTTGTACCACTTTCATATTGTTCAGTGATGGTTTTCTTAAATTCAATCGTATTTCTCACCTTCTTTACCACAGGCTTGGCACTAGGAGCTTTCTTTGGAGCCATGGTAGCTTATTTAGTACTTGCAAGCACTAAAATAAATGAAATATTATGAAATATTTCGCTGGAGCACGTGAGGGGACCTTCGCTCACTGGTAAACAATGCCAGACAATCTGCCGCCCTGGCTCACGCCTTGGGTACGCGTCCCGGACGAACTACGACTCGCGAGTCAACCTATGAAAAGCGAGTCCATGATTATACGAAAATACCCCTATGATTGGCGAATTTTACGATTGCCGAGAACTACGAAAAGCGGGGGACCACTGTATATATATATATATATGTCGTGCCGAATATGTAAAACTGGTCAATTAGCAAGAACTCATTTAAAATTAAGATCTTTCTAAAATTTTCTCTTATACGTTTAAAGATATATTTTTTTCATTAATGTTAATGTAAAAAAAATAATTTTGCTCCAAAAGAATCTTAGAAAACTTACCTAACCTTATTATAACAAGAACAATTTATTTTAGCCTAACCCAACTAAATATATTTTAGATATGTTTACAATAATTTAATTCTAAACTAACACAGTGAAATATATTTTTTCGTTAGGTTCATAATGATTTTGGCTAAATTATTGCATACACAAATTTTCGCTTGTCCTATATGGCAAGATGAACGTTGCTATTTAAGCCAAGATCGCAAGTTCTACCTATTCGGCACGACATATATATATATATATATATATATATTATTATATATATATTATATATATATATATATATATATATATATTATATATATATATATTATATATATATATATATATATATATATATTATATATATATATATATATATATGTATTATATATATTATATATATTATACATATATATATGTATGTATATATATATATATATATATATATATATAATTATATATATATTATTATATATATATATATATATATATATATATATATATATTATATATAATATATATTGTCACGGCTCAACAGAGCCGTGACAGACTAACTTTATATTTGTACTAGCGCCAGTTTCTTATCAGCAGTAATTACCGAGTGTTTTGTGCTCTGAGATGTGAGGATATTCTTAAAAATGTCGAAAAGGCCTATGGGCAATAGTGAAAAGAAAAAGGAAAAGCATTTATGTTAAATCTATATCACAGAAAATCGTTGGAAAATTTAACGGCGGTTTTAAGTGTGAAGCGACCTGACTGAGGAGTTTGGTGTTGGAACAACAACCGTCTACCACCTAAAGAAACAAAAGGACAAATTAGTGAAGTTCTATGCTTAAAGTGATGGACAGAAGTTAATAAAAAATAGAAAAACACTGCATAAGGTAAAAAGTAAAGATCTCGACTGTATATTGATGGAGTGGATTCGTTAGTGTCGGAATGAACATATATGCTGCTTAATAATGCTGATCATGAAACGAGCAATAATACATCATGATGAACAAAATATCGAAGGTAACTGTGAATATTTAGCAGGCTGGTTACAAATTTTTTAGAAAAAAGGTATGGCATTAAATATTTAAAGATTAATGGTGATACCGTATCTGCTGATCACGAAGCTGCAGAGAAATTCGTTGATGCCTATACAAGATTGTTGCTGACGAAAATCTAACAGCGTAGTCTGAGCCTGCATAAATCTTCTTTTTGAAAGCAGCGTTCATGCTTTTCTAGGTACAGTACCTGTACAGTACATTACCTGTACAGTACAGTACCTGTACAGTACATTACCTGTACAGTACAGTACCTGTACAGTACAGTACCTGTACAGTACAGTACCTGTACAGTACAGTACCTGTACAGTACAGTACCTGTACAGTACAGTACCTGTACAGTACATTACCGTGTCTGAACTTGGGTCCCATCCAAAAGCTGTCCAATTTTATAGACGCAAATATACCATAATCACCAAAAAAATCCGAAATACGAAACACTTGCAGTCTCAAGAATTTTGAATAAAGCATTGTCAACTGTGCTGAAGGAATGTAAAAAAAAGCAAATAAAAGAATGGGTGAGATATTGTCAACATATTTTGTTGAAAACAAGAAAATTTTTTTGGAGTGAGATTAAGGTAAGAAAGCCTAGGGAACAAGTGGATTTAACAGTTAAAGAGAGGAGAGGGGAGTTCCTAGATGGAGAGTTTGAGTTATTAGGCAGGGAGAGTAACATCTTGTAAGAGTGAAGAGCCAGTTGTGAGTGTGGGGGAAGTTCGTGAGGCAATGGGTAGAATGAAAGGGGGTAAGGCAGCTGGGTTGTTGGGATCAAGATAAAAATGTTAAAAGTTTTGAAATGGTTAGTTCTTATATTTAATAAATGTATTGGCAGAGAGCATGCATAGTTCCTTTGTATAAAGGCGAAGGGGGCAAAAGAGAGTGTCAGGTCCTAAAAGCCACTTGTCTCCACGAAGTCCTATCTAACATGCTCATGCATGTTGCTGGAACTCCAAGCTCCTCGTGCACAAATATATATATATATATATATATATATATATATATATATATATATATATATATATATATATAAATATATATATATATAATATATATATATATATATATATATATATATATATATATATATATATATATAGGGAGTTACCACCTCTGGAACTGGACTGGGGACCCTCATCCTTAGAGAAAAGAATAAACTTATTTAAGAGAAAACTCGAGCTTCTCACTAGAGCTGTTGAATATTTTTTTGTCTCCTACCACCCCCTATATTCTATATTCTATGTGGACTTTAAGGACAAAATTCATTGCCTTCCAGACAGTGCAGCAGGTGAAGAGCAAGTAACCCTACAGGATGTCGAAATGGATAAAGCCGCCAAGTCATTTCCACAGGGTTCAGAAGGAAGTTTCACCGGTTTAAGTCCATAGCATTTTAAATAAATGCTCAATTTAGCACTCGGGGTTGTTTCAGAGAGGTTGCTGTCCGAATTCACAAAATGTGTGCCTGGCTGGCGGTGTCCCGGAGGCCATTAGGTCATTCTTCTTTGGTGTATTATTATGTGCCCTCCGGAAAAAGGATAGAGGAATCAGGCCCATTGCAGTTGGCAACACCCTTCAGCTTCAGTGAGAATAGTGAGTCAAGAGGCTGCAGCAATGTTGAAACCAACACAGCTCGGTTTTGGTATTCAACAAGGCTGTGACGCAGCTGCTGATGAAACACAAGTAGATATCAGTCACATTTCATATGAAAAGTCCCTGATCAAATTGGATTTTGCCAGTGCATTCAACTTAGTCAGAAGATATGCTGCTCTCCAAGCAGTTTCTACACACTTCTCTTCTCTCTGTCCATTCATGCTGTTTGGGGACCTTGAAACTGACTAGTGTGAGGATGTGCAACAGGGGATCTCCTCTCGCCCCTTTTCTTTTCTGTCTGATCATCAATAGAGCCACAGAAACACTGTCTAGCGAGCTCAATATCTGGTTCTTGAATGACGGTACCCTGGATGGCAATATAAAATCTCTCCTAGAGGACATCAGAAAAACAAAAGGCGTTGGAGAGAACCTGGGCCTGTCTTTAGAGGCTTAAAAGAAACCATGACTGTAGGTGCAGCAAACATCATTAACAAGCCATTGATTGACAGGAATAACATTATTCTTCCACAACTCCACATTAAATTGAAGAAATTCGTTAAAGCTTTAGACAGAGATAACAATTGCTTCAAATAAATTAGTAGATCGAAATTCGAAAATTCGAAATTCGGAAGTTTATCAAGGATTCTAATTTCACAAAATATATGACTGATGTTGAAGTTTGTGCATGGTGCAGTTATGTGTCAGTTATCAAGAACTTCTTGAGTAATCAAAATCAGACAATTATGAAGATCTGGTACAAAACATGCTGACAAGCTTAAAGAATTTAGGTACTAATATAAGCATGAATGTACACTTTCTCCATAGCCACCTCGACAGATTTCCACATAATCTTGGTGAGGTCAGTGAGGAACAAGAGGAGAAGTTCCAATAAGATATAAAGGTGATGGAGTAAAGGTATCAAGGCAGATGGGACACACACATGATGGCAGACTTGCTGGAGCCTCCAACGGGACTCATGACTAACACTGAAAAAAATCGTACAAACGATTTCATATGCAATACCTCTTTAAGGGGGGCTCCTTGTCGTGGTAAAGGGGCTATCCATCTGAGGAAATGCACCACTTGGTCTTCTTCCTCCGACCGAACCTAATTACCCCCCAATCCCCCCGTTCCCTATTCCATCCTCCCCATCCTCCCTTTTTCTTTTCCTACTCCTCCTCCCCACCCCTCCCTTTTGCCCTTCCTCTTTTTGGCCATTGGGATTTTTCCTACAGGCACGCTAGTTCCTAGGTAGGGGAAAGGGTAACGGGGCCCATCCCATTCTGTTGAGGTTCTTGGCGGTGGTGTAGTTTGCCGTGGAATCTGGAACACCTAGGGATGTCCCAATCCCTCTCTGGTCTCCAGGGGGGGGTGACTTGGGGTGTCTTTCGGGCGATGAGTGTATCTCTGGAGGCTGCCTTTCAGATTCCAGGGGTGGTGGCCAAAGGAGGTATTCTTTGTGGTGGATATCCGGCCACCCTCTCTTTTATCCACTGAGGAAGCTCGGCAGATGTGAGGTTGCTATCACAGATTGCTGGTTTACTGGCATGAAGGGTAGGGTATGGCATGGGTTCCATGCACTACTTGTGGTGCTTAGGTCCTCTTGGGCACGGAGGGAGATTTCTGGCCCTTTCATTCCTCCTAGGAACTATCCCTCCCTAGTCCCCCTATTTTATTCTTTTTTTTGTTTCTATTTTCTTTTCTTCCTTCTTTTTTTCTCTTAAAAAAAAAGAAAGAAGTAACCTAACCATGGAAAACCCAATTCATGACCCCGCTACCCCTGGTCCCCTTCTTGTTACTGCACCCCGTTCTGACCCTCCACGTCTTTTGACCATTCTTTGGACACTCCTAATGCCCCAGTGCCTCTTGCTGGAGCCATTTCATTACCCACTTCAGGTGCTGGGGTTTCGACTGACTCTTTCGATTTGTCTGACCTCCGCTCTCATTTGACTACTGTGTGGCAATTTTCGAATCGCCAACCCGTCCAACGTCGGACCAACTCGGGTCCCGCTCCTAAATGCCAACGACAATTTCCTGATGATACTTCTTTGCCACCTTCTCATTCTACTCAGAAATGACCGACACGTCGTGCTATCCCTTTCCACGCTCAGTTTCGGAATTCACAGTGGACTAAATTTTTTACTTTACAATCGACTTCCTCTATTGCCTATCTTTCCGACCATAGTATTGGCAAAGCGCTCCTACGCCATGTTGGGAGAGATATTTCCTTTCAAACTCTCAAGAGCAGTACCCGCATCATCTCTGTCTAGAATGCCACCCAAGCTCGTGATCTTTCTCTTCTTACACAAATCGATACTATTCCTGTCACTATCGAAAAACATCATTCCCTCAATTCTTGTGGTGGTGCTGTTATTCTGCCCTACACCATAATCCAACAGAATTTCCAGACATGTGGCAATGACATTCTCGAACAGCTGGAACTCCAAGATCTCCCAATTCTCAAAGTAGACACTTACGTCCTTCCTGCCCGTGGACAGAGACATTACCCTTGCAATGTGGCTCAATTAACTTTCGACAGCCGTGAACTCCCATCCTCTGTTTATGTAGCAGGACATTTACATGTTCATAAGGTGATCCCTACACTGCAACAGAGTAGAAACTGCTAGCGATTTGGCGACCCTGCAAAATATTGCAGATCTATAGGTGAATACCCAGTCTGTGGTGCTGATGACCATTCTAATACATCTTGTAGTCGATCTCCCTCTTGCCTTAATTGTCATGAGGCTCACCCTTCTTACTCTCGCCGTTGTCATGTCTACTTAAATGAGTGAGAAATTCATTGCCTCAAAGAAACTGATGGTCTCCCTTATTCTATGGCAGTTTCTCAACTGCGCCTCCAAGGGAGACTGCCCTGTATTTCTTATTCTTGTATTTTTAAGCATCCCCCCACTTCTGTGGCCCCATTTTCTGCAACTTCCTCTGTGGTTACCCCTCCCATAGTCACTCCTGTCTCTAATTCTTTTGCTGTCCTGGACTCAGAAGCCCTTACTTCAACGCCTCAGTCTGTTCTTACTTCTTCGTGTTCTCCCTCACAAGCCCCGGTATCGACAAGACCTCGTACGACACCTCCTCCCAATCGTCCCTCTCCTTTTCAGAAGTCCAAAAATTCTCCATTGCTCAAATCTCCTTTAAACCCTCCTTCCCTTCTTCCACCTCCAAATTTTACCTTCCCAGTCTCTGTACCTGGCTCTTCCTCTCTCACTGGTTCTGTTACAAGTGTGGAGGTTCACCCTCCTCCTCGTGCTGTGCCTTCCCCCTCTGTCCCCTCCCAAGTATCTTCCTCTTCTGCCTCCTCCCAGGTTTCTGCCTCTTCAGTCCCCCTCCCACACTTCTTCTCCAGTTCCCTCCACTCTTTCGTCCCCCCCCTACTTTGGTACAGTCCATTATGGTTCCAATCTTTACTCACCCTCCTCCTTCCATCTCCAATATTCTCTCCCATACAATGTCTTTGAATTCCGAAATACTTGAAGCTATCTCTGAATATATTGCAGAGACCAAACCATCAATGGACACTGATCCATCCCCTGTTCCTTCTCTTTCCTCTATCTGCACAACTCCTTTCTTTGCAGTTCACCATTCCTTTGCTGCTTAAACGCTTTCTCTTACCACTGCACGTGGACTTTTCTAACCCCTCTAGTCTGTAGGTACCCTTACCTGCGGATTTCTGGTATCTTTATTGTTGCAAATCATGGCCTATTTACATTGGAATATACGCTGCCTCAGGGGTAATCAGGGTGAGCTTCAGTTGTTGCTCTCCCAGTTTTCCCCTGTTTGGTGTTTGCTTACAAGATCCAAAATTACACTGCTGTTATCTATCCCATCTCGGGCTATAATTGTATTCTTCGGATCCTTTTCCTGATGGAACTTTTAATGAAAGTGCCTTTCTTCTACGCACTGTTATTCCGTACCATCAGCTATTTGTTCGTACTATGCTGCATTACACAGCAGCCTGTATCCACTTGCATAGGTGGTATACACTCTGTTCTTTGTATCTCTCTCCTTCTCGAGCATTATCTATCCCAGATTTTGCCTTTCTTGTTTCGTCCTTACCGCCACCACTTCTGTTACTTGGCAATTTTAATGCCCAGCATGTCCTCTGAGGGTCTCACTGTGATTCCCGTGGCATTCGGCTAGAGGCTTTTCTTGCTTCCCACCTCCTCCATGTTTTAAATACAGGTACTCCCACCCACTTTGATCCTCGTACTCATACTCTCTCTTGCATTGATCTCTCAGTCTGCTCTTCCTCTACCACACTAGACTTCACCTGGTTTGTTCTTCCAGACTTACATGACAGCGATCATTTTCCAATCATTCTTACTTCTCCTTCATATTCACCACCTCTTCGTAGCCCACGCTGGCAATTTGATCAAACAAATTGAGATCTTTACTCGCAACTAACTGCTTTTAGTGAGGTTCCTTCTTCGTCCTCCATTGATGAGCTTTTATACCTCTTCTCGTCCTCAGTTTTAACCACAGCTTCTCATTCTATACCCCAAACCTAAGGCAGGCATTCTCAGAAGTGCGTGCCTTGGTGGTCTCCTGCTTGTGCTTGTGCAGTACCTTTGAAACGCGCAGCATGGGGCAGGTACCGGTACAATAGAACTACTGAGAGACATCTTGATTTTAAGCAGAAGCAAGCGGTTGCTCGCCATGTCATCCGTGATGCTAAACACACTTGCTGGCGAGATTATGTATCCACCATCACCTCGGCTTCCTCTATGAGTGCAGTTTGGTAAAAAGTACAGAAATTGAGTGGTATATACTCTCCTGACCCGGCTCCTGTTCTGCAGGTTGGCGGTGTTGATATAGCAAACCCTCTTGACGTTGCCATTGAAATTGGCAATCATCTGGTCCGTATTTCTCAGGGGCTCCATCTATGCCCGTCGTTTCTTTCCTTAAAGTCTGCCAGAGAGTTAGCACCCTTGGACTTCTCTTCTCTCATTGAAGAACCATATAATGTGCCTTTTACACTTCAGGAACTGGAGGCGACACTCTCAGCTTGCAGATCATCAGCAGCTGGGCTTGACGACATTCATATTCGGATGTTACAACATTTATATCGATCAGACCTTGTAGTCCTCTTACACCTCTTCAACCTTATATGGTCACAAGGAGTTCTCCCCCAGCTGTGGAAATCTGCCATTGTTCTCACTTTCTGCAAACCGGATACTACTGGACATGATGCCTTCCACTATCATCCCATTGCTCTTACCAGTGCAGTTTGCAAAGTGATGGAACGTCTGGTAAAGCAACGTTCAATGTTGTATTTAGAGACACTCAACAGTCTCTCCACTAGTCAATATGGTTTTCGTAAGGGGCGTTCTACCATAGACCCCTTACTAAGCTTGGATATGTAAGTTTGTAATGACTTTGCGAATAACCACTCTGTTATTGCCATATTTGTTTACCTTGAGAAGGCATATGATACAACTTGGAGGTATAATATTTTGGCCCAAGCCCACTCCCTAGGCCTCCGAGGCCTAGGGAGTGGGCGGGTTAATAATGTGCTGTCCCCGGACTTTGTCCAAGCTGAGGGTGTCCCCCAGGGATGTGTTCTGAGCACAACACTTTTTCTTCTTGCTATAAATGATTTCACCTCTAGTCTTCCATCCAATATTTGGTCATCACTCTATGCTGACGACTTCGCTATTGCTTGTGGAGGCGCTGACTGTCACCTCATTACAGTTTCTCTCCAGGATGCGGTCGACCGTGTTTGCAATTGGGCCACCACTCATTGGTTTAAATTTTCCAGCACTAAAACTAACCAAATTACTTTCACTAAACGCTCTGTCATCTTCGATCATTCTTTGTACCTCTATGCCTCACGTATCCCTGAACGTGATACAGTCAGGTTTTCAGGCCTTCTCTTTGACCGTAGGTTATCCTGGAAACCTCACATTACCTCTCTGAAGGCAACTTGTCACAACAGGCTGAACCTTCTTAAAACCCTTGCTCATCTTTCATGGGGAGCTGATCGTCGAACACTCCTTCGCCTACATTCAGCCCTCATTTTATCGAAACTCAATTATGGTGATCAGATCTATTCAGCGACCTCTCCTATTACTCTCTCGAGCCTTAATCCCATCCATCACCAGGGATTACGTTTGTGCCTTGGTGCTTTTCGCTCTTTCCCTGTTGAGAGCCTCTATGCAGAAGCGAGTATCCCATCCTTGTCCAATCGCCGTGATGCCCATTGCCCTCGCTACTATGTTAGCTCATATGATCTCCGCAATCCTTCCATATATAGAATAGTCACCGATGTTAGTAGACATTCTTTATTTGTTAGTCGCCCCTGTTTGCTCCGTCCCTTTTCTCTTCGACTACATTCGCTCGACTTCCCTTTAGTTACCACCTTTCTATTTTCATGTAGCATTTCACTTTTCACTGCCTCCCTGGGAAGTTCCAGCTGTTCGAGTCTGTTCTTTCTCACTCCTTTGTGTGAAAACCCAACTGCCTACGGTAGTTTCCCGCTCTCTTTTTCTTGTCCACTTCCACTCTCATTTTCATGCCATCGTAGTGTACACAGATGGCTCTAAGTCTTCTGATGGCGTCGGATTCACAGCAATGTTTCCAGACAGTGTCGTACAAGGACATTTACTATCCTCAGCTAGCATTTTTACAACTGAATTGTATGCCATTCTTGCAGCATTTATCCGTATTGCATCTTCGCCTGTGTCAACATTTGTGGTTGTCTAAGACTCCCTTAGTGCTCTAGAGGCTATACGAGAATTTGATACACCTCACTCCCTAGTCCTCCGTATCCAACTTTGGCTACTCCATATCTCTACCAAGCATAAAGATATTGTTTTATGTTGGGTCCCTGGTCATGTTGACGTACAAGGCAATGAACAGGCAGACACTGCTGCGCGGTCAGCAGTACATGACCTACCAGTTTCATATAGAGGTGTTCCATTTATGGACTATTTTGCTGTAATAGCTATCCACTTTCACACCCGTTGGCAACAACGTTGGTCTAATCTACTCGGTAACAAACTTCAGTCTATTAAACCGAGTATAAGTTACTGGCCGTCTTCTTGTCATCATTGTTGAGGTTGGGAGACTACTCTTTCCCGTCTTCGCATTGGCCACACTCGTCTTACTCATAGGTATCTCATGGAGAGGCACCCTGTTCCTCTCTGTGAGACGTGTAAGGTTCCAGTATCGGTTAGCCACATTCTGTTAGACTGCCCTCTCTATCAACGAGCACGCAGAACTCCAAAGTCGTCTCCGCTCTACTCTCTCTTTACTTTCCCTTCTTGCTGATGGACCCTTCTTTAATCCTGACTCTCATTGACTTCTTGACAACAACTGACTTACTCCACAAACTCTGATGATACCTTTTGCACTCCCCTTAGCCCTTTCTACCTCAATTTCTTGCTGCCCTTTACCCCTGCACTATAGACTGCCCCCCTGTTCTCCGTAACCTTCTAATTATCCCTCTCCCTTTTGCCACCTGATACCCCCTCTTCCTGCCCTGCAGCGCTGTATAGCCCTTGTGGTTTAACACTTCTTTTTTATGATAATAATAATAATAATAATAATAATAATAATAATAATAATAATAATAATAATCATATGCAGTAATTAATGGTATATAAATTATCTTACTCTGTAAATTTATTATACAGAATGAAGTTCAAGTATGTGTTACATGGATTGACTTTTGCAAGATCTAAAATATAAATTCAGTACGATGTGTAAGTCAGCTCCGCATGATAAACATATTTTTCACATCCTTTATGTTTTTACAGTGGGATACCAAATTTATCAAAAACTACAGTTAATCCAGCAAAACCGATGACATACTCGGAATCATCGATACAAACTTACCTTAAAATCTGTGTAATATCATTAACTTTCTGTGTAATATCATTAACTTTCTGTGTAATATCATTAACTTCCCTCCACATTCACCTGGCGCCACGTACCCTTGTATCTGTGTTGGGGAGGTGACACTGGCTAGTTGTTCACTCGTCATACTTAACTCCACACTGCATCCCACCTCACTTAACTGTCATTCTTTAGTATATCAGCTTCCATTCATTTCTGAGTTAACTCTGTGAACGGTGCTGGAGGTAGGTGTGTTTAATTAAGGAGACTTTTCTAGGTATGTATATACGGTATTCATCACCAGCACCCAGAGCACACCTTCCACCATCGCCGCCTTCCAGCGTTATTCATACCACTCACACAAACATTATCACTGTTTATGTTGAAACTCTGCACTGGAAAGGCTTCACTGCACAGAAATCTTTTTCAGATATTCACACTGAGTCCTGTTCAATCTTGACCTGGTCAACCTGGTCAACCTGGTCAACCTGGTCAACCTTGTCAACCTGGTCAACCTGGTCAACCTGGTCAACCTGGTCATCCTGGTCAACCTGGTCAACCTGGTCAACTGGTCATGAGTTATATTTTAAAATCTCGCAACTAGCTCTCCAATCTCCTCATCTATCCTCATCTATAAGGATTCACTTATATGTCATGCCCCCAACTCTTTGTTGGCCATAGTAAGGTTCGCTGTCTCTCTCTCTCTCTCTCTTTCACTCTTTCTTTATTAACAGAACGAAATAGCGGGAGGGATATTGGAGGACTTTAGGAGGAAGCTGAACTTCACAACGGACCCATGGGAGAGTAATGGTGCTATGAATAAGCTGACTAATGGTTCATTCCAAGGAGCAATAGGCTTGATACAACGCAGGGTAAGATTTTTATAAATAAATTAATGAGAAATATATGATGCTATTTTGTATAAGGGTGAGCGACAAAAGGAAAAATGGTTAAATTTCAATTATCTGTGTTTTCAGCAGAAGGCGGAATCATACCAGTGATATTTAAGCCGCATCGTGGATCTTAGCTAGTTTCCCATGAGTCAAACAAAAATATGATTGGTTCGAAGCCCGGTTTGCAGCATTGTTATTATTTGCTTTAAACCACTTGTACAGAGGATACATTAATATGTGTACTACTCGTGACATAGGTATTCCAAACGAGAGAAGAATAAAATTAGTTTTCAGCTTGCCAGAGTCATGTATGTGCTCGCAACAGCAGTGACATTCCCACTGTTTCTGGGTACCTGATGTTTGAAGCATTATTTGGCTCAGTGAACTAGAGTGTTAAGGATTTTGGCTGGCAAGTCATGAGGCAGGCTAAAATATCAATTGATGGATCCCTGGCTTGTTGCAATAGCAGTATTGTCATTATATATATATATATATATATATATATATATATATATATATATATATATATATATATATATATATATATATATATATATATATATATATATATATATATATATGTATATATATAAATGTTTTTACACCTCTATAACTAGATACAATGGTATGATATATCAAAGATTATGAATCTCCTCCAGCTCCTCCAAAGCCGGACACGAGCCAAGTATGCAGCAAGCATTTCCCCTCTGGATGGCCACACTGAGGCACTGGAACATGAAAGTGGCTGCCCTTTCGTCCCTGGTAATGTCGATGAGTTTGGAACCCAGTTCTTTAAGGAAACATGTGGCATTTTTTTCCCCCATGATCCCAAGAACTCTGATCCCACTGTGACAAATTGATACTGTTGGCTTATGTCCCTGTACTTACTGATCTTGTACTCCTCCCTGTGATCAGCTCCTCCCTGTTGCCCAACACTGTGATGGATGTAGGTGTCAGCCAACGTCGACACACAGGTACAGTCCCATGCTAAGAGCTTGCCATTCATCTCCTCTTCAAAGGGGGCTCCTTGGCGTGGTGAAAAGGCTCTTGGTCTGAGGAATTAGACCTGTCAGTCTCCTTCCTCAAACCGAACCTAATTACCCCCCAATCCCCCCTTCCATATCCCATCCTCCCTTTTTCCTTTCCTCCTCCTCCTCCTCCTCCCCACCTCTCCCTTTTGCCCTTCCTCTTTTTGGCCTTCGGGATTTTTCCCACAGGTGCGCTAGTTCCTACGTAGGGGAAAGGGTACCGGGGTCTATCCCATTCCATTGAGGTTCTTGGCGGTGGCGTAGTTTGCCGTGGAATCTGGATCGCCTGGGGATGTCCCGATCCCTCTCCCGTATCCCGGAGGGTGGCTTTGGGTGTCTTTCGGGCGACGGCGTATCTCCGGAAGCCACATTTCGGATTCTGGGGGTGGTGGCCGAAGGAGGTATGCTTTGTGGTGGATATCCGGCCGCCCTCTGTGTTGTCCATTGAGGTAGCTCAGCAGATGTAAGGTTGCTATCCCGGCTTGCTGGTTTACTGGCATTGCGAGCATTAGTGCTCGCAATAAAGCTAACAGAATTCTTGGCTTCATATCTAGAAGTATAAATAATGGAAGTGTTCAGGTTGTTCTTCAACTCTATATATCCTTGGTTAGGCCTCATTTAGACTATGTTGCTCAGTTCTGGTCACTGTATTACAGAATGGATATAAATGCTCTAGAAAACGTACAGAGGAGGATGACAAAGATGATCCCATATATCAGAAATTTTCCATATGAGGATAGACTGAGGGCCCTGAATCTGCACTCTCTCGAAAGGTGAAGAATTAGGGGCGATATGATCGAGGTGTACAAATGGAAGACAGGAATAAATAAAGTGGATGTAAATAGCATGCTGAAAATTTCCAGCCAAGACAGGATTCGCAGCAATGGTTTCAAGTTGGAAAAAATCGGATTCAGGAAAGATATAGGAAAGCACTGGTTTGGTAATAGAGTTGTGGATGAGTGGAACAAACTCCCAAGTACAGTTATTGAGGCTAAAATGTTGTGTAGTTTTAAAAATATGTTAGATAAATACATGAGTGGGTGTGGGTGTGAGTTGAACCTGACTAGCTTGTGCTGCTGGGTCTGGTGCCGTGCTCCTTCCTTGAGTGGAGGTGACCAGACTGGGTGGTTCATTGGACTAATCTCGGGGGGTCATTGGCCTAATCTGGGGGGACATGGACCTGCTCTGCATGGGTCAGTTGGCCTGTTGCAGTGTTCCTTCATTCTTATGTTCTTATGTTCCATGCTGCATCTGCACTACTTGCAGTGCTGAGGTCCTCTTGGACGCGGAGGGAGATTTCTGTCCCTTTCATTCCTCCTAGGAACTATCCCTCCCCGGTCCCCCCTCTTTTTTATTCTTTTTTTTTTATTTTTATATTCTTTACTTCTTTCTTTTTTTTTTCTTAAAATCAAAAATAAAGAAGTAACTTAACCATGGAGTTCCCAATCCATGACCCTGCTACCCCAGGGCCTCTTCTTGTTACTGCACCCGTTCTGACCTCGCCTCGCCTTTTGACCACTCCTTGGACACTCCTAAGGCCCCTGTACCTCTTGTTGGTGCTTTTTCGTCACCCGCTTCAGGTGCCGGGGTTTTGACTGACTTCTTTGATTTGTCTGACCTCCGCTCTCCTTTGACTATGCTTCCGGCCTCTTCCTCTACGGTGCGGCAATTTTCGAATCGCCAGCCCATCCCACGTTGGACCAACTCCGGTCCCACTCCTATACGCCAACGACAATTGCCCAATGATACTTCTTTGCCACATTCTCTTTCTACTCAGAAAAGACCGACACGTTGTACTCTCCCTTTCCAAGCTCAGTTTCGGAATGCACAGTGGACTAAATTCTTTACTTTACGCCCGGCTTCCTCTATAGCCTATCTTTACGACCATAGTATTGGCGAGGCGCTCCTACGCCATGTTGGTAGAGATATTTCCTTTCAGGCTCTGAAGAGCGGTACCCACATCATCACTGTCCAGAATGCCACCCAAGCTCGTGATCTTTCTCTTCTTTCACATATCGATACTATTCCTGTCACTATCGTGGTGGTGCTGTTATTCTGTCCCATACCATAATCCAACAGAATTTCCAGACATGTGGTAATGACATTCTTGAACAGCTGAAACTCCAAGATCTCCCAATCCTCAAAGTAGACACTTACGTCCTTCCTGCCTGCAGGCAGAGACGTTACCCTTGCAATGTGGCTCGATTAACTTTCGACAGCCAAGAACTCCCATCCCCTGTTTATGTAGCAGGACATCATTTAAATGTACAAAAGGTGATCCCTACACTGCAACAGTGTAGAAACTGCTGGAAATTTGGTCACTCTGCAAAATATTGCAGATGTATAGCCGAATGCCCAGTTTGTGGTGCTGATGACCATTCTAATACGTCTTGTAGTCGACCTCCCTCTTGCCTTAATTGTCATGAGGCTCACTCTTCTTACTCTCGCCATTGCCCGGTCTACTTAAATGAGTGAGAAAGCCGTTGTCTCAAAGAAGCTGAAGGCCTCCCTTATTCTGTGGCAGTTTCTCAACTGCGCCTCCAAGGAAGACTGCCCAGTATTTCTTATTCTCGTGTTTCTAAAGTCCCCCCACTTCTGCAATCCCATCTTCTGCAACTTCCTCTGTGATTGCCCCTCCCATAGTCACTTCTGTCTCTAATTCTTTTGCTGTCCTGGGCTCAGAAGTCCCTACTTCAACATCTCAGTTGTTCTCACTTCTACATGTCCTACCTCGCAAGCTCCGGTATCAACAAGACTTCGTACGACACCTCCTCCCAATCGTCCCTCTACTTCTCAGAAGTCCAAAAAATCTCCATTGCTCAAATCTCCTTTAACCCCTCCCTCAATTCTTCCACCTCCAAATTTTACCTTCCCGGTCTCTGTACCTAGTTCTTCCCCTCTCACTGGCTCTGTTACAAGTGGGGAGGTTCACCCTCCTCGTGCTTTGCCTTCCTCCTCTGTCCCCTCCCCAGTTTCTTCCTCTTCTGCCACCTCCCAGGTTTTTGCCTCTTCAGTCCCCTCCCACACTTCTCCAGTTCCCTCCACCCTTTCGTCCACCCCTACTTTGGTACAGTCCATTACAGTTCCAATCTTTACTCACCCTCCTCCTTCCATCTCCAATATTCTCTCCCATACAACGTCTTTGAATTCCAAAACGCTTGAAGATATCTATGAATATATTGCAGAGACCAAACCATCAATGGACACTGATCCACCCCCTGTTCCTTCTCTTTCCTCTCCTCCATTTGTGCAACTCCTTTTTTCACAGCACACTGTTCCTTCACTGCTTGAACGTTTTCCACTACTTCCGCATGTGGGCTTTTCTAACCCCTCTAGTCAGTAGGTACCCTTACCTGCAGATTTTTGGTATCTTTATCGTTGCCAATCATGGCCTATTTACAGTGGAATATACGCGGCCTTGGGGTAATCGAGGTGAGCTTCAGATGTTACTCTCTGTTTTCCCCTGTTGGTGTTTGCTTACAAGAACCAAAATTACACTCTGCAGTTATCTATCCCATCTCAGGCTATAATTTATTGTATTCTTCGGATCCTTTTAGTGATGGTGATAGTGATAAGAATATTTTAATAGTAGGCTATTCTCAGGTAAGATATATGGACCGTGCATTTTGTAACAGAGACAGAAAGGCAGACAGAGAGTGTGTCTTCCTGGAGCTGGTGTTGGTGACATAGTCAGCAGGTTGGATAATATTATGGCAGGTAATGGGATCAAGCCCATTATCTGTCTTAGTGCTGGGGGTAATGACAATGGGAAGGGCAGGACAGAGGAGCTGCTGGATAAGTACAGGTCAGCCATAGAAGTAGTTAGGTCTAAGGGAGGGATCCCAGTCATATGTAGCATCTTGCCTAGAAAGGGAGTGGGCAATGAATGGATGTCTAGGGCAACTGGTATAAATTGCTGGCTAGACAGGTATTGCAAGGAACTTGCAATCCCATTCATTGATAACTGGGACCTATTCTTTAACAAATATGATATGTATGCAAGGGATGGGGTTCATCTCTCTGGGGATGGAGTGGTTGCATTAGCCAATTCAATTGAGAGGGTAATTGATGACTTGTCTAGGAATTTAAACTGACAGATTATAGGGGTATGGGTGTTTGTGGGAAACAATCAGGCTGGAGCATTAGGGTTAAAAACAGCAGTTATTACCGGGATACCTCAGGGATATGTTTAAAAGACAATATTCAAAATAAAGTTGCTAGTAATGGCATATCAATTGATCAACAAACAAAGAGGGATAGTCGAGGGCAACGAGTGAATAGCTCCCTTAAAGTTTACTATACAAATAGTAGGAGTCTAAGAAATAAGATAGATGAGCTAAGATTACTTGCAAGTGTAGGTAATATAGATATTATAGGTATAACAGAGACCTGGTTCAACCTGAAAGATAGCGAAATGCCTTCTGAATGCAACATACAGGGTTATAAACTATTCCACACTGACAGGGTCAGCAGGAAGGGTGGTGGGGTGGCGATGTATGTCAGAGAAAATTTAAATTGTTGTCTTAGACATGATATAAGATTAGAGACATCGAATACAGAATCTGTTTGGCTACAGTTTCTCGAGGGACATGACAAATTAATTTTGGGTGTCATTTATAGGCCCCCAAACCTTGTTAGGGAGTGCAGTAAGCTGTTATGGGACGAAATTCATAAGGCATCTAGATGTGAAAATGTTGTTATAATTGGAGATTTTAACTTTAGACAAATTGATTGGAACAATATGACAGGAAATCTTGAGTCCAGTGACTTTCTTGATACGGTTCAGGATTGCTTTTTAGAACAGGTTGTGACAGAACCAACTAGAGGAAACAATCTGCTTGACTTAGTTCTTGCCAACAAAGATTCACTAATTAATAATCTTGAGGTTAATGATGAGCTTGGGGAAAGTGATCACAAATCACTTAGCTTTAATATTTTATGGAATTACCCAGATAACTGCAATCAAATCTCTGTCTCAGATTTTCGCTTGGCCGACTTCATGGGACTGAAAAATTACCTGGGTGGGCTAAATTGGGATGTCTTGACTATGGGTCAGGTAGGAGATCTTGGTTGCCAATATGACGTTTTTCAGAGCATAGTTCTAGCTGCCAAGACAACTTTTGTTCCGAGTAGGGAAATTAGATCTAACAAAAACGATCCCAAATGGATGAACAATAGATTAAAACATCTCACTGGTCAAAAAAGAGGCATATATAGGCGTATCAAAAGAGGGGATGGGCAGTTAAGAAATCAATATATTCAGTTAAAGAGAGAAATGAAGAAAGGAATAAGAAAAGCTGAAAGGGATTATGAGGCTAAGGTCGCAAGGGATTCAAAGATTAACCCTAAAGGCTTCTTTCAGGTATACAGAAGTAAGATTAGGGACAAGATTGGCCCACTTAAGAGTAACTCTGGTCAGATCACTGACAGTGATAAGGATATGTGTGAAATTATAAATACCTACTTCCTCTCAGTTTTCACCCAGGAAAATACTAGCGATATTTCTGAAATAATAGATTATGTAGAACAGGATGATAATAAACTATGTACGATTGCGGTAACTAGTGACATGGTCCTCAGACAAATAGAGAAACTAAAACCTAACAAATCCCCAGGCCCTGATGAACTGTTCGCAAGAGTGTTAAAGGAATGTAAAGAGGAACTTAGCATACCTTTGGCTAATCTTTTTAACATATCACTACAAACTGGCATAGTGCCTGACAAGTGGAAAATCGCAAATGTAATACCTATTTACAAGGCAGGTGACAGGTCCTTGGCTTCGAACTATAGACCAATAAGCCTTACCTCCATAGTGGGAAAATTTATGGAATCAATAATTGCCGAAGCAATTCATAGCCATCTTGACAAACACAGATTGATTAATGAATCTCAACACGGTTTTACAAAGGGGCGTTCCTGTCTTACCAATTTACTAACTTTTTTTACTAAGGTGTTTGAGGAAGTAGATCATGGTAATGAATATGATATTGTGTATATGGACTTCAGTAAGGCTTTCGATAGAGTTCCACACCAGAGGCTATTGAGGAAACTTAAGGCACACAGAATAGGAGAAGTTTTTTCCTGGGTAGAGGCATGGCTGACAAATAGACAGCAGAGAGTTTGCATAAATAGGGAGAAATCAGAATGGGGGCACGCCACAAGCGGTGTTCCTCAGGGGTCAGTGTTGGGCCCGTTGTTGTTCACAATTTACATAAACGACATAGATGAGGGAATAAATAGCGACATAAGCAAATTTGCTGATGACACCAAAATAGGCCGTCAAGTTCATTCTAATGAGGACACTAGAGCACTCCAGGATGATCTGAATAGACTGATGCAATGGTCGGAGAAGTGGCAGATGCAGTTTAATATTGACAAATACAAAGTTCTAAATGTTGGACAGGTAAATAACCATGCCACATATAAACTAAATAATGTAGATCTTAATACTACTGATTGCGAAAAGAGTTTAGGAGATCTGGTCTTAAAACCAAGACAACAGTGCATTAGTGTTCACAATAAAGCTAACAGAATTCTTGGCTTCATATCTAGAAGTATAAATAATTGAAGTCCTCAGGTTGTTCTTCAACTCTATATAGCCTTGGTTAGGCCTCATTTAGACTATGCTGCTCAGTTCTGGTCACCGTATTACAGAATGAACATAAATGCTCTGGAAAACGTACAGAGGAGGACAGCAAAGATGATCCCATGTATCAGAAATCTTGCCTGTGAGGATAGACTGAGGGCCTTGAATCTGCACTCTCTCGAAAGGCGTAGAATTAGGGAGGAAAATTTGGCTGAAAATTTCCAGCCAAGACAGGACTCACAGCAATGGTTTCAAGTTGGAAAAATTCAGATTCAGAAAGGATATAGGAAAGCACTGGTTTGGTAATAGAGTTGTGGATGAGTGGAACAAACTCCCGAGTACAGTTATTCAGGCTAAAACGTTGTGTAGTTTTAAAAATAGGTTAGACAAATACATGAGTGGGTGTGGGTGGGTGTGGGTGGGTGTGGGTGGGTGTGGGTGGGTGTGAGTTGGACCTGACTAGCTTGTGCTGCTGGGTCTGGTGCAGTGCTCCATCCTTGAGTGGAGATGATCAGACTGGGTGGGTCATTGGGCTAATCCGGGGGGACGTCATTGGTCTAATCCGGAGGGGGACATTGACCTGCTCTGCATGGGTCAGTAGGCCTGTTGCAGTGTTCCTTCTTTGTTATGTTCTTATGTTCTTAATGAAAGTGCCCTTCTTCTACGCACTGATATTCCGTACTTCGTTGCATTACACAGCAGCCTGTATCCACTTGCATAGGTGGTATACACTCTGTTTCTTGTATCTCTCTCCTTCTCGAGCATTATCTATTCCGGATGTTGCCTTTCTTGTTTCATCCTCACCGCCACCACTTCTGCTACTTGGCGATTTTAATGCCCATCATGTCCTCTGGGTGTCTCACTGTGATTCCCGTGGCATTCATTTGGAGGCTTTTCTTGCTTCCCACCTCCTCCGTGTTTTAAATACAGGTACTCCAACCCATTTTGATCCTCGTACTCATACTCTCTCTTGCATTGATCTCTCAGTCTGCTCTTCCTCTACCACACTAGACTTCACCTGGTCTGTTCTCCCGGACTTACATGACAGCAATCATTTTCCAACCATTCTTACTTCTCCTTCATATTCACCACCTCTCCATAGCCCACGCTGGCAATATGATCAGGGAAATTAGGACCTGTACACACGACTAACTACTTTTAGTGAGGTTCCTTCTTCGTCCTCCTTTGATGAGCTTTTACACCTCTTCTCGTCCTCAGTTTTAACCACAGCTTCTCATTCTATACCCGAGACCTCGGGCAGGCATTCCGAGAAGTGCGTGCCTTGGTGGTCTCCTGCTTGTGCTCGTGCAGTACGTTTGAAACACGCTGCATGGGGCAGGTACTGGTACAGTAGAACCGCTGAGACACTTCTTGAGTTTAAGCAGAAGAGTGCGGTCGCTCGCCGTGTCATTCGTGACGCTAAATGCACTTGCTGGCGAGATTGTGTTTCCACCATCACCTCTGCTTCTTCTATAAGTGCAGTCTGGAAAAAAGTGCGTAAATTGAATGGTAAATACTCTCCTGACCCGTCTCCTGTTCTGTGGGTTGCCTGTGTTGATATAGCAAACTCTCTTGATGTTGCCATTGAAATTGGCAATCATCTGGTCCGTATTTCTCAGGGGCTCCATCTATGCCCCTCCTTTTTTTCCTCAAAGTCTGCCACAGAGTTAGCACCCTTAGACTTTTCTTCTCTCAAAGAAGAACCGTATAATGTGCCTTTTACACTTCAAGAACTAGAGGCGACACTCTCATCTTGCTGATCATCGGCAGCTGGGCCTGACGGCATTCATATTCGGATGTTACAACGTTTACATAAGTCAGCCTTTGCAATCCTCTCACACCTCTTCAATCTTATTTGGTCACAATGAGTTCTTCCCCAGCTGTGGAAATCTGCCATTGTTCTCCCATTCTGCAAACCGGGTACTATGGGACATGATGCCTCCCACTATTGTCCCATTGCTCTTACCCGTGCAGTTTGCAAAGTGATGGAACGTCTGGTAAATCGACGTTTAATGTGGTATTTAGAGACACACAACAGTCTCTGCACTAGTCAATATGGCTTTCTTATGTAAGGGCCGTTCTACCATAGACCCCTTAATACGCTTGGATGCATATGTTCGTAATGCCTTTGTGAATAACCACTCAGTAATTGCCATATTTTTGATCTTGAGAAGGCATATAACACAACTTGGAGGTATAATATTTTGGCCCAAGCCAACTCCTTAGGCCTCCGAGGTAATCTACCATCCTTCCTTGGGAACTTTTTAACTGACAGACATTTCCGTGTTCGGGTTAATAATGTGCTCTCCCCAAACTGAAGGTGTCCCCCAGGGATGTGTTCTGAGCACAACACTTTTTCTCCTAGCTATAAATGATTTGGCCTCGAGTCTTCCATCCAATATTTGTTCATCCCTCTATGTTGACGACTCGCTATTGCTTGAGCAGGCACTGACTGTCACCTCATTGCAGTTTCTCTCCAGCATGCGGTCGACCGTGATTGCAATTGGGCCACCACTCATTGGTTTAAATTTTCCAGTACCAAAACTAACCAAATTACTTTCACTAGACGCTCTGTCATCTCCCATCATCCTTTGTACCTCTATGGCTCCTGTGTCCCTGAACGTGATACAGTCAGGTTTCTAGGCCTTCTCTTTGACCGTAGGTTATTCTGGATACCTCACATTACCTCTCTGAAGGCAACTTGTCACAGCCGGCTGAACCTTCTTAAAACCCTTGCTCATCTTTCATGGGGAGCTGATCGTCGAACTCTCCTTCGCCTACATTCAGCAGCCTCTCCTACTTCTCTATCCTTAACCCCATCCATCACCAAGGATTACGTTTATGCCTTGGTGCCTTTCGCTTTTCCCCTGTTGAAAGCCTCTATGCAGAAGCGAATGTTCCAACCTTGTACGATCGCCGTGATGCTCATGCCTTCATTACTATAAGAACATAAGAACATAAGAAAGAAGGAACACTGCCACAGGCCTACTGACCCATGCAAAGCAGGACCATTTCCCCCACCCCGGATTAACCCAATGACCCACCTCCCCCGGATTAGCCCAATGACCCACCCAGTCTGGTCACCTAAACTCATGGAAGGAGCACGACGCCAGGCCCAGCAGCACAAGCCAGTCAGGTCCAACTCACACCCACCCACACCCACTCATGCATTTATCTAACTTATTTTTAATGCTACACAACGTTTTAGCCTGAATAACTGTACTCGGGAGTTTGTTCCACTCATCCACATCTCTATTACCAAACCACTGTTTTCCTATATCCTTCCTGAATCTGAATTTTTCCAACTTGAAACCATTGCTGTGAGTCCTGTCTTGGCTGGAAATTTTCAGCATGCTATTTACATTCCCTTTATTTATTCCTGTTTTCCATTTATACACCTCGATCTTACCCCCCCACCTTCCCCCAAATTCTAAGCCTTTCGAGAGAGTGTAGATTCAGGGCCCTCAGTCTATCCTCATAGGGAAGATTTCTGATACATGGGATCATCTTTGTCATCCTCCTCTGTAAGTTTTCCAGAGCATTTATATCCATTCTGTAATACGGTGACCAGAACTGAGCAGCATAGTCTAAATGAGGCTTAACCAAGGATATATAGAGTTGAAGAGCAACCTGAGGACTTCTATTATTTATACTTCTGGATATGAAGCCAAGAATTCTGTTAGCTTTATTGCGAACGCTAATGCACCGTTGTCTTGGTTTTAGATTACTGCTAACCAGAACTCCTAAATCCTTTTCGCAAGCAGTAGTATTAAGATCTACATTATTTAGTTTATATGTGGCATGGTTATTTACCTGTCCAACATTTAGAACATTGCAATTGTCAAAATTAAACTGCATCTGCCACTTCTCCGATCAGTGCATCAGTCTATTCAAATCATCCTGGAGTGCTCTAGTGTCCTCATTAGAATGAATTGAACGGCCTATTTTGGTGTCAGCAAATTTGCTTATGTCGCTATTTATTCCCTCATCTATGTCGTTTATGTAAATTGTGAACAACAACGGGCCCAACACTGACCCCTGAGGAACACCGCTTGTGATGTGCCCCCATTCTGATTTCTCCCCATTTATGCAAACTCTCTGCTGTCTATTTGTCAATCATGCCTCTACCCAGGAAAAAATTTCTCCTCCTATTCCGTGTGCCTTAAGTTTCCTCAATAGCCTCTGGTGTGGAACTCTATCGAAAGCCTTACTGAAGCCCATATACACAATATCATATTCATTACCATTACTATGTACACTCTATGATCTCCGCAATCCTTCCATTTATAGAATTGTCACCCATATTACTAGACATTATTTGTTCGCCGCCCCTGTTTGCTCAGTCCCTTCTCTCTTCACCTACATTCACTCTTGTCTTCCCTTCATTTACCACCTTTCTATGTTCATGTAGCATCTCTCTTTTCCCTACCCCCCTGGGAAGTTCCAGCTGTTCGAGTCTTTTCTTTCTCACTTCCTTGCTCGAAAGCCCAACTGCCCAAGGTAGCTTCCCGCTCTCTTTTTCTTGACCACTTCTGCTCTCATTCTCATGCTATTACAACCCATGAGTCCCAAAGGCCTGTTATCCTGGGTGTAAAGGGGGCAAAATAAACACAGCAGAAAACTTTTGACTTATATTATCCTTCACCAATTTAGAACAGAATTATGTACACTATATACACTATGTACAGCAATAGGTATTAGTGCACTCCACGGTAAGCAAGGCAGAATAGAAGCCACTAGAGAGTTGACCGTGCTTCAACCAGCTCTAGAATGGAATGACAAGGGCAGACAGGAGAGTGGTACCCACATAACCTCTGCAATTGCAAAAACCATCTTCTCATTGGCTGGAACCTGGGTACTGGTTGAACGACAGGGCCCCATCGTCAACCCTCAGTCCCCTGGTTCGCTGGTTGGGGGAGATAGCCTGTAAATGAGGGTGTGTACAAGCGCCGAATAAAGGTTACGTACTCTTTGCATGCCACATATGCCATTGCAGTGTACACAGATGGCTCTAAGTCTTCTGACGGCATCGGATTCGCAGCAATGTTTCCGGACAGCATCGTGCGAGGGCATTTACTATCTTCAGCTAACATTTTTACTGCTGAATTGTATGCCATTCTTGCAGCACTTATCCGTATTGCTTCTATGCCTGTGTCATCATTTGTGGTTGTCTAAGACTCCCTTAGTGCTCTACAGGCTATACGAAAATTTGATACACCTCACCCCCTACTTCTCTGTATCCCACTTTGGCTACACCGCATCTCTACCAAGCATAAAGATATTGTTTTTTGTTGGGTTCCTGGCCATGTTGATGTTAAGGGCAATGAACAGGCAGACACTGCTGCGCGGTCAGCAGTACATGACCTACCAGTTTCATATAGAGGTGTTCCATTTACGGACTATTTTGCTGTCACAGCTACCCACCTTCACACCCGTTGGCAACATCGTTGGTCTAATCTGCTCAGGAACAAACTTCAGTCTAGTAAACCGAGTATAGGTAACTGGCCGTCTTCTTGTCATCAGTGTCGAGGTTGGGAGACTACTCTCTCCCGTCTTCGCATTGGCCACACTCGTCTTACTCATAGGTATCTCATGGAGATGCACCCTGTTCCTCTCTGTGAGAAGTGTCAGGTTCCAGTATCGGTTAGCCACATTCTGTTAGACTGCCCTCTCTATCAACGAGCACGCAGAATTTACCTCCAATGTCGTCTCTGCTCTCCTACTCTTTTTGTACCTTCCCTTCTTGCTGATGGCCCCTACTCTCTCATTGACTTCTTGACAACGACTTATTTACTCCACAAACTCTGATGATGATACCTTTCGCACTCCCCTCAGCCCTTTCTACCTCAATCTCTTGCTGCCCTCTACCCTTTCACTAACCACTGCCCCACTGTTCTCTGTAACCTACTACTCATTCCTCTCCCTTTTGCTGCCTGATACCCTAGCTTCCTTCCTGCCCTGCAGCGCTGTATAGCCCTTGTGGTTTAGCGCTTCATTTTGATTATAACAATAATCTAGCTTTCAAGGTGTGGCCAAGTATAGATTCCTGTACCAACACCTTGTCTCCTGGTTGGAAGGAGCTGAATTGAGCATTTCTGTCATTCCTCTGTTTCATCTTGTTTGGAGCTACTTTAAGGTTAGCCTTGGCTAACTGACATGCCACCTGCAACCTTGAAGACTGGTTGTAGAGTGTTGAGCTAACGTCTTCTCCCATCCATCCTTCTTTGAGCACCCAAAGAGGACCTCGTACATTGTGCCCAAAGATCAGCTCAAACAGACTGTACCCGGTAGACTCCTGCACAGTTTCCCTTATTGAAAACAGCAACAAAGGTAGTGATTCATCCCAGTCTTTAGGATAATGCATACAAAAAGTTCTCATCACGGTTTTTAACGACTGATGGAATCTTTCCAAGGTGCCTTGGGACTGAGGATGATAGGCAGTGGATAAGTTGTGGATTATCCCTAACCTAGTTAATGCTTCCCAAAATGCTTTTGGCAGTGAAGTTAGTACCTTAATCACTTTGAATGGATTTAGGAATGCCAAAAGAAATAAATCTGGTTATAGCCTTGAGAATGGCTTTAGTATTAGTACTGCGCATGGGAATTGCTTCAGGGTATCTAGTTACTCTATCCATAATGGTAAATATGTACTGATTTCCAGACTTTGACTTAGGTAGTGGACCTACACAATCTATATTTAATTCTGCGAAAGCTTCTCTATCAGCAGGTATAGGCTGGAGAGGTGCAGTATAATTAATGGAATGTCCAGGTTTCCCTACTTGCTGACATTCTCGGCAACATCGGATATGATTCTTCACATCCTGCCTTAATTTTGGCCAATAGAATTCTTTAGTGATTCTATATAATGTTAAATTTAGTAATTCCTAGGTGACCTACTAATGAAGTATTATGAGCTATATTCAATATTTGAGATCTAAACTTTATTGGAACCACTAACCTGTCTGACTTACCAGTCTCACTGCAGATTAAATAGTCGTTTTTAAGTTTATACTTGACCGGATGATCCGAAAAGAATTTACCCATGGCTGCCTGAAAAGCGAAATTCAAAGAAGGGTCATTTTGTTGTTCCTCCCGGAAGGACAGTCCCTCAGGCATGGAAACAGAGATATCTGGTAATCCTGCAACCCTGGAATAAGAAGGCTTGATCTGGGTCTGTTCACTTGATCTACAAGGCTCTGGCCAGTTTTCCTCGTAAAACAAATTGGCTATTTCGAGATTAGAGTCGTCCAAGGATAGGTCAGCATTCTCGCCAGACAACCCTTGGGATGTTGCCTGAGCTACGACCAACACCGGAGAAGAATTAATCATTATGGGTTCAGGACATACACTAGCAGTAGTAATGTTATTACCCAGTAATAACATGGCATCTTTCATGGGGAATCCCTCGGATACACCCACAGTCAAGTATCCAGTGTAATATTTGCACTGTACATAGATTCTATGCAAGGGGACAGAAAAGATCTCTCCTTCGAATGCTTCCAGCAAAACAGAGGATTGTAATGAAGAGTGTTCAGAAAGGGGAAGTACTCCCTCTCTTATAAGTGAGCAATATGCTCCAGTATCTCTAAAGGTTCCGACTTCAGTTGTTTTCGAGTCATCCTGAAGGAAAATACGACTCTGACAGTTACTAGGGACCAAACGGTTGGGGCTTATGGTGGCAGTTGGGACGGATGTTACCTACTTTGTTGCATAGGAAGCAGACGACAGGCTTGACCTTAGCTCCCAGCTGACATTGCAACTGGTGTCGCTCTGGCTGGTGTCGCTTTGGATACTGTTGTCGAGTTGCACCATGTTGAGTGGTTTGTCGCTCACCAGGTGGACCATAAGTTGAGTAGCATGGCTCACCAGGTGACTTAGTTGGCTGACGTAGACGTTCTTCCTCCGGCTGGCACTTCATCCTCCAATGTTGGCGATCTCTGCTCATGCCAGGCTGTTGAAAAGAGAGATGGGACCGCTAGGACAAGGAGTGGTTGGTTTCAAAGGTATCAGCCAACCTGGCTGCCTCCAGTGCAGTTGTTAAGACACGATCCTGCAAGAAGACTCTAACCTCTAGTCCCACAGGCTCCAGCAGGTTGTCAACTAGGACAAGCTGCACGAGATCATCGAAGGTAGCAACACCACTTGCTTTATACCAGCTGATAAAACCTTTGGTCTGCTGTCAAACAAAAAGAACCAGGGATTGACCAAGCTGCCGTCTGCCTAACTTGAATGAATTCCTATACTTAGCTGGGATACACTTATATGCTCCAAGAACTGTGGTCTTCGCCACTTTATAATCGGAAAAATCAGTGTCATTTAACACTGATGCAAATTCCTGTGCCTTACCAAACAATGTTGTGTGAATCAGTGACGCCCAATGCTGTTCCGGCCACCTCAAGGCTCGAGCCTGATTTTCGAAACTTTCGAAAAATTGTATTGGTTCTGCTTCATTGAAGCGGGGAACAAGCTGTACTGCTTTCTGTAAACTAAAGTCATTTACAACTTGAGAAAACTGCCTTCTTTATTTTTCTCTATCAAACTCTTCCTTGGCATAGGCCCTCTGTTCCCTAGTCTGCTCAAGATTGATTTTCGCTAACTCAAGTGCCAACGCAGCTGATTCGCCTTCAGACAACCCTGTTGCACGAGAATGACGATTTTTCTCCGTTGATGTATCATTTTCCTCCTGCGAGAACATCGGGGTTTTATTCTTGGCTCCCGTAGAGGGAGTAGTCTGATGTGCCATCTCCTCTTCCCGAAGTTTGATGCTTATAAGAGTACGAAGCTGCGCAGCTGTGAGAGTGCATTCGTAATCAATGCCAATGGAACAAGCAATTTGCCAACAATACTGTAGGGAAAATTTAGGTAGGTTTACCAAAGTGTATTCCGACATCAGACGTCTGATTCGTCTAGGTGGCATACCCCAACGTTTAAGTGATTTGCTATGCACAGTACGACTGTAAAATACTCGTACCCCAACATTACGTATTATTTGCAAGACACGCTTAACTATGCACAGTACGACTGCAGAATACGCACATACGCTGGCAAGGCTGATACACAATAGCAAAGCTGGCTGAAAAATCTTCACACAACAGCAAGATTGACCGTATCAAAGCGAGCAAGCTAGTAGTGAGCTGTCAGCAATCATACATAGCAAGGCTGACCATAACAAGGCAATTGACAAGCAAAGTTTGTGAAGCATTGGCAAAGCTAAAGCAATGCCAGAGAGCAAGTTACACAATGTTCCTGTTTCCACCGTCACCCTAGGCTCAACTTGTGCTCTAAGTCCAGCTCCAGCTCTCGGACAGGCTACCCATATTACAACCCAGGAGTCCGAAGGCCTGTTATCCTGGGTGTAAAGGGAGCAAAATAAACACAGCAGAAAAACTTATGACTTATATTATCCTTCACCAAGTAAGAACAGAATTATGTACACTATATACACTATGTACAACAATAGGTATTAGTGCACTGCACGGTAAGCAAGGCAGAATAGAAACCACTAGAGAGCAGACCGTGCTTCAAACAGCTCTAGAATGGGAATGACAAGGGCAGAGAGGTGTGTGGTAGCCACAACACCTCTGCGATTGCCAAAACCATCTTCTCATTGGCTGGAACCTGGGTACTGATCGAACGATGGGGCCCCATCGTCAACCCTTAGCACCTAGTTCGCTGGTTGGGGGAGACAGCCTTTCATTGAGGGTGTGTACATGCGCCGAATAAAGGTTACATACTCTTTGCATGCCACAGCCCCTTACTCAGAAACCAGTATAGGGAATTCAATGAGACCAGACTTCTTAAAGACATTCTCCCAGATAAAGCTAGTTGGTTCACATACGTAGATGATGTTCTTTGCTTGTGGCCTAATGATCACAACATTGATGAGTTTCTTCCCGGACTCATTGGCTTAGTACTTTCCATTAAGTTCATCACAGAACATGAAATAAATAACACTTTGCCATTCGTAGATGTTTTAATCCATCGTGTCGATAGAAAATTCAAATTCACAGTTTATAGGATGTCCACCAATGTGTCGTCATACATTCACTACTATTCCAATCACGAAACCAGGGGTAAAAGAAGTGTGTTCCTCTACAATGTTCTCAACTGAGAGCATTGCGCATCTGCAGTGTAGAGTACCTAGAGGACTAAGATATCCTAAGGATTTTGTCAAGAAGGCACTAACGTCAGCCAAAAAAGACTTTCTACAAGACTGAACTTAAAGAAGTGATGGCCAGGAAAAAATGTACCAGTTTTACCATACAATGATAATCTGGCTTGCATGCGTGAAGCATTAAAAAAGGTGAATATAAACCTGGCTTTCAAAAACACGGGATCAGTGAAACAAAGGCTGATTAAAAACTCACCCTCCAACAAAGTTGGTGGGGTTTACAAGGTCCCATATACTCAGTGTCCTCTCTCATATATCGGTCAAACAGGTAAATTTCTGGAAACCAGAATTGCCCAGCATAAATAGTCAGGACAGGGCAGGAGTCGAGCGCTATCTTTAGCCACGTTAGTTCATGTAATCACCCACTGGTATGAAGTGCTGCCCAGATTACAATACCATACAGTTCTGTCGTGGAAAGAAACATAATTGAATCTTCCATTTTGAAACAAGAAAGGAATACAGTATACAGCTCAAATTATGGGTTATACAAAATCACAAGAATGTTCATTATACTAGGTGGGTTGATGGATTGGCGACGCCCGACCAGTGTCTACGTACCAAAACTTCAAACCACGTCAGTTGTGAGGATTACAAAACACTTGTAGCTGTTAATGTACCATACAGTGACAAGCACACAAGATAACGAGATGACGTAAGAAGAGGTTAAAGTGTATTAGTAGAAATTAGATCATAGAAATATTATCGGATAGGCATAGAAGATCCCTTTGTATGGCATATTAACCGACACTGAGAAAAATAGTAGACAATATTTAGGAAGAGATACTTCTGAGTACATCGGTAAACCATTCGAGTACAAAGAGCACATTGTGTTCCTTTCTTTCATTATTTGAAAAGGTCACAGAATAATAGCAATCCATGTCTACAGAATCTAACGAGAAACTTATTTTCTCAAACCACATGACCTGTTATAAACTATTAGAAAAGCTTAGGGTTGGCTTTTTATATCTTATAATTTCATACTTGACATCTCAGAAACCCTCCTACCCCATTTGGATAGTGGGGGGATGATGGTAGGGTGAGGTTGGCACCGACCACTAACCCAATGTAAGGGTAACCGTGGCCGGTGACACCTACACTACTCTGAGACCTCTCTCCCTGCTTTGGTTGGGTTGCTTATATATATATATATATATATATATATATATATATATATATATATATATATATATATATATATATATATATATATATATATATATATATATATATATATATATATATATATATATATATATATATATATTATATATATATATATATATATATATATATATATATATATATATATATATATATATATAATATATATATATAATATAATATATATATATATATAATATAATATATATATATATATATATATATATAATATATATATATATATATATATATATATATATATATATATATATATATATATATATATATATATATATATATATATATAAAAGAAAGAAAATCGAGCTCGGATATATTACATGACGTAGGTGTTGCACTGGAGAATTAGTGGAGATCATAGACACCACGATACACAGCTAAGACATTTTTTTATTTCAGGAGGTGGACGTGGTAATGAAATCATTGGCAATGCTGCCTGAAAGGATGAAGGTCATTGATTTCTCAGAATGGATAAAGGTCTCTTTTCACAAGTTCTATACTAAAGTTCCTAAATTCAAAGAGAACTGGTTTCTTCTTTGGCAAATATATAAATTGCAGGTTTGTCTTTTATTATTCATTTGTTATAAATCATGTCATTGATTGATTCACACAAATTTTAACACACTGACTATTTTACACCGAGGTTGGATGGCCCGAAAAAGAATTACTTTCACTGTCACTCAATCCATCACTGTTTTGCCAGAGGTTCGCTATTACTGCAATTATCTCCCCGCACCCGTCCTTCAGAAATCAGGTACTGTACATTCCACCTCCACCCTGAAGTCTTTCATAAAAGCTACCCAGCTCACTCCAGCATCATGTCAAGTCATAACCACTTGGCTCCACTCCTAAGACGCTCACACAGGCTTGTTGCATGTCCAAGCCCCTCGCACACAAAAGCTCCTTTACCCCTTATCCCGCTTTCCCTCCACAACAGATATATAATCCCCCAAGTCATCCTATTTTGTTCTTGATAATAGTTTTAGAAACTCCACACCTCCTAATCTCCATGATACGAATTCTCTGCATAATTTTCACACCGCACATCGCCCTCAAACACGACATCTCCACTGCCTCCAGGTCTCCTCATTGTTGCAACAATCACAACTCACGTTTCGCACTCATATAAGAGCATTGGTACCACTACACTGTTACATATGACCCTCTTTGCCTCCGTAGACAACGTTCTTTGTTTCCACAGATGCCTCAGTGCACCATTGACCTTTTTCCTCCTCATAAATTCTATTGTTCACTTCGTCATACATAAGTCCATCTGCCGACAAATTCACTCCCAAATATCTGAACACTTTCACTTCCACTCTAATAAATGACGTCATACTACTGTGTTCGGAAAAACTGCAGCAAACCCGACACCGTCGTAGAATTCAGAACCTCCAATGTAAACTGCAGGGGGACGAGAATAAGATTAGAAGTGGCTGAAAAAAATTTAGCGAGTAGATGTAGTAGGTAATTCAGCTTTTGCACACGGAAGTGGGAAACAGACAGGAATAGACGAAACTTCCCAAGGAGAAAGAGAAAAGTTAAATACTGGATGGACATATACAAGAAGTATATGAAGAATAGCCAAGAGAGCATGAATGCAAAGGAAAAAGAGACGGAATAACCAGAGGTGCTCTCATCATCCTGTATGCAGAAATATTTTGAAGAGCATGAGAGCCTGTAAAATATCGGAGACACTGGCATCATGCCGATCATGCAATGTAGGACATTTGTCTCCGCATATAGGTTCTCAACCGGTGAGGAACAAAAAGCACCTAGACACAAACGCATCCCTTTGATGATGAATGGAGACAAATTAAGAAAGATTTTCGAGAGAGGTTGCTGAATATGGCTGGTCGGAATAAACCTGAAGCTCGCCCTTATTACCTCTGAGTCCTTTAATATTTCACTGTAAGAAAGCCATGATCTGTAAATACAAAAGTAAAAAAAAAGTAGTTGCCTGCGGACTAGGAAGGTGTGGAGGTAGCGGGATGTTAGCAAGTAGGGAATTACGGGAAATCTGTAAAGAAAAACGCATGAGAAAGATGGGAGGTGCATTGATGTCCACCAGAGGTGGAGGTCTCGAAAAACGCAGAGATGACTTCAGTTATTTCATATAACATGGAAGCTACACGAAACATGGTGTCAGAGGCAGAAGATGTAGGTTGTACAAAAACTGAAGAGGCAATGGAAGTTACCAAAGTAGAGGAAAATAAACAGAAGCTAGAGGTATCTTGGTGGGAAGAAACTTGAGTGGTGACAGGAGAGGGAGCAACTATGCGAGGGGATGGATGAACTTCCACGGCAATAACAAATGTTTTAGGAGGTACAGGACAAGACTCAAAGACAGAAAATTAATTTGTGAGGGATTTAGGGACTGAAGAACTGTACTTCGGTGATGTTTTAAATTTTGGAATAATGAGAACAGTGGAATGCAAGAATTGAGGTAAGAATACTTAAGTGTCTTTACAGAAGTATCATTAATGGTGCTATGAAAGGAAAACATAAAATGAAATGTTTCGCCATACTGATACTATGGTATGAAGGATAGTCTGTGGGAAACATCGCTTGAAGAGTAAAGAATTTAGTCCCTGAGTTACCTTGAAACAGATTATAAGGGAAGAAATTGTTGAGCAGTTCGTTACTGAGAATAAGAGGAAGGGGTAACAGGGTTAGTGTCACTTGTTACAGGTCAGGGTTGCTTGGGAGGGGAACCGAAGTTTGACCATCCTGAGATGGTTGGACTATCCAGAAATCGAGACACTGTAGAGGAGGAAGTATCAAGAGGATCATTCGGTACCTCAGTACCGGAGGTACGAAACGAGGTATTATAGGGGATCTGTGAAAGATTCTGGGAAAGGTCCGTCGACTCATAAGGGTTGGGTGAGGATGCAGTTGGGGAAGAAGGGGCCCCTGGGGAAGGGAGTTCATGGAAATCTCTCCATTACAATTTTTTTTTTTTTAGACGGAGTGTGTGGAGAGATAGCTGTAAGGAGAAACAAAAAGCGATCGTATACCTCCCTACGGGCTCAAGAGAACCCTCGACCCGACTGGTAGTGCAACTGATGCATGGAACCAGTGCCTTATTCTACCTTTCATGCAAGTAAATTGGCAGTCCAGGATAACAACGTCAAATGTACAGAGCCACGTTGACAGACAAAAGAGAGGCTGTCGGAAACCAGCCACTAGGCATACTCCTTTCGGTCACCGCCTCAGGAAAGCGAAAGGCAGCCTCCAGAGTTACACCCGTCACCTTAAGAACGTCTAAAGCCGCCCTCCGAAGACCGGATCAGCACATTGCTAGATAATTCACATTCCACGGCAAACAACACCACCACTGAGAACCTCAATGGAATGGGACGGACAAAGATTCACTTTCCTCGACCCAGGAGCTATAATTTCAGACGGGAGATTCCCAAAAGGGAAAGGGAGGAACTGGGAAAGGAGGTGTGATGGAAAAAATGGGTGGGGAAGTAAAGAGGGATTTAGGATTCGTCCGAGGAAGAAGGATACAAGGTTAAATTCCAGAGATAGAGTCCCTTCACCACAACAAGGCAACTTCCAGGAAGAGGCTGTGTTTACATCATCTGTGTTTGACTGTGTTTAACATCATCTGTGTTTAACTGTGTTTAACATCATCTATGTTTGACTGTGTTTAACATCACCTATGTTTGACTGTGTTTAACATCTATGTTTGACTGTGTTTAACATCATCTATGTTTGACTGTATTTAACATCATCTATGTTTGACTGTATTTAACGTCATCTATGTTTGACTGTATTTAACATCATCTAGTTTGACTGTATTTAACATCATCTATGTTTGACTGTGTTTAACATCATCTATGTTTGACTGTGTTTAACTTCTATGTTTGACTGTGTTTAACATCATCTATGTTTGACCGTGTTTAACATCTATGTTTGACTGTGTTTAACTTCTATGTTTGACTGTGTTTAACATCATCTGTGTTTGACCGTGTTTAACATCTATGTTTGACTGTGTTTAACATCTTCTTCTTCTTCTTATGACCAGAGCTTTGGTAAGATGGGTAAGGAAGAAGGATGGGTAAGGATGGAAATATTGGAAAAGGGTGGGAGGGGGGAGAGAGGTAGGATATAAAAGGTAAGTGGCCCAACCACTTTGGTGTAATTTAAAAAGTGTATGTGAGATAATAAAATATTCTTGGAGGGGTATAGTACTAACCCATCAGTCACATAGATATGACAGATATATAAGTACATGACTCTGAATTGGTAGTAAATTTACAAGTTGCAATTGATTTTTTTTTTTTTTTTTTTTTACGATTGCACAACGGATATTTAAACGACAATGAAGGCAATAATTTTCTGTCCAGTTTATAAAGAATTACTTGACTTAGCTACTTACAAGGTGGTGTCCCGCCATATTAATTATAGCATAAATTGAACAGTAGAATGATATACAAGATGTCTCCCTAATTGGGGGCGATGATTTTCTTAGTAAACATAGAAGGGTTCTGGTGTTACCCAATCATCTTCATCTGCCGGGAGGTTGCTCAAGATCATTGGTCGATGGTAATCATCTTTATGGATAAAACGACGGACCCTCTGTGTGAGAGTCATTCTTTGAGTCCTGTGAGGAGTATTGATGATATAATCTGTGATATTTACAACTTGTAGAGGATGTTCTCTATCTGGCATGTAGAGTTCTTGCATTGCATAGAGTTGTTTCTTCTTCAGGGTGTCAAGGCGTACATTTAAGGCAGTAATATCTTGTTGTACATGTAAATCTGCCATTTTAACTCCGTCTCTCCTCCTGGTGCCCGTAATGAATCGGTGAGCTCTATTCTGGACCCGTTGCAACCGTAGCATGTTGGTCTTTGTTGTTAATGACATTGGGACACATGGGTATTCGAGTATAGGTCTTATTATCATTTTATACAGATGTTTTTAGAGATGTGGAGGGGCTTGATTAAATCTAAAGAGACTGTTAAGAACGGCTTTGGCTATGTTGATCTTTTTATTTACATGAGATGTTGAGTGGAGCAGCCTGTCTATTTCATATCCCAAGATCTTGTTAGGATTTCTAATGGCTACAGGTGTACCTCTGATGGAGATACCTCCTTTATCTTCGATGGTTGATGCAAAACATCCTATCGTGCTAACAAGGACTTCGTCAGGGTTGGTCGTAATTCTCCATTTCTTTTCCCAATTAGATGTTCGACGAAGTTCAATATTCATTTTTTCTATGACTCTCTCATACTTATATTTTCCTGTTACCGGAGTTGATGAGACGACATGGATAACATCATCTGCAAACTGTGTTATAATTGTATCATTAAACTCTGGTTGAGGAAGGTCATTCACATAAATATTGAATAGAATTGGACTAAGACAAGAACCTTGTGGGACACCAGCTGTTGGTATAAAAGGCTCTGTCGACCTGCCGTGAAAGGTGGGAATGACTTTTTCTTTGAGTTAAGAAGTTATATATTAATCTGAGAAAAGTCCAGTTATGGTCTGGTAGGTCAATAAGTTTGTATATAAGACCATCATGCCATAAGCTATCAGAAGCTTTATGAACATCTCTGGTGGCAATTAGGACAAGATTGCCCTGATGTTTTAGACTTGCTACAGTATCAAAAATAACATTTATTGCATGATTGGTACCTCTATGTGTTCTAAAGCCAAATTGTTTTTCAGTAAAAAGGTGATTAAACTCCATATAGTAGTTCAGTCTGTTGGAAATGATCTTCTCAAGAACTTTTCCAGTGACTTCAAGTAAATATGTAAGTCTATAGTTCCCTGGTTGATGGATGTCTTTATTGGGCTTAGCAAGAAAGATCATCCTAGCAGTCTTAAAAACAACTGGAAAATGTCCTGAGGCCAAGATGGCATTAAAATATTTACCAAAGACTGTTTACAATTTCTGGGTAGGAACTTTATTTGTTTCATTGTTATGCCAGATAAGCCAGGGGCTCTACTTCGCATTCTTCCAATAACCTGACTCATCTCTAGTAATGTAATAGGTCTAGTAAGCGGGTGGGCGTCTTCAAGAGTTGATGTATCGATGGAAGGTAGTGGTTGTAGATCATCTAAGTTCTCATCTCTCCATTCATTTACCAACTGATAGTGATTATTGTTAAATCGACGACTGTTATTGTGGGAGAGAATTTTCTCCCATACATCACCCATCAAATTAGCCTGGTCCTGTGGATCATCAAGTTTAATCTCAACATCTTCATCATCCTCGTCAGTGAAGGTATGAATTAGGTAGTTAGGAGACTTGTGCTTTTCACCTAAAAGTTGTCGGATCTTACTCCAAAATTTTGCTGGCTCACGTTTATACTGATTAGCTTGGAGAACTAGCAATTTCCATAAGTCACGTTTGTGATGACTAATCATATTAATTAATTCTTGCCTCAATCTGTGCAATGTAGCTACTGGTGGTTGTCGCTTTTGAAGATGCCTTCGACATTCTGTTTGATAATTTCTCAAAGCGTCTTCAATTTCCCTCGTAGGTTTATATTGTTGGTAGATCTTTGTGGAAGCTAATTGGCAAGTTGCATTAGTAGCATCAATTATTCGACTGTGAAGGGACCTGATCGCGTCGTCAATTGCAATGGAAGGTAGATTTTCCAGCGACACAATTTCATCCTCACCCAGATATGCCCTGAAGGGGTCAAATCCTAGGGTGTTAAGATTGGGTTTAGGAGTTACAGGTATTCTAAATGGAGAAGTTTGTAGTTGTATTATAACAGGGATATGGTCAGATCCTACGTTTCCACCAGGAGATATACGACAGTGAAAGATGTCACAGTCTCTGTTTGTCAGGACTATATCTGGTGTCCCTGGATGAGGACCAACATACGATTTAAAGAATGGGCCTTGAAATGACAAGTTTCTAGCTGTCATGATATTAAATAGTTGTTTTCCTTTTAAGTCACCCAGTGGAATACCAGCTCCACAGTTGAAGAGGGCAGGGTGATGAGCATTAAAATCTCCCGCTAGAATTGTTGGAATATTTCTGCTTAATATCCTATGTTGAGGAATTGACTCCATATATTGTTGTCTCGGGGGAAAATATCCAGTTCCTATCACTAGTTGGCCATGAGACGTCAAGAATTATTACAAGAATGTTATCTTCATCAACATGAATATTTTTAAAAGCATAACCTAATTTAACTAAGATGGCTACACCACTATAGGGTCCTCTAGATTTCTCCACAGTAGAGTAACCACGTAATTTAATATGTTGATCAACTCTCGCAGCTGTCTCATTCAAGAGTATAACATCGGGATTGTAATTATGTAGTTCAACTTCAAGAAGGTAACGGTTATTAAAGAAATGTTGAACATTAAATTGGAAAATTGTAATCCCCATTATTTCTTGCACTTCGCACGTGTACTGCGGTCTGAACGTCTGCAAGTAATGTCATGTTTGGTATCCACACTATCCCTGCTGGACTCGTCAAGGGGAGGAGGGAAATTCTGAGTAGTTGCTTGTGTACTAAAAGTGTCATCATCCTCACTAAAATTGGTAATATTAACAGAATCATAAGAGTCATTAGAGTCATCATCATAAAACTGAGGTGTGATAGTCCCAGTTTCAGGAAGCAGAGGCTCGTGAGAGTTAATGGAAGACTGTGGAGGCTCCAAGGAAAAATTTGGTAGGCCAGGTGAATTGCCCTGGGAAAGTTCCTGTTCAACAGGATCAGCTGCAATAGCGGAAGAGTAAGCACCAATCTCTGGGGCATCGTTGGGGTCAAGTATTGACTCATCGGGTTGAGAAGAGTTGACAACCTGGGTATGCGAGGTGGGTGATCCCTGGACAAGGGATGACTTAGGCTTATTTGTAGAAGTAGAGTAGGGTACATACTTCTTGTTATGAGAAGGCTGGGCCATAATAACCTTAACATTATCTGGGATAGTAATGGGAGTGATCCCATTAGCCATTAACAAATCATTTAAAATCTTAGAGCAGTGTTGAATGTCACCACCTGCCATGTCTTTGGCCATCATTTACATTAGTTGTGCTCTCGTCATATCCCCGGCTGAGGATACCTGAGACATGGAAGATGAGACTAAACCTCGTTGTTGCGTTTGTGTATGTTGTAGGTGAGAGTTAGATTGGGGCACTCCAAGAGGGGCAGAATTCCAAACAATGGAACCAGTGGAAGAGACCTGAGGAGTCCCACTAGATCCAGCCAAAGCTGGGAAGGAAGTTTGGGACATTGTTGGAGGTGCCTCGGGAGTGTTCTTCTTAGAATTGGACAGTTTCTTAGCTTCAAGAATTGTCTGCATTTCCTTTTTCCTCTCGGGACAGATAGCAGAAACAGCATGATGTTTTCCATTGCAGAGTACACACTTGGGTTTAGTTTTGTTATTACAATCTTTAAAAGAATGTTGCCCAGAGCATATGCTGCAAATCAGTGCTTGGCTACTGCATTTGTTGGTGGTATGACCAAATGCGTAACATTTGTAACATTGTGTCACACTGACAAACCGCTCAAGAGAGATTTGGTCAGGTGTACATCTGGTGCCAAAACATTTGAAGCCATTTTGACACACTAGTTTGGCTGCTTCAGGTGTCTCCAGTATTAACTTTAATGTCTCATGGTTGTTGCCAGGTTTAGAAAATTTATGTGCTTAGACAGCATGAAATTCTGAATTGTCTGCATTAAAGTCAGCAATAAGTTCATTCACTGTGCTGTCTCTCATGATGCTGTTAATTCTGGCAACAAACACCGTTCGCTGCACTTGATAGCTTTCAGGTGCAATTGGATGGATACTAAAAGTCTTCAAACAGATCTGTTTGTGAAGAATTGAGACACTTATGCAACACATGGGAATCTTTATTGAAGAAACGTTTCGCCACACAGTGTTGCATAAGTGTCTCAATTCTTCAACTTGTCGGTTTTCAAAACCATTCATCACATCTGTCAGACACTGCAACATCATGGGATCTTGGTACAAAGACTTCAGCGCTTGCCCAACCTTTGGGCGATGACCTACTTACACTAGTGGCAGGTCCCACTGTGATCCCACCTCTTCCTGCTTGGACTCATCTCACCGCAGTATATAAGCCACCTCTCTGGCCCTGTGCTGCACTTCCTACAAGAGTGATGGACTGAACACATCGGTTCCAGGTTGAGGGACTGATTACCTCAAACTTCTACTCTCCTTACCCATTTCTACTTTGTATTGGACTGATGAAGCCACTGTGTGGCGAAACGTTTCTTCAATAAAGATTCCCATGTGTTGCATAAGTGTCTCAATTCTTCAACTTGTCGGTTTTCAAAATCATTCATCAGATCTGTTTGTGACGTGAAAAAGCCCACTGTGTGGGCGAAACGTTGTCAATAAAGGATCATATTAAACTGCATATGTGTTTATGTTTCCATTGTGTCGGTATTTTATACCATTCATTTCCATGCATCAACATGTCAGGGACACTACCAGAGAGAGAGGGGAGGATGAACCAGGATGACTGGACCTTGTGTTCACCCTCAGCAGTTCAGACATTTAGGACATCGCTTACAAGAGGCTCCTTGGAGCTAGTGATCACGTGATTCTGAGTTTTGTATATGTAGTAGAATTACAAGTGGAGAGGGTAACAGGAATCGAATGGGAAAAGCCAAATTATAAAAGGGGGATTACACAGGTATGAGGAACTTCCTGCAAGAGGTTCAGTGGGACAGAGAACTGGTAGGAAAATCAGTAAACGAGATGATGGAATATGCAACAACAAAATGCAAGGAGGCAGGAGAAAGGTTTATTCCCAAAGCAACAGAAATACTGAGAATACCAATGCGAGTCCTTGGTTTACCCGAAGGTGCAGAGAGGCAAAAACTAAGTGCATTAGAGAATGGAAAAGGTAGATGAGGCAAAGGACCCAGGAAACTAGAGAGATTAATCGAAGAGCCAGAAACGATCAAGCAGAGTAAAGAAGGTGGGGAACTCACAAAAAAAAAAACGATCAAGAAGTATGTGAGGAGCTCAATATGAGATTTAAGGAAGTATTTACAGTGGAGACAGGAAGGCCTCTGGGAGAGCAGAACAGAGGGGGACACCAGCAATAAATATACGAACAAGTGTTGGATGACATACAACTGAAGAGGAGGTGAAGAAACTGCTAAAAGACATTGATGCCTCAAATGCAATGGGACCGAACAACATCTCCCCGTGGGTCCTTAGAGAGGGAGCAGAAATGCTGTGTGTGCCACTAACCACAATTTTCAACACATCCCTTGAAACTAGACAACCACCTGAGGTATGGAAGACAGCAAATGTAATTCCCATTTAAAAAAAAAGAGACAGAAAAGAGGCACTAAACTACAGACCAGTGTCACTGACGTGTATAGTATACAAAGTCATGGAGAAGATTATCAAGAGGAGAGTGGAGGAGCACCTGGAACGGAACAAGAGTATAAACACCAACCAGCACGGATTTAAGGAAGGCAAATCCTGTGTTACAACCCTTCTGGAGTTTTATGATAAAGTAACAGAAGTAAGACACGCGACAGTGGTGGGTTGATTGCATCTTTTTGGACTGCAAGAAGGCCTTTGACACAGTTCCTCAAAAGAGATTAGTGCAGAAGTTAGAGAATCAGGCACGTATAACAGGAAGGGCACTGCAATGGATCAGAGAATACCCAACAGGGAGGCAACAACGAGTCATGGTATGTGATGATGTATCACAATGGGCACCTGTGACGAGCGGGTTCCCAGAGGGGTCGGTCCTAGGATCAGTGCTATTTTTGGTATATGTGAATGACATAATGGAAGGGTTAGACTCAGAAGTGTCCCTGTTCGCAGATGATGTGAAGTTAGTGAGGAGAATTAAATCAGATGAGGATCACGCAGGACTTCAAAGAGACCTGGACAGGCTGGACACCTGGTCCAACAACTGGCTTCTCGAATTTAACCCCGCCAAATGCAAAGTCGTGAAGATCCGGGAAGGACAAAGAAGACCGCAGATGGAGTATAGGCTAGGTGGCCAAAGACTGCGGACCTCGCTCAAGGAGAAAGATCTTGGGGTGAGTATAACACAGAGCATGTCTCCGGAAGCACATATTAACCAGATAACTGCTGCAGCATATGGGAGCCTGGAAAACCTGAGAACAGCGTACCGATACCTTAGTAAGGAATCGTTCAAGACACTGTACACCGTGTACGTCAGGCCCATACTGGAGTATGCAGCACCTGTTTGGAACCCACACTCTATCAAGCACGTCAAGAAATTAGAGAAAGTGCAAAGGTTTGTGACAAGGCTAGTTCCAGAGGTAAGGGTAATGTCCTATGAAGAAAGGTTGAGGGAAAACGGCCTAACGAGGACAAGAGGGTTAGGGGAGATATGATAACGACTTACAAAATACTGCTTGAAGTAGACAAGGTGGACAGAGACAGGATGTATCAGAGAGGGGACACAGAAACAAGGGGTCACAATTGAAAGTTGAAGTCTCAGATGAGTCAAAGAGATGTTAGGAAGTATTTCTTCAGTCATAGAGTAGTCAGGAAGTGGAAAAGCCTAGGTGCGCAGTCTATTAGGACTATCAGTAGGTGCGCAGTCTATTAGGACTATCAGTAGGTGCGCAGTCTATTAGGACTATCAGTAGGTGCGCAGTCTATTAGGACTATCAGTAGGTGCGCAGTCTTTTTGGGTACTTCAGTAGGGCCAGTCAATTAGGACTACCCGTAGGGGCGGGTCTTTTGGGACAAATCATAGGTCACAGTCAAATTAGGGACTATCAGTGGGTCACAGTCTATTAGGACTATCATTAGGTGCGCAGTCTTTTTGGGAAACTATCTTTGGGTCCCACAGCCCCAATTAGGCCCTATCATGGGTTTCACTTCTATTGGGACTATCATAGGTGCCAGCCCATTAGGACTATCATAGGGTGGAAAAGTCAAATTTAGGACTATCATTGGGTTTGGGGGCCAGTCTAAAAAAAAAAAGGACAATCAGTAGGTGCCCATTTCCTTTTAAAGGACTATAAAGTAGGGCGCACCCCTAATTTAAGTACTTCAGTAGGGGGCCAGCCCTTTTGGGGAACTTTTCGGGTAGGTCCCAAAAGCCCTTAGGACAACAGAAAGGTGCACAGTCTATTAGACAAATCGGGAAATTTTCACATCTTTTAGGACATCAGTAGGTGGCAGCAATTAGGCCCTACCAGTAGGTGGCACCCTATTGGGGACTATCGAAGGGCGCAGTCTATTAGGACTATCATTTAGGTGCCCAGTCAATTAGGGACATCAGTAGGTGCACAGTCTATTGGGAAACTACATTTAGGACCCCCACCCCAAATTAGACTATCATGGGTTTGGGGCAGCCCCTTTTATTGGACTATCAGTAAATTGCCCCGTCTATTGGGAACAAATTAAAAGAAAGGTGCCGTCAAATTAGGACTATCATTTGGTTCCCAAGCAGTCAAATTTGGGAACTATCGTAGGGCACAGCCCTTTGGGAAACTATCAAAAGGTGCCAGTTTTAATTGGGCCCTATCAGTGGGGTTGCGCACATTTGGGACTATCAGAAAGGTGTCCCATCTTTTAAACTATCATAGGTGGGGGGCCATTTCAAATTAGGACAAACATTTGGGTTTGCCAGTCTTTTAAGGACAAACAGTAGGTCCACCCCAAATTAGACTACATGGGTGGCAGCCCTATTAAACTATCATATTTGCCCCTTTCCCAATTAGGACAAATAAAGGTGGGGCGGGGTTCCAAATTAGGAAACTATCAGTAGGTGCACAGCCCCTATTAGGACTATCAAAAGGTGCCATTCTATTAGGACTAATTTAGGTGCCAGTCCAAATTGGGAACTATCATTAGGGGGCGCATTTTTAATTAGGATTTATCTTTGGGTTGCACAGTCAATTAGGACTATAAATTTGGTGCCTTCTATTAGGACTACCCAGTAGGTGCCAGTCTTTTAATTCCCTATGACACAATTCAAAATTTCCCGAAATTCTATTGGGCCCAAACAGTGGGTTTTCCAGTCAAATTAGGACAATCAGAAGTTGCCATTCTTTAAACTATTTTTTAGGGGGCCAGTCAAATTGGGACTTTTCAGTAGGTGCCAGTCTTTTGGGAACTACCAGTGGGGTGCCAGTCTTTTAGGACAAAATCAGTAGGTGCGCAGCCCTTTTAGGACTACATAGGTGCCGGGTCTTTTAAGGACAATCATAGGTGAAACAGTCTATTGACTATCAGAAAGTTCCGTTTTTAGGACTATAAAGGGTGGGTCCCGCAGTCTATAATTAACCATCAGTAGTTGCCATTTTTGGGAAAAAAACATGGGTGCGCAGCTATTAGGACTTTTCAGTAGGGGGGGAAAAATTATTTAGGACTACCCCTAGGGGGCCACCCTATTGGGAAACTATTATAGGTGCCTTTTGTTAAAAGGTTCATTAAAAGGTGCCCCAGTCTTTTAAAACTACCCAAGTAGTTGGGCCAGTCTTTAGGACTTTTCAGAGGTGCGCATTTTTAGGACTTTCGGGTGGGTTGGAAAGTCAAAATTAGGACAATCAAAGGTGGCATTTTCTATCTTAGGGAAATTTTAAAAAACAATAGGGGTGCCATCTTTTTAGGACTATAAAGTAGGGGAAATTTTTGGGTAAAGTCCCTCCTTGGGACAAACATGGGGGAGCAACCTAAATTAGGACTACAGTAGGTGCGCTTTCTATTAAAACATCGGGAAAGGTGACACCCTATTGGGACAAACAGTTTTTTGCCAGTCTATTGGGACTATCGGGATGGTGCGGACTTTTTGGACAATCCATAGGGTGCGCAGTCCTTTTAGGTTTATCAAAAAGGTCCATTTATTAGGACTTTCATTTAGGTGCGCAGTCTACTTTGGGGGGGACTTCTTTGGGGTGCCATTTTTTGGACTACCCAGTAGGTGGCAGTCAAATTAGGTACAAAACCATTTTTTATGTTTGGGGCCAGCCCTATTGGGAAATCAGTAGGTGGGCAGTCAAATTTATGGGGGGATTTAAAAAATCGTGGGTGCCGAAAATTGGTTAGGACTATCAGTAGGGGGGCACAAAGATTATTTTCCTTTTAAGACTATCATTTGGGTGCCCCAACTTTTAGGACATCATAGGTGAGGGGTTCTTTTAGGGACAAACAGTGGGTTCGAAATTTTCTTTTTGGGAACTATCGGGGAAGGGGGCGCATTCTATTAGACTATCAGTGGGGTTTGGGAAACCCTATTGGGAATATCGGGGTTAGGGGGGCCACAAGGTTCCTATTGGGGGACTTTTCAGTTAGGGGGGCGCAGCCAAATTGGAACTTTTCGGGTAGGTGCGAATTTCTTTTAGGCATCAGTAGGGGGGGGCGGGTTCTATTGGGGGGAACTAATGGGGGGGTGCGGAAGTCTTTTAAAGGAAATATTCGTGGGGGGGGGGCCGGGGGGGTTCAATTTGGGGGGAAAAAAAAAGGGGGGGGGCCCAATTCAAAATGTTAATTTATAAGGGTGGGTTTTAAACTATGGATAAGCCAATTGGGATTGTTGCCAGTCTATTTAGGACTATAGTAGGTGGGGCATTTCAATTTTAAATATCAGAAAGGTGCACAGCCCCTTTAAAAGGACAATAAAAAAAGTTCCAGCCCAAATTAAACAAACAGTATTTTCCAAAAGTCAAATTGGGTTTATCAGTGGGTTGCGCAGCCCTATTGGGAACAAACAGTAGGGGTCACAGTCCAATTGGGAAACAATCAGTGGGTTGCGCAGTCATTGGGAACTATAAAGTAGGTGCCAGCCCTATTGGACAATCATGGGTTTGGGGCAGTCAATAGGAAAATCAAAATTGCCAGTCTATTAGGACAATCAGTATGGGGCACAGTCTATTAGGACTATCATTAGGTGCCAGTCAAATTAGGAAAATTTTTTGGGTGCCAGTCTATTAGGGACATCAGTGGGTTGCCGCCCAAATTGGGACTATAGTGGGTTTCGCAGCCCTTTTGGGTTTTCATAGGTGCACATTTAATTAGGACTTTTCAGTGGGTCACAGCCCTATTGGGGACTATCAGTGGGTCGTTTTTTTTTGGGGACTATAAGTATTTGGGGCAGCCCTTTTAGGACAATCAGAGGTGCCATTTTTAGGACATCAGTAGGTGCGCAGTCTATTGGGACTATCAGTAGTCCCAAATTTTTAGGACAATCATATTTGCCCCAGTCTATTAGGACTATCAGTAGTGCCACTATTAAGGACTTTTCAGTAGGTTTTGCAACTATTGGGGCCTACTTTGGGTGCGCATTTTTTAGGACAATCAGTAGGGAAAAGTTATTAGGGACAATCAGTGGGTTTTGCCAGTCTATTAGGACTATCATAGGTGCCCCTTTTAGGACAATCATAGGTGCCAGCTATTAGGACAAACAGTAGGGGGCCAGTTTTATTGGATTTATCATAGGGCGCACTTTGTTAGGACTATCATGGGTTTGGCCAGTCCATTAGGACAAAACAGAAGGGTTTCCATTTTTAAGGACTATCAGTAGGTCCCGCAGAAAAATTGGGAAACTACCGTAGGTGGGCATTTTAGGACATCAGTAGGTGCGGCAGCCCTTTTTTGGGAACAAACAGTAGGGGGCCATTTTTAGGACAAAACAGTAGGTCGCAGCCCATTAGGACTACAGTGGGTTTGCGCACTTATTTGGGAATTTATCATAGGGGGCGCGGGTCTATTAGGACTATCATAGGGGGTGAAACCCCTATTAGGACTATCAGTAGGGGGCCACCTTTTGGTTAGGACTTAATTGGGGTGTGCAGCTAGTGGGACTATCAGAAAGGGGGGTTTTGGCAATTTCCAATTTTTAGGGACTATCATAGGTGCCCTCAATTAGGACTATCATTTGGGTTTCCAGTCTAATTAGGACAATCAGTGGGTGCCATTAAATTGGGACAACATTATTTGGGGCCCCATTTCCTATTAGACTATCAGTAGGTGCGCAGTCTTTTAAGGACTATCATAGGTGGGCAGCCCAATTAGGACAAACTTTTGGGTTTCCAGTCTTTTAGGACAAACAGTGGGTTTCCCGCACTTTTTTAAACTTTTCAGGGGTGCCAGCCCTATTAGGACTTTTCAGTAGGGGGCACAGTCTTTTAAGGATATCAGTAGGTGCCAGCCCTGTTAGGATATCAAAAAGGGGGAAAGTCAATTAGGACTATCAGTTTGTGCCATCTATTAGGACTAAAAAAGGAGGCACAGTCTTTTAAGGACTATCATTAGTGCCAGTCATTGGGACTATCAAAAGGTTTTCCAGCCCCTTTTAAAGGAAAAAAAACCCATTTTCCAAAGTGGGTGGCAGTCAAATTGGGACTTTTTCAGAAAGGTGCCATCAAATTAGGACTATCAGTAGGGGGCCAGTCTATTAGGACAATCAGTAGGGGGCCAGCCCTATTGGGGCAATCAGTAGGGGCCAGTCTATTAGACTATCAAAAGGTGACAGTCTATTGGGAAAACATCAGTGGGTTTGCCCCGCCATTAGGACTATCAAAAGGTGAAACATCAAATTGGCCCTATCATAGGGCCAGTCAATTGGGCCCTATCAAAAGGTCCCACATCTATTGGGGACTATCATAGGTGCACAGCCCCTTAATAGGACTTTTCGTAGGTGTCCGTCTATTAGGACTTCAGTAGTGGGGCAGTCTATTAGGACATCAGTGGGGTTGCGCCAGCCCAAATTAGGACTATCTTTGGGTGCGCATTCTATTAGGACTATCAGTAGGTGCCATTCTTTAGGACTATCAGTGGGTTTGGCAGTCAAATTAGGACTTTTCAAGGTGGCAGCCTATTAGGACTATCAGTGGGTTTGGGCAGCCCCAAAAAGGAACTATCAGTGGGTTGCACAGTCTATGGGACTATCAGTAGGTGCGCAGTCTATTAGACTACCAGGTAGGTGCCATACCCTTTTTAGACTACCCAAAAGGGCCAGTCAAATTAAAACTATCAGTAGGTGCCAGCCCCAATTGGACTATCAGTAGGGGGCAGTCTTGGGAACACAGTAGGATGCGCATTTTATTAGGACTATCATAGGTGCCAGTTTTTGGGCCCCTATCAGAAATTTGCGCATCATTGGGAACTTTTCATGGGTTGGCAGGTCCTATTAGACTATCAGTTTTTTGCGCAGTCTATTGGGAACTTTTCAGTAGGGAAAGCCCTATTAGGCAAACGGGGTGGGTTCCAGTCTATTGGGAATTTATCAGTAGTGCGCAGCCCTATTAGGCCCTTCCATAGGTGCGCATCTATTAGGACTATCAGAAAGGTCGCAGCCCAATTAGGCTATCAAAAGGTGCACAGTCAATAGGATTTATCAGTGGGTTTCAAAATCTTTTTTAGGACTATCAAAAAGTGCGCGGGTCTATTAGACTATAAAGGATTTGGCCAGTCTTTAGGACTAAATGGGTGCGCATCTTTTAAAAAAACAAACATTTGGGGCCCAAGTCTATTAGACTATCAGTATTTGCCACCCCAAATTGGGGAACTACCCAGTAGGTCAAGTCAAATTAGGACTATCAAAAGGGGGCGCAGTCCTTTTTGGGAACTATCATAGGTGCCAGTCTATTAGGACTAACCCCCCATTAAGGAAGGGGCCAGTTTTAAAAAGTACCAAATTCAGTGGGTTTCAAAAGTCTATTAGGACAATCAAAAGGCGCAGTCTATTGGGACAAATTTTTTGGGGGCCCCGGTTAAGGATGCCAGTCTATTAGGCCAATCAGTAGGTGCCCCCGTTTTTTTTAGGACAATCAGTATTTCCAGTCTTTTGGGACAATCAGTAGGTCCCACAGCCCAAATGGGATTTATCAGTGGGTCCAAAAGGGTCCAAATATGGTTACGGGGGGAAGGGTTGCCACCCTATTGGGACAAATCTTAGGGCCAGTAAAATTAGGACAAACCAGAAAGGGTCCCACATCTATTGGGACTTTTCAAAGGTGGGGCAGTTTTTAGGACTATCATAGGGGGCCAGTCTATTAGGACAATCAGTTGTGGCACTTTTTGGGATTTATCAGTAGGTGCGCAGTCTTTTAGGGGGAACAACAAAAGGGGCACCTTTTTGGGACTATCAGTAGGTCCATTCTATTGGGGACATCAGTAGGTGCCGGCTTTTGGGGACTATCAGTGGGTGCCAGCTATTAGGACAAACAGGGGTTTTGAAACCCCTAATTAGGCCTATCATGGGTTTGGGGCATTTTGGGTTTAGGACAATCAGTGGGTGGCAGTCTATTAGGACATCAAAAGGGGGCCACTTTTTGGGACAAATCATAGGTGCGCAGTTAAAAAGGGGTTAAGTGGTGCCCCATTTTTAGGACTATCAGAAAGGTGCCACCCTATTAGGACTATAGTAGGTGCGCACTTTTTGGGGACAAACATAGGTGGAAAGTCATTGGAAACTATCAGTGGGTGGAAAAAAAAAGGGTCTTTTTGGGACTATCAGAGGGGTGGCATTTTTAGGAATATCATATGGGGGGCGCCCCTTTTAAAGGCCCTAAAAAGTAGTTTTTGCAGCCCTTTTAAGGACTACAGTAGGTCCGCATTTTTAAATTGGACTATCATAGTGCCAGTTTTATTAGGACTACCCAGTGGGGTGCCAGCCCAATTTGGGGCCCTACCAGTAGGTGCCATTCTATTGGGAAACTATCAGAAAGGTGGCAGCCCTATTAGGCATAAAGTAGGTGCCAGCCCAATTAGGACAACCAGTAGGGGGCCCAGTTCTTTTAAAGGACATCAGTAGGTGCCCCGGTTCTTTTAGGACTATCAGTAGTGCCCAGCCCTTTAGGACAATCAGTGGGGTGCGCAGTCTATTAGATTTAAAATTAGGTCCCAAAAGCCCTTTTTGGGGACTACCCAGTTTTTTGCGCAGTCTATTGGAACTACCAGTAGGTGCCAGTTTTAATTAGGACTATCAGAGGTGCGCAGTCTATTGGGAACAATCAAGGTCCCGAAAATTCAAAGTTAAGCCTATCATAGGGCGCAGTCTATTGGGACATAAAGTAGGGGGGCCAGTCTTTGGGACTATCATTTTTTGCCATTCTATTAAAAACTACAGTGGGTGCCAGTCTTTTGGGAAAAAACATTTGGGTTGGGGCAGTCTATTTGGGAACTATCAGTGGGTGCCAGTCTATTAGGCCTATAGTGGGTTTCGCAGTCTAATTAAACTATCAGAAGGGGGCCTTTCCTATTAGGACAAACAGTGGGGTGCCGTCAAATTAAAGGACAATCAGATGGGGGGGAAAGTCAAATTGGGCTAACAGAAGGTGCCATTCATTAGACTATCAGTGGGGCCCAGTCAAAAAGGACCTACCCGTGGGTTTCCAGTTATTAGGACTATCAGTTTTTGCCAGTCTATTAGGACAATATGGTGCGCAGTCCTATTAGGCCCAAATCAGAAAGGTGGCACAGTCTATTAGGACAATAAATGGGTGCACATTCTATTAAAAATATCAAAATTTCCAGCCCTAAAAAGGGCAACCAGTAGGTGCCAGCCCCAAATTAACAAATCATGGGTAAACATTTCTATTAGGACTTTTCAGTAGGGGGCGCATTTCTTTTAAAGGTACAGAATTGGCACGGGCTATTGGGACAATCAAAGGTGCAAGTCTATTAGGACTATCAGTGGGGGTGCCATTTTTAGGACAACAGTGGTGCCATCTTTTAAAGGGAAAAATCAGTAGGTCCCGCACTTTTTAGGACAATCAGTGGGTTGCCAGCATTAGGACTATCAGTAGGTGAAACATTTTTTAAAGGGATTATCTTTAGGGGGCCGCAGTCTATTAGGACAAACATTTGGTCCCAACCTTTGGCTTTAGTACCTATTAAAAATTGGGTTGCCCTTTTTGGGAAACAATCAGTGGGTGGCATTTCTTTTAAGGACTATCAGGGGGGCGAAACCTTTTGTTGGGAAACCCAGTAGGGGGGTGGGGCATCTTTGGGGCCTTTTTAGGTAAAGGTGGGCATCAAATTAGGACAAACAAGTATTTTGGCGCACATGTTGGTTAGGGGCCAAACATTAGGAAGGGGGCAGTCTATTGGACTATCAGTGGGGCCACTTTTTTAGGATTTTCATAGGTGTGCAGCCTATTAGGATTACCATGTAGGTTTGCAGTCAATTAGGACTATCAGTAGGTGCGCATTTTTAGGACAAACAGTAGGTGGCAGCCCTTTTGGGGACATCAGTGGGTGCCATTTTTTTATGGAAAACATAGGTGCGCATTTTTGGGAACTATCGGGAGGGTCCCAAGAAAAATTTAGGACTATCAGTAGGTGCCATTTCAATTTTGGACTATCAGTAGGTTGCCCGTTTTTTTTGGGAACAATCATTAGGTGCGCAGTCTATTAGGACAACAGTAGGGGGCGCATTTTTAGGACTTTTAAAGGGTATTTTGGCACAGGGGGGGAAAGTAATTAAACACCCAGTGGGTTTCACAGTCTATTAGGACTATCAGTAGGTGCCAGTCTAAAAGGGAAACAACCCTGGGTTGCGTTTTTTCTAAGGGTAATTTTGGACAAACAGTAGGGGGGCGCATTTCAATTAGGACTACCCAAGTAGGTGCACAGTCAAAGGCTTAAAAAAGCCAAAAGGTTCAGGGGGGATTTAAACAACGGAATTTAAGGACTATCATAGGACCAGCCTATTAGCTTTTCAGTAGGTGCGAAAATTTTTAAAATAGTGCGATCAAGGAAAAGGGCGCAGCCCTTTGGACATCAATAGGTGCGCAGCCTTTTAGGACATCATTAGGTGCGCAGTCTTTTAAAGGACTTTTCAGTAGGTGCCAGTCTATTGGGGACAATCAGAAGGGTGCACGGGCTATTAGGACTATCATTTGTGCACATCTTTTAAGGGACTGTCAAAAAAATTTTTTGGGTCTCCATGGAAAATTTTTTTTAGGGTTGGTCCCCCAGGAAAAATTTTGCAATGGTCTCCAGGGACAATTTTGCAAAGGGTCTCCCAGAACAAATTTAAGGGTTTCTCCGTGGAAAATATTTATTTTGGCCCCCTCCGGGGTTTTAATTTTTTAAATTTTGGCCCTTTCCGTGGACAATTTTTAAATTTTTGGTCACCAGGGACAAAAATTTAAAGGTTTGGTCTCCAGGGAGAAAAATTTATGGGGTCACCGGGGACAAAAATTTATTTTGGTCCCCGGGGGACAATATTTAGGGGTTGGTCTCCAGGGACCAATATTTTGGGGGTTTCCCCCAAAGGGACAATTTTTAAATGGGGGGCTCCGGGGGACAATTTTTATTTTTGGTCACCAGGGACAATATTTTTTGGTTTTTCACCGGGGACAATTTTATGGTGGCTCCGGGGAACAATATTTAGGGTTGGTCACCAGGGCCAATTTTTTTATTGGGGTAAACCGGGGCAATATTTATTTTGGTCACCAGGGACAATATTTATTTTGGGAAACCGGGGAACAATATATAAGTTTGGTCACCAGGGGAACAAAAAATTTATTTTTGGTCCTCCAGGGGACAAAATTTTTTTTTTTGGTCCCCCAAAGACAATTTTAAAATTGGCCCTCCAGGGACAAAATTTTTGGGTTTGGGTCTCCGGGGAAAAATTTATTTATTTGGTTACCAGGGAAAACTTTTTAATGTTCGTGTCCGGGGAAACAAAACTTATGTTCCCTCTCCCGGGACAATATTTATGTTGGTCTCCGGGGAAACAATTTTTAAATTTTTGGCCCCCAGACAATATTTATTTTTTCCCCAGGGGACAATATTTATGTTGGTCTCCAGAAAAATTTTTATTTTGGCCCCGGGGGACAATATTTATGTTGGTCTCCGGGACAATATTTATTTTTTGGCCCAAGACAATTTTTATTTTGGTTCCAAGGACAATTTATTTGGCCCGGGGGAAAATATTTCTATTGGTCTCCGGGGAAATTTTTTTTCGTTCCAGGACAATTTTTTAGTTGGTTAAAGGACAATATTTATGAGGCTCCAGGAAAATTTTTTTGGGTTAAAAATTTTTTTGGTCTAAGGACAATTTTTTTATGTTCGCTCCAGGGACAATATTTATTTTCGTCCCAGGGACAATATTTTTGTTGGTCCCCAGGACAATTTTATATTGGTCCCCAGGGACAATATTTATTTTTGATCTCCAGGGACAATTTATTTGGGTCCCCGGGGGAAAATTTTTATTTTGGGTCACCAGGGACAATATTTATTTGGTGTCCAGGAAAATATTTATATTGGTCTCCAGGGAAAATATTTATTTTGGGTCACCAGGACAATATTTATTTTTGACCCGGGACAATATTTGTTGGTCACCAGGACAATATTTATTTTGGTCCCAGGGACAATATTTATGTTGGCACCGGGGACAATATTTATTTTCGCCCCAAGGGACAATATTTAGTTGGTGTCCAGGGAAAATTTTGTTGGTCCCCGGGGGACAAATTTATTTGGTCTCCGGGGGAAAATTTTTTATGTGGTGCCCAGGGACAATATTTATGTTGGTCACCAGGGACAATATTAGTTGGTCCCCTACAATATTTATTTTGGTTTCCAGGACAATATTTTGTTGGTCCCAGGGAAAATATTTATTGGGCCGGGGACAATATTTAGTTTTCACCGGGGACAAAAAATTTATTTTGGTACCGGGGACAATATTATGTTGGTCCCTGGACAATTTTTTAAAGTTGTCACCGGGGGAAAATATTTATGTTGGTCTCCTGGGCAATTTTTATGTTGGTTCCAGGACAATATTTTTTTGGGTCCCCAGGACAATATTTATGTTGGTCTCCAGGGAAAATATTTATTTTGGTCACCGGGGACAATATTTATGTTGGTTTCCGGGGACAATATTTATGTTGGTCTCCGGGACAAGTTTATTTTGGGTTCCCGGGACAAATTTATACGGTCTCCAGGACAATATTTATGTTGGTTCCAGGGAAAAATATTTATATTGGTCTCCAGGGACAATTTTTAAAAATTTTGGTCTCCGGGGAAAATATTTGGTTGATCTCCAGGGACAAATTTATTTTGGGTTTCCCCAGGGACAATATTTATGTTGGTCCCAGGGACGTTTTTTATGTTGATGTCGGGGTGACAATTTTATGTTGGTCACCGGGGACAATATTTATGTTGGTCTCCGGGGGAAAATATTTATGTTGGTACCAAGACAATTTTTATGTTTGGCCCCAGGGACAATTTTTATGTTGGTCTCGAGGACAATATTTTATGTTGGTCACCGGGACTTTATTTTTTGATGCCCAGTGACAATATTTATGTTGGCTCAAGGGACAAAATTTATTTTGGGGTCCCGGGGACAAAAATTTGTTCGTCCCCGGGGACAATATTTATGTTGGCGCCAGGGACAATATTTATTTGGTCCCGGGGACAATATTTTTTTGGTCCCGGGGAAAAAAATTTTATGTTCGTCTCCGGGGAAATTTTAGTTGGTGCCCAGGGAAAATTTTATGTTGGTCCCGGGGACAATTTTTATGTTGGTCACCGGGGAAATATTATGTTGGTCCCCAGGGACAATATTTATGTTGG
>NC_069399.1:3433236-3475736 GCF_026875155.1 Cherax quadricarinatus
TGTGGTGTGCGTGTGTACTCACCTAATTGTGGTTGCAGGGGTCGAGTCTCAGCTCCTGGCCCTTCCTCTTCACTGATCGCTATTAGGTCCTCTCTCTCTGTGTTCCCTGAGCTTTGTCATACCTCGTCTTAAAGCTAGATATGGTTCCTGCCTCCACTACATCACTTGCTAGACTATTAAACTTCCTGACAACTCTATGAGTCTTCAGCTTACAATTTTGACCCTTTGTTTCTGTGTCCCCTCTCTGGAACATCCTGTCTCTGTCCACCTTGTCTATTCCACGCAATATTTTGTATGTCGTTATCATGTCTCCCGTGACCCTCCTGTTCTCCAATGTCGTCAGGCCGATTTCCCTCAACCTTTCTTCGTAGGACATTCCACTTACTAAGGTTTCGGAACGCTATTCTCAGGTTTGCCAGGCACCCATATGCTGCAGCAGTTATCTGGTCGATGTGTGCTACCGGAGACGTGCTCCGTGTTAGGTTTGCAGTCATTGTCCACCTAGCCTATACTCTACGGTCTTCTTTACCCTTCCCCAATCTTTATGACTCTGCATTTGGCGGGGTTGAATTCGAGAAGCCAGTTGCTGGACCACGTGTCCGGCCTATCAAGGTCTTTTTGTAGTCCTGCCTGATCCTCATCTGATTTAATTTTCCTCATTAACTTCACATCATCTGCGAACAGGGACAATTCAAAGGCTATCCGATCCATCATGTCATTCACATATACCAAAAATAGCACCGGTCCTAGGACTGACCCCTGTAGGACCCCGCTCGTCCCAGGCGCCCACTATGATACCTCATCACTTACTATGAATCGGTTTTGCCTCCCTGTCAGGTATTCTCTGATCCATTGCAGTGCCCTTCCTGTTATACGTGCTTGATCCTCCAGCTTCTGCACTAATCTCCTTTGAGGAACTGTGTCAAAGGCCTTCCTGCAGTCCAGGTAAATGCAATCGACCCACCCCTTTCTGTCGTGTCTTCTGTTACTTTGTCATAAAACTCCAGAAGATTTGTGATACAGGATTTGCCTTCCAAGAATCCGTGTTGGTTGTCGTTTATAATCTTGTTCCGTTCCAAGTGCTCCACTACTCTCCTCCTGATAATCTTCTCCATGACTTTGCATACTATACACGTCATTTTCACTGGTCTGTAGTTTAGTGCCTCTTTTCTGTCTCCTTTCTTAAAAATAGGGACTACATTTGCCTTCTTCCATACCTCTTGTAATTGCCCAGTTTCAAGGGATGTGTTGAAGAGTGGTTAGTGGGACACACAACATCTCTTCTCCTTCTCTAAGGACCTACAGGGAGATGTTGTCCGGTCCCATCGCCTTTGAGGTATCAAGGTCACTTAGCAGCTTCTGCACCTCCTCCTCAGATGTCACCCAACACTTGGTATATTCCCTGTTAGTGTTCCCCTCTGTGCTGTCTTCCCAGAGCCCTTCCTATCTCTTCTGTGAATACTTCCTTGAATCTCGTGTTGAGCTCCTCACATACCTCTTCATCGTTTCTTTTGAGTTCCCCACCTTCTTTCCTCAGCCTGATCACCTGGTCTTTGACTGTTGTCTTCCTCCTGATGTGGCTATACAGCAATTTCGGGTCAGACTTGACCTTCGATGCTATGTTGTTTTCGTACTGTCGCTGGGCCTCCCTCCTAACTGTGCATACTCGTTTCTGGCTCTTCGACTAATCTCCCTATTTTCCTGTGTTCTTTGTCTTCTGTACTTTTTCCATTCTCTAGTGCACTTAGTTTTTGCCTCCCTACACCTTCGGGTAAACCAGGAGCTCGATCTGGTCTTCTCATTATTTCTGTTGCCCTCGGAAACTAACCTTTCCTCTGCCTCCTTGCATTTTGTTGCTACGTATTCCATCATTTCGTTTACTGACTTTCCTGCCAATGCTCTGTCGCACTGAACCTCCTGCAGGAAGTTCCTCTTACCTGTATAGTCTCCCCTTTTATAGTTTAGCTTTTCCCATTCAACTCCTGTTACCCTCTCCACTTGTAACTCTACTATGTATTCAAAGCACAGAACCATAAGATCACTAGCTCCAAGGGGCCTCTCATATGTGATGTCCTAAGTGTCTGAACTGCTCAGGGTGAGCACAAGATCCAATTTTGCTGGTTGATCCTCCCCTCTCTTTCTGGTAGTGTCCTGAACATGTTGCTGCATGAGGTTGTCCAGTACCACATCCATCGTCTTGGCTCTCCATGTTTTGGGACCCCCATGTGACTCCATTTTTTCCCAGTTGATCTTCCTTTGATTGAAATCGCCCATAACTAGTAACTTTGCTCTGCTCGAGTGAGCTCTTCTTGCCACCTCGGCCAGTGTGTCCACCATTGCTCTGTTGCTTTCTTCATATTCCTCTATTGGCCTCCTGCAGTTCTGTAGTGGATTATACATCACTGCAATGACTACCTTATGTTCCCTTCCTCCAATCCATTTCCTCAAATCATTATCAGTTTTTTACGAGCAGTGCAACCCCACCTTCCCCTCTGCTCCTTCTCTCTTTCTTCAGGATCTGATATCCTGGTGTGAAGATTGCGTTTGTTATTGATTCAGTGAGTTTCGTTTCTGTTATTGCTATGATGTCTGGGGACTTCTCATTGATTCTTTCATGCCATTCCTCATATTTATTCGTTATTCCATCTGTGTTCGTGTACCAAACCTTCAACTTCTTTTGTAAAACTGTGATCTTGGGAGAAGATTGGGTTTGTGGGATAGGGAGCTCTGGTGGGGTTCTATGGGAGGTTGCGTGGGGGTGGGGTGGGGCAGAGTTCTCATATGGGATTGCTGTATTTGTGGGATTTGTGGTGTGGGGGACGGGAGAGAAGGATCAGTGTGTGAGTGATGGTTTAGATTGTTCAGTTGCCTTTGGGTTGTCGCTGTTGGAGTTCTTCTGCGGGCGTTTCTGGAGGGTATGTTTGCCCTTCCACCTGGGTCTGGGTTCTGCTCATCTTTATCGTTTCCTCTCGTTCCTCCTTTCGTTTTTGTACTCTCTCCTACAGTATCATTCTTTCCTCTTGTGTTCTGTCTCGATCGAGGTACACACTCTGGTACTCTGGCTGGTCTCTCAGTCATGCTTTCTCCTGTAGGATCATGGTTCGAGTTGATTCTGCCTTGAAAATTACTTTGAGGGGCCTTTTCCATCCCCTTGCAGGCCACCCAGCTCTACGAAAATTTGTCACCTGGGTCATGTCGCCCTCACCTATTGCTTTCATGATAACTTCAATCACATTTTTCTCCTTTTGTTTTCTTTCATCTTACATTTCCCCTTCAACTTCCTGGAGCCCATAGACAAAAATTGATCTTGCCCTTTCACTGTGTCTCCCATTGCATCCTCTGAGGTGTTTTAGTTCCTTCCATTGGAGCATTCCTTCCTTCATTCCCTTCCCTGGCTGAGGCCCCTATGCTCAGTGAACTGTCTTTCCTGCTCAGCTGTTCCTGGCCCCTGCAGGTGTCTGTTGGAGTCTCTGCATATATCATAGCCCCTTCATTGTCTTTAGACCTCTAATTTGTTCCTAGCGTGCTCCTTGTCTTTGCCTTGGACCCACGTGGATCTGATAGGGCCCTTGTATACAATATAGCTTCTTTGCTCCCTCCAGGCCCCTTGTCTGTGACTGATGCAGAAGTTCCTGATGTTATGTCTGTAGTATCATTTTTTTTTCTCTTTAAGCTGTTTCAGGTTTCTCAGTTCCTCTTTTAAGCACTGTTTCTTAGCTTCTGCTACTATGGTTTGTTGCTCCCATTTCCTGGTCTCTGCAGCTATTCTCTCCTCCATTTTCCTGCCAAGCTCTTCTAGTTTCCTTCCCCAGTCGTCCTCCCTTTTTTGAGCTCTGCCTCTCAATCTTCCCTCCCAGGTTCGTCCACCAGACTCTTGGTTCTCGGCCTTGTTCTTGGGAAACCCATTGTAACCCATTGTACCTGGAGACACTGGGCAAAACTTGGAGCAGTGTTCGGGCTGTGTAGGTCTTGGGACCCGTGTCTAGTGTGTGACTGAGTTCCTGTGGTGAACTGTCTCCTGAACTATTTGTCTAACCTATTATTTTTATGCTACTCAAGTAATAGCTTTTATATCCTTTTACTCACGTGCAAGTTAATTGTTCTACCATATTGTATCACTACTACTACTACAACTTATATCACTACTACTACTACTACTACTACTACTACTACTACTACTACCACTATTATTACACTTCACTTTAAGCCTATGTATACCCTCTGTGTCCATGTATTATTTGTAACGGCTTGACAAAGCTCTTGGAGAGCGAAACGTTGCCACTATAAAGTGTCACATTAGTTGCACTTGTGTCCTTTTACTTTACATATTGCCGGTAATTCTACCAACATACATACATTATGCAATTTATTAAAATATATTAAAAATTCTATATGATATTGATCAGAATTTTTATGTATGCTAAATACTTTTCCAAAAGTAGGGAACTCTAAGTTTTTTTGAGAATATTGAATGAGAAACTCTTTTAAAAAATTGTCTAATTGGTACACAGCCATAATTCTCATCAGTATTCATGAGTGATCCAATTTATTTGTCAAATACCTAAAAAATCATATAAATATTATATATTATCAGAAAAGTCAATCATCTGAGTGACAGGATCAACATTCTTTATTACTAAACAAAAATTAAACGAATAAATTCTCAGTTTTATTCTAGTTTAAAATATTATTTTCTAAATACATTAAAAGGAATTTACGTTTAAAATATTTCACTGACAAAATGGGTTTTATTTCCTTTATCTTAATTTATAAATTAATTTCTACTGAGACGTCAGTATTAATATTGGAATTAGCATTAATAGTAATGATAAATTACTTCTTCCACTTCTTTTTTCCTTTGTTGTTTTTGCTGTTGTTCTTCTTCTCTTTCTTTAACTTCTTCTTCTTCTTTGTCTTCTTCTTCTGGACATCAAGGTGAGTACACAGAGGAAGTGCGTCTATCTGGCGCTCAACAGACGGAGGATCAATCCTCTACCACGTCTTGTGCTGAATGACCCACACAGGTTTAGCGCTTAATATAAATCCTTTTTGATTCTTTTTATTCTTTTTTTTTCTTCTTCTTCTTCTCTTTTTTCTTCTTCTTTTCTTATTATTATTATTATTATTATTATATTTTATTATTATTTATTATTATTATTATTATTATTATTATTTTAATTATTATTATTATTATTATTATTATCATTATTATTATTATTATTATTATTATTATTATTATTATTATTATTATTATTATTATTATTATTATTGTTGTTGTAACTGGAATATTTTCCTACACTCTCCTAATAGATAAAACTTCTTGTTTCAGTCCGTCCTCAAGCCTTCGTAATTCTTCAGAATCTTTATGCTAAAACAGGTGAGAAGTCGACAATATTGCAATTTTTTATTTACTCTCAGTTACTTAAATGTCTATTTTTTTAATATGATATCCACACAATTATTTAATTGTCTATTTAAAGCAAATTTCCTATGATGATAGAGAGAAAATAAGACAAGACAGACGCACAGAAAACAAGAGCAGCCATCACATATTGTGTCAGTACAGATGACATGGGTAACACCTTTGTCATAGTAATATAATGATATGTAAAGTCCTGTTGTTTTTTCGCTCTCCAGAAAATGCACAAAATATAATGAGGAGGAGATTACTATTTTTCTCTGTCATTGTGGAACATGTGAGGATTGTCACACGTGGGAAGATTAATGTGTCAGGACAACCAATAACAACTATGATAGACAGTGTATGATAATATTATTAGACATAGAGTAAACTGCAGGTAAAAGACTGAAACAGCAGATACAAAGTCTAAACTTCCAGCCATAACAAAAACAAACATTATACACAAAACGTAATAAATATAACTATCACTTCCCCTCTAATATAATTATTATATTCTTTGCAAAAAGAGCATTATTCTCTGCTGCATGTGTTGCAGCTGTACTCGTCTTGTGTTGCAACTGTACTCGTCTTGTGTTGCAACTGTACTCGTCTTGTGTTGCAACTGTACTCGTCTTGTGTTGCCCGCTGTACTCGTTTGTGTTGCAACTGTACTCGTCTTGTGTTGCAGCTGTACTCGTCTTGTGTTGCAACTGTACTCGTCTTGTGTTGCAGCTGTACTCGTCTTGTGTTGCAACTGTACTCGTCTTGTGTTGCAGCTGTACTCGTCTTGTGTTGCAGCTGTACTCGTTTGTGTTGCACTGTATCGTCTTGTGTTGCAGCTGTACTCGTCTTGTGTTGCAACTGTACTCGTCTTGTGTTGCAGCTGTACTCGTCTTGTGTTGCAGCTGTACTCGTCTTGTGTTGCAGCTGTACTCGTCTTGTGTTGCAGCTGTACTCGTCTTGTGTTGCAACTGTACTCGTCTTGTGTTGCAGCTGTACTCGTCTTGTGTTGCAGCTGTACTCGTCTTGTGTTGCAGCTGTACTCGTCTTGTGTTGCAACTGTACTCGTCTTGTGTTGCAACTGTACTCGTCTTGTGTTGCAACTGTACTCGTCTTGTGTTGCAGCTGTACTCGTCTTGTGTTGCAGCTGTACTCGTCTTGTGTTGCAGCTGTACTCGTCTTGTGTTGCAACTGTACTCGTCTTGTGTTGCAACTGTACTCGTCTTGTGTTGCAGCTGTACTCGTCTTGTGTTGCAACTGTACTCGTCTTGTGTTGCACTGTACTCGCTTGTGTTGCAGCTGTACTCGTCTTGTGTGCAGCTGTACTCGTCTTGTGTTGCAGGGTGTACTCGTCTTGTGTTGCAGCTGTACTCGTCTTGTTTTTGCAGCTGGGACTCGTCTTGTGTTGCACTGTACTCGTCCTTTTGTTGCAACTGTACTCGTCTTGTTTTTGCAGCTGTACTCGTCTTGTGTTGCAACTGTATCGTCTTGTGTTGCAGCTGTACTCGGGCTTGTGTTGCAGCTGTACGTCTTGTGTGCAGCTGTACTCGTCTTGTGTTTTCAGCTGTACTGTCTTGTGTTGCAGTGTATCGTCTTGTGTTGCAGCTGTACTCGTCTTGTGTTGCAGCTGTACTCGTCTTGTGTTGCACTGTACTCGTCTTGTGTTGCAGCTGTACTCGTCTTGTGTTGCAACTGTACTCGTCTTGTGTTGCAGCTGTACTCGTCTTGTGTTGCAGCTGTACTCGTCTTGTGTTGCAGCTGTACTCGTTTTTGGTTGCGCTGTACTCGTCTTGTGTTGCGCTGACTCGTCTTGTGTTGCAACTGTACTCGTCTTGTGTTTTCAGCTGTACTCGTCTTGTGTTGCAGCTGTTTTCGTCTTGTGTTGCAAACTGTACTCGTCTTGTGTTGCAGCTGTATCGTCTTGTGTTGCAGCTGTACTCGTCTGTGTTGCAGCTGTTTCTCGTCTTGTGTTGCAGCTGTACTCGTCTTGTGTTGCAGCTGTACTCGTCCCTTTTGTTGCAGCTGTACCGTCTTGTTTGCAGCTGTACTCGTCTTGTGTTGCAGCTGTACTCGTCTTGTGTTGCAGCTGTACTCGTTCTTGTGTTGGCAGTGTACTCTCTTGTGTTGCAACTGTACTCGTCTTGTGTTGCAGCTGTACTCGTCTTGTGTTGCAGCTGTACCGTTTGTGTTGCAGCTGTACCGTCTTGTTTGCAGCTGTACCGTTTGTTTGCAACTGTACTCGTCTTGTGTTTCACTGTACTCGTCTTGTGTTGCAACTGTACCGTCTTGTGTTGCAACTGTACCTCTTGTGTTTCAACTGTACTCGTCTTTTTGTTGCACTGTACTGTCTTGTGTTGCAACTGTACCGTTTGTGTTTCACTGTACTCGTCTTGTTTGCAACTGTAAATCGTTTGTGTTGCAACTGTACTCGTCTTGTGATGCAACTGTACTCGTCTTGTGTTGCAACTGTACTCGTCTTGTGTTGCAACTGTACTCGTCTTGTGACGCAACTGTACTCGTCTTGTGTTGCAACTGTACTCGTCTTGTGTTGCAACTGTACTCGTCTTGTGATTGCAACTGTACTCGTCTTGTGTTGCAACTGTACTCGTCTTGTGTTGCAACTGAACTCGTCTTGTGTTGCAACTGTACTCGTCTTGTGTTGCAACTGTACTCGTCCTGTGTTGCAACTATACTCGTCTTGTGCTGCAACTGAACTCGTCTTGTGTTGCAACTGTACTCGTCTTGTGTTGCAACTGTACTCGTCTTGTGTTGCAACTGTACTCGTCTTGTGTTGCAACTGTACTCGTCTTGTGTTGCAACTGAACTCGTCTTGTGTTGCAACTGTACTCGTCTTGTGTTGCAACTTACTCGTCCTTTTGTTGCAACTTACTTTGTGTGCAACTGAATCTCTTGTGTTGCAACTGTAAGGTTTTCTCAAGATATTCTGGTTTCAACTCTACCTCTGGGGGAACTCTAACGTCTGGGAGAACACTCTGGGAAACCCGTACTTTTTGGTGGAAAAACTCTTTTTGGGAACACTCTGGGTCTTGGGCAAAATGGGGAAAAATCAGGGGAAAAACTGGAAACAACCTAGACTCCTGGGGAGACATTTTGGGGAGAACACTCTGGGGAGGGAAAACTCTGGGGGGAACACTCTGGGGAGAACACTCTGGGGAGAACACTCTGGGGAGAAACACCTGGGGAGAACACTCTGGGAGAAACACTCTGGGGAGAAACACTGGGGGCACTCTGGGGAAACACTCTGGGGAGAAAAACTCTGGGGAGAACCTTTGGGAGACCCCTCTGGGGAGAACACTTGGGGAGAAAAACTCTGGGAGAACACTCTGGGGGGAACACTCTGGGGAGAACACTCTGGGGAGAACACTCTGGGGAGAACACTTGGGAGAACACTCTGGGGAGAACACTCTGGGGAGAACACTGGAGAACACTCCGGGGAGAACACTCTGGAGGAACACTCGGGGAGAACACTTTGGGGAGAACACTCGGGGAGAACACTCCGGGGAGACACTCGGGGAGGGAAAAACTCTGGGGAGAACCTCCGGGAGAACATCGGGAAGAAAAACTCTGGGGAGAACATTTTGGGGAAAACTTGGGGAGAACATCCGGGGAACACCCGGGGAGAACACACCGGGAGACACTTTGGGAGAAAATCGGGGAGAACACTCTGGAGAACACTCTGGGGGAACACTCTGGGAGAACTTTTGGAGAACATCCGGGAGAAACACGGGAGCACTCGGGGAGAAACACTCGGGGAGAAACTCGTGAGAGAACACTCTGGGAGAACACTCTGGGAGGGAACACTTGGGGAGAACATCTGGAAACATCTGGGAGAACACTCCGGGGAGAACACTCCCGGGGGAAAATCTGGGAGAACCCTCTGGGAGAACACTCGGGGAGAACACTCCGGGAGAAAATCTGGGGCACTAAACACTCGGGGAGAACACTCCGTGAGAAACTCCGGGAGAACTTGGGAGAACACTCTGGGGAACACTTGGGGAGAAACTCCGGGGAGAACAATCCGGGGGAACCTGAGAAGAACACTGTGAGAACACTCCGGGGGAACACTTTTGGGGAGATTACCCTGGAGCGAACACTCGGAGAAATCGGGAGAACATTGGGGAGAACACTCTGGGAGAACACTCTGGGGGGAACAACCGGGGAGAACACTCCGGGAGAACATTGGGAGCACTTGGGAGAAAAACTCGGGGAGAACACTCTGGGAGAACACTCTTGGAGAACACCGGGGAAACACTCGGGGAGAACACCTGGGGAAAAAAATCGAGGAAACACTCCGGAAAGAACACTCGGGAGAACACTCTGGGGAGAAACTCTGGGAGAACACTGGGGAGAACCCTCTTGGAGAACACTCTGGGAAAACACTCTGGGGAGAACACTCGGGGAGAACACCTCTGGAGAACACTCTGTGAGAAAAACTCCGGGGAAACACTCTGGGGAGAACACCCCTGGGGAACACTCCGGGGGAACATTGAGAACCCCTCTGGGAGAACACTCCAGACACCCCCGGGAAAACACTCTGGGAGAACACTTCACTGGGGAGAACACTCGGGTGAGAACATCCGGGAGAACACTCTGGGAGGGGATCGGGAGAACACTCTTGGGGAGAAACTCTGGGAGAACACTCCAGGGGAGAACACTCCGGGGAGAACATCTGGGAGAAAACTCTGGAGAAACACTGGGGAGACATTGGAAGAACACTCCTGGGAAACCCTGGGGAACACTCCGGGAGAACACTTCCGGGGAGAACACTCTGGGGAAAACACACTCTGGGAGAACACTCGGAAAAACACTCGGGGAGAACACCTGGGAAAACATCTGGGGAGAACCTCTGGGGAGAAAACTTTTGGGAAACACTCTTGGAGAAACTCTGGGGAGAAACCTCTGGGGAGAACACTTGGGGAACACTCTGGGAGAAACATCGGAGAAACACTCCGGGAGAACACTCTGGGGAGAACACTTGGGGAAAACACTCTGGGGAGAACACCTAGGGAAGAACACTCCTGGGAGAACACTCTGGGGAGAACTCTCCGGGGAGAACACTCTGGGGAGAACACTCTAGGGAGAACACTTTGGGGAGACACCCTAGGAAAACTCTGGGGAGAACACTCCGGAACAACACCGGGGGGACACTCCGGGGGGAAAGACTCCACGGCCCCTGGGGAGAAACACTTTGGGAAGAACATCCCGAGAACACTTGGGTAGAACACTGGAGAGAACACTATCGGGAGTACACTCCGGGGAGAACACTCCGGGGAGAACAGTCCGGGGAGAACACTCCGGGGGGAGCCCCTTTGGGAGAAACAAATCAGGGGAGAACACTCTGGGAGAACACTCAGGGAGAACACTCTGGGAGAACACTCAGGTGAGAACACACCGGGGAGAACACTCTGGGGAGAACACTCTGTGGAGAACACTGGGGAGAACACTCTGGGAGAAAACTCTGGGGAGAACACTCTTGGGAGAACACTCCGGGGAGAACACTCTGGAGAACACTCTGGGGAGAACTCTCCGGGGAGAACACTCTGCTGAGAACACTCTCTGGGGAACACTATGGGGAGAACACTCGAGGAGGAAAAAACTCCGGGGGGAACACACGGAGAACACTCTGGGGAGAACACTCTGGGGAGAACACTGGGGAGAACACTCTGACAGAACACTCTGGGGGAGAACACTCTGGGGAGAACACTCCGGGGAGAACTCTCTCTGGAGAACACTCTGGGGAGAACACTCCGGGGAGAACACTCTGCGGAGAACACTCTCGGCGGAACACTCTGGGGAGAACACTCTGAGGAGAACACTCCGGGGAGAGCACACCGGGGAGAACACTATGGGGAGAACACTCCGGAGAGAACTCTGAGGGGATAACACTCCTGGGAGAACACTCTGGGGAGAACACTCAGGGGAGAACATTCCGGGGAGAACACTACCGGGTGAACACTCTTGGGAGAACGCTCCGGGGAGAACACTACGGTAAGAACACTCCGGGGAGAACACTCAGCGGAGAACACTCCGACTAAAACACTCCGGTAAGAACACTCCGGGGAAAACACGCTTCGGAGAACACTCTGGAGAGAACACTGGGGAGAACTCTCTTGGAGAACACTCTGCGGAAAACACTCTGGGGAGAACACTCGGGGGAGAACACTCTCTGGAGAACACTCTAGGAAGAACACTCCAGGGAGAACACTCTGCGGAGAACACTCTCTGGGGAACACTCCGGGGAGAACACTCCGGGGAGAACACTTCGGGGAGAACACTCTGGGGTGAACACTCTGGGGAGAACACTCGGGGAGAACCCCTTGGGGAGAACACTCCGGGGAGAACACTCCGGGGAGAACACTCTGGGGAGAAGACTCCGGGGAGAAGACTCCGGGGAGAACACTCCTGGGAGAACACTCCGGGGAGAACACTCCGGAGAGAACACTCGTTGGAGAACAGTCTGGGAAGAACACTCTGGGGTGAACACTCTGGGGAGAACACACGGGGAGAACACTCGGGGACAACACTCTGCGGAAAACACTCCGGAAAGAACACTCGGGGGAGAACACACTGGGGAGAACACTCTGGGGAGAACACTCTGGAGAAACACTTTTAGGAAGACACTCTGGGAGAACGCTTGGGGAGACATCTGGGAGAAACCCCTTGTGGAGAACACTCTGGGAGAAACATCTGGGGAAAACTTGGGGAGAAACGCTCTGGGGGAACACTCAGGGAAACACTCGGGGGACTCTAAAGGGGGAACTTTGGGGAGAACACTCAGGGGAGAAAAACTTGGGACACTTTGGAGAACACTCTGGGAGAACACTTGGAGAACACTCAGGGGAGAACACTCCCAGGAAAAACTCCGGTAAGAACACTCCGGGGGGAACACTCTGGGGAGAACCTTTGGGGGGGAAAAACTCCCCTAAGGGAAACCCCCGGGGAGAAAAACTCAGGGAGAAAACTCCGGAGAGAAAAACTTTCCCGGGGGGAACACTCCGGGGGGGGAAAAACTTGGGGAAAAACACTCGGGGGGAAACTCTGGGGGGGGAAAAATTCAGGGGAGAACACTCCGGCGAGGAAAATCTTCCCGGGGGGGGCACTTTGGGGAGAACACTCAGGGGAGAACACTCGGGGAGAAAAATTCGGGGAGAAAACTCCGGGGAAGAAACTCTTTGGGGGAAAATCGGGGGGAAAAACTCGGGAAAAGGAAAAAACTCCCAGGAGAACACTCCCGGGGGGAACACTCTGGGGGAACTCGGGGAGGAAAAACCCCCGGGGGGAACACTCCGGGGGGAAACTCTGGGGGGGAACCCCTCCGGTGAGAAAAAGTCTGGGGGAAAAAACTCTTGGGGTAAAAAATCAGGGGGGAAAAAATCCGGGGAGAAAACTCCGGGGGAACCCCTTTGGGGGGAACAATCGGGGAGAACACTCTTGAAGAACACTCTGGGGGAAAACTCTTCGTGAAAATTCTGGGAAACATTCCGGGGTTGAAACTCGGGGGGAAAACCCCTGGGGGGAACACTTGGGGGGGAATGCCCGGGATAGAACCCCTCTGGGAGAAAAACCCCTGGGAGAACTCTTTGGGGAGAACACCCCCGGAGAAAAACACTCCGTAAAGAACATTCCCGGGGAGAAAAATCGGGGGGAACACTCCCTTTGGGGAACCCCTAGATGGGGAACACTTTTGGGGGGGGAAAAAACTCTGGGGGAAAAACCCTCGGGGGGAAAAAAAAATTCGGGGGGAAACACTCTCTGGGGGAAAACTTGGGTAGAACACTACGGGGAGAACACTCTGGGGAGAACACTCCGGGGAGAACACTCCGTGGAGAACACTCCTTGGAGAACACTCAGGGGAGAACACTCTGGGAGAACACTTGGGGAGAACACTAAGTGGAGAACACTTCGGGGAGAACACTCTCTGGGGAACACTCATGGGAGAACACTCTGGCAGAACACTCTGGGGAGAACACTCCGGGGAGAACACTCCGTGGAGAACACTCCTTGGAGAACACCCAGGGGAGAACACTCTGGGAGAACACTCTGGGGAGAACACTAAGTGGAGAACACTTCGGGGAGAACACTCTCTGGGGAACACTCATGGGAGAACACTCTGGCAGAACACTCTGGGGAGAACACACAGTGGAGAACACTCTGCGGAGAACACTCTCTGGGGAACACTCCGGGGAGAACACTCTGAGTAGAATACTCCGGGGAGAACACTGCGAGGAGAACACTCCGGGGAGAACACTCAGGGGAGAACACTCTGGGGAGAACACTCTGGGGAGAATACTCGGGGGAGAACACTCTGGGGAGAATACTCCGGGGAGAACACTCCGGGGAGAACACTCCACGGAGAACACTCCGGAGAGAACACTCTGGGGAGAACACTCTGGGGAGAACACTACTTGGAGAACAGTCTGGGAAGAACACTCTGGGGAGAACACTCTGGAGAGAAAACTCCGGGGAGAACACTCCGGGGACAACACTAAGGGGAAAACACTCCGGGGAGAGCACTTTGGGGAGAACACTTCGGGGAGAACACTCTTGGAGAACACTCTGGGAGAACACTCTTTGAGAACACTCTGGGAGAACATTCCGGAGAGAACACTCAGGGGAGAACACTCCGGAGAGAACACTCCTGGGAGAACACAATGGGGAGAACACTCAGGGGAGAGCACTCTGGGGAGAACACTCCATGGAGAACACTCCGGGGAGAACACTCCGGAGAGAACACTCCGGCGAGAACACTCTGGGGAAAACGCTCTGGGGAGAACACTCCTTTTTTAGAACCGTCTGGGAAGAACACTCTGGGGAGAACACTCTGGGGAGAAAACTCCGGGGAGAACACTCCGGGGACAACATTCCGGGGAGAACACTCCGGGCAGAGCACTTTGGGGAGAACACTCCGGGGAGAACACTCTTTGAGAACACTCTGGGAGAACACTCTGTGAGAACACTCTGGGAGAACATACCGGGGAGAACACTCCGGGGAGAACACTCCGGGGAGAACACTCCGGGGAGAACTCTCTGGAGAGAACACTCCGTGGAGAACACTCCGTGGAGAACACTCCGGGGAGAACACTCCGGGGAGAACTCTCCGGGGAGAATAGTCTGGGAAGAACACTCTGGGGAGAACACTCTGGGGAGAAAACTCCGGGGAGAACACTCCGGGGAGAACACTCCGGGGAGAACACTCCGGGGGAACACTCTAGGGAGAACACTCTGGGGAAAACACTCTGGGGAGAACACTCTAGGGAGAACACTCTGGGGAGAACACTCTGGGGAGAAAACTCCTTGGAGAACACTCCGGGGAGAACACTCCGGGGAGAACACTCCGGGGAGACCACTTTGGGGAGAACACTGAAGGGAGAACTCTCTGGGAGAACACTCTTGGAGAACACTCTGGGAGAACACTCAAGGAGAACACTCCGGGGAGAACACTCCGGGGAGAACACTCCTGGGAGAACACTCGGGGGAGAACACTCTGGGGAGAACACTCTTTGTAGAACACTCGGGAGAGAACACTCTGGGAGAACACTCTCGAGAGAACACTCTGGGGAGAACACTCCGGGGAGAACACTCTCTGGAGAACACAATGGGGAGAACACTCCGGGGAGAACACTCTGCGGAGAACACTCTGAGGAGAACACTCCGTGGAGAACACTCCGGGGAGAATGCTCCTGGGAGAATACTCTGGGGAGAACACTCTGGGGAGAACACTCCTGGGAGGACTCTCCGGGGAGAACACTCTGGGGAGAACTCTCTGGGGAGAACACTCCGGGGAGAACACTCTAGGGAGAACACTCGGGGAGAACACTCCGGGGAGAACACTCGGGGAGAACACTCCGGGGAGAACACTCTTGGGAGAACACTCCGGGTAGAACACTCCGTGGATAACACTCCGTGGAGAACACTCAGGGGAGAACACTCTGGGAGAACACTCTGGGGAGAACACTCCGGGGAGAACACTCTGGGGAGAACACTCTGGAGCGAACACTCCGGGGAGAGCACTCTGGGAAGAACACTCTGGGGAGAACACTCCAGGGAGGACACTCCAGGGAGAACACTCTGGGGAGAACACTCTGGGGAAAACACTCCGGGGAGAACACTCCAGTGGGAACACTCGGGGAGAACACTCCGGGGAGAACAATCGGGGAGAACACTCCGGGGAGAACACTCTGGGGAGAACACTCCGGGTAGAACATTCCGTGGAGAACACTCTGGGGAGAACACTCCGGGGAGAACACTCCTTGGAGAACACTCCAGGGAGAACACTCAGGGGAGAACACTCTGGGAGAACACTGTGGGGAGAACACTCCGGGGAGAACGCTCTGTGGAGAACACTCTGGGAAGAACAGTCTGGGGAGAACACTCCGGGGAGATCACTCTGGGGAGAACACTCTGGAGCGAACACTCCGGGTAGCATAATGCTGATCCTGTGTTAATAGCATGCTATTAGTATCATCCATGTGTTTAGATAGGGAAACCTTGTAGGCCGGAAATTTGTGGGGACTCGGGATGCTATGTTAGGTGTGCTCTGCACCCGGTACACGGCGGCGGACCCCAAAAAAGAACTCGGCAAAGGGTGGGTCATCCCACATCTCGTTGACAATAATGTTACCATCCACAAATGTGTTACCTTCAACCTCGATATCTCCATTCAAGAACCCCTACGATAAAATGGTGGCATCGGAGGGCCTGTAATTCTGACGATTACAGCGATTTCTGGAGATAAATTTCGACCGAGCTGGCCATCTTGTGAGTAGGCCTACCGAGGTTAACGCCAGCCTGCTACCTCAAGCCAGTTCTCCCGCCCAAGCTCCTACCAGCTTCTACATTATTCACTGGTCAGTCTCTTTGTATTAGTGTATCTGCTTATTTACATCACTCCGAGGGGTTGACCCGAGTTTGAATAATAAGCCAGCTTCCAGTCTGTGGTGAGGAAGCCCAGTCGAGCCTAGTCTACTTCATTCAGTTCTTTTGCCTGCCAAGCCAGCTTTTCACCCCTGCTGTGCTCATTGTGTGAAGTTATCAAGCTATTCTTTGTGAAAGGTTAAGATAAGCCAGCTAGCAACTAACCCAGGTGTCTTACCCCAGTACTCAAGTAAGCCACGTGAGTAGTCTTCATCACTTGTGTTTCAAGCTCCAAGCATTCTGAGTGCTCTTTTTCATCCTTGTGGTGTTGTAGTATTTCGTGGGTTTGTTTTTAAGCCAGTCGGCTTAGAAATATCTTCGCGGCAGTATGGGTGTTCTCAGTGAGGCTAATGCCGTTCAACCCATAGACCCAACCACTCACGACCACGTGTGTCTCACCATTGCCGGTCTTAGCCCTGCTAACCCACAAACCCAACTACACTCACCATGCGGCCTCAGACGCCTCACTCAGCCATTACCCACTCACCTACTTCTTTAGTGTTTTGGTGAACTACTAAGGGTTGCAGCACCATATTTTAAGGACCACATAGGGGGTCAAGAGCTAGAGTGTGTTTTGTGCCACCATTAAAAGCCTCCTGTGTGAAGTCTATCATCGATGTAAGCGCAATTCTACGATCACGTGTGCAGAGGACAGCAGCAAGACGACATAAACAATCCTCTACTCTCCACTACCATCAACCTCATTTTTCACCAAGTCGTTACAGCGATAATATTTTTTTTCATAGAGACATTTGCGAGTGTTGAGACATTTCTTTTGTGTTTCCAGTGATTTTTCTCTTAGTGACATTCAGTGACTCTTGATCAGACTCAGTGTTTATCATGTACTAATTGCAATATTCTTTTTTTTTTCTCTTCTTAATTCAGTGTTAATTTTCGTGCTATTATTTTATGTCTGTTGTGTTGTGTGTCTTTTTATACACTTGAAGTAAGTACTTAGTGTTTCCTTTGTTGTGTGTGCAACATATGAGCAGTATAGAACTTGTGTTTACACTTCAGAATCACCTTGTGTTCTCAGTATTCCAGTTAAGTGTTTCAGTAAATTTTTCACCTCATATTCCGCATCACAACTCAGTGTTGTCTGGTATAATTTTTTTTTCTTCCCAGCTTTTGTGTATTTTTGTTTTGTTCCCTGTGTGTTGAACATTCTTGTGTTCATATTCTTTCATTTAGCCAGTGTCTAATTTGTCTTATTTCCACAGACAATAGTGCCATTATTTTGTGCAAGCAAGAAATCATTTCTTACAAAATTTTTTCACACATCAAGTTTCATTGCAAGAAATTTCTTGTACTGTGTTTATGTTGATGTGTTGTGTCCTGCATCACTGTGTTCAAACTTTTTTTTGTTATGTGTTTTAGCACCTATTATTTTTTATGTTTTATTGAACAAATTCACTCTTAGTGCAATTTTTAAGTTCTTCTTTTAAAGTAAATTGTTTTTTTGCTTGTTAAGTGTTGTTTAAGCTGCAGTTAAGAGTTAAAGTGTTCATTCCTTGATATATTTCTTTTCTTGTGTGTGTAATAATTTTTATTATTGCACATTGATTCATTTTGCAATAATTCTTGTGCAAATATTGTGTTGCCATTAAAGTTTTTCTTGCAGAGATTCTATGCAGTGTTTTTTTTTATTAGCAATTATTTGCAATATTGCAACAGTTTATTTCAGTGCAGTTTCATATGCTCTGTTCTGTGCATAATATTTTATTCTGTCTGTGTCATTTTATTTTATTTCAGTGAATTGTGCCTCTGTTTTATTTTTTGCACAAGTTTTATTGAGTCCATTTTATCATTTTATTGTGTATTTCCTTGTTGCATTGAAAGTAAAGACAACTCACTGTGCCATTTATTCAATTTAAAGTAAAAGTTGAGCAAATTAGATTTGAGTAAAGTACAAGTTCTCTTCATTTTCAGTGTTGTTCATTTCAGTTGCATATTTTTCTTGTGTGAGTTCTTTGCTTACTGTGTAACCTGTCAATTTTTAATTACTTATGCAGAATGTTAAGCATTTTCTTCCACTTAAGCTTATTGTGTTATTCTCTCTATTTTCTTGTCTTAGGCACTTGAGTAAGTTCACTGAGAAGATGTCCCAGTCACTTTTGAACGTTCACTTAGTGTATCATGCCAGTCAAAGTCAATATGAATCAGTCCACAGTACCAATATTCCCTTACTGACTGAAAGACAATACCTAGCCCTTGAGCAATGTGTTTGTTCTCACAGCTTGTATCTGAGATTTGTCAAAGTGCTGCGAAATGTGAAGTTCAGATTAAGTTCCTATAGATCCGTGAATTACTTATTAACGTAGCCGAGCGGTCAGGCACTAGTAACTCTGTCACTCCCATCTGTGTTCCACCTACATCTTCAGACTTGCAGGATAGTGTTCCGTTGCCTCAAGTGTCCGGGGACACTCAGACTGCCTTGAGTGCACAACCTATCCCTGCAATGACTGCTAGTTCGAGTAGTAGTTTCTCCACAGGGGATGCCTTGTCAGAAAACGATTACTTGAAACTAGTAATGCCATCTCTTGTTGATGTCGCATGCCGTTTGCAGAAAGACGTCGCTGTTGCGGCTAGTGCTCTCACTAGAGTGTCTGTTGTTGTTCCTAATGTTCCAGAAGGTGATAACGTCCTCGTTGACAGTGATTCCTGCAAGGTTAAAGGTTTATTTGTTGAACCTTCCTTACATATTGTAAGAGACAGTAAGATCCACTTACTCCTTGCTAACACTTTGGGTCACAGTGTTCGTCTCAGAGCAAATACCAATCTTGTTGACCTTGTTCACTATCCTTACCCTGTTCAGGTAGAGGATGAGTTGTCACCTGACCAATGGGTCGGTGCTATTTCTACCGGGGAGACCTCATCCACTTCACTGGATCAATCTGTTTCACCAGTTGAGGAGAAAGACTTAGCTCCCACTGACTTCCCAGATGAAGTCAAGCGTTTGTTGACTCTGCTGAACAAACATCGTAAAGCCATTGCCTTACCAGGTGAGAAGATGGGTATAACGAACTTATTGTCCCATCGTATTCCACTTGAACCTGGTACTAGACCTATCTACATACCTGCGTACAGAATGCCTCATTCACAAGTTGCTGTTGCAGAAGAATTGATCAATCAAATGCTTGATGATGGAGTTATTGCACCTAGCAATTCACCCTGGAATGCGCCCTTGATCCTAGTGCCTAAGAAGGACGGCACTTGGCGCCCGGTGATTGACTTTAGGAAGTTAAATGCGAAAACCATTCCAGATCACTTCCCACTTCCTGTACTAGGTGACCTTTTACGCAATATCGGAGATAACAAAGTCTTCTCGACCCTGGACTTGTTACAAGGGTTTTGGCAAGTCCCTCTTCACGAGGACAGCCAAGAGTTAACGGCATTCTCTACTCCCACAGGTCATTATCACTTCCTCCGTATGGCGTTTGGATTACGATCCTCCCCTATCATGTTCTCAAGGCTCATGACTAATATCTTTAGAGGTCTCATTGGTAATGCACTTATGGGGTACTTAGATGACGTAATCGTCATGTCTAAAGACGTGGATACACACTTGAAAAGACTTGATGTAGTACTTGGTAAGCTTGAAGAAGCCAATTTAAAGATCAAACTGTCTAAATGTCAATTTTTCAGATCAGAAATTAAGTTTCTTGGTCACGTAGTCACTCCTAGAGGGGTTACGACTGACCAAAGTAAAGTAATTGCAGTACTAAATTTTCCAACTCCCAAAACTGCTGATGCCGTAAGATCCTTTGTGGGCTTAGCAGGTTTTATAGATCTTTCATTGCCAATTTTTCTTCCATAGCTGCTCCACTAACCGAGTTGCTTAAGAAAGATGCTCCTTTTGTTTGGACCTTCCGTCAAGAAACAGCATTCCAAACTCTAAAAGAAAAGCTAACATCTGCTCCAATTTTGAAATTTCCAGATTTTTCTAAGCCCCTTCTATCTGACAACTGATGCTAGTTCAATTGGCATAGGTGCCGTACTAGCTCAGAAGACTGATGGCAAGTACAATGCAGTTGCATTTGCTAGCCGAGTCCTTACGAAGGCTGAACGTAATTATACAGTAACGGAGCAAGAAGCTTTAGCAATAGTATGGTCTTTAAAGCGCTTCCGAGACATTATTTACCAGTACCCTGTTCATGTCTTGACAGACCATGCGCCACTGATACCTTTATTCCAGAACAAACAGCCTACTGGAAGGTTAGCCAGATGGACCTTGACTATCCAAGAGTTCAATCCCACTTTTGAACATTTACCTGGCAAGTCGAATGTAGTAGCTGATGCTTTATCGCGACACGTTAGTGTAGTTACTGCAGATCCTCCATTTACTGTCGAGGATGTCAAAACTGCACAAAGAACAGATCCCATGTGGTCTGGTGTGATGCGATTCCTGCTCCAGGAAGATCTTATTCTTACTGTGAAGCCACCAGCACCCATTAGTGACTTTGTAATGAGCCAAGAATTACTGTATCGAATAGTCGGGTTGAGTACTCCTAGCAGACGAGTTAGTAATTCCACAGTCACTAGTGAATGTAGCTCTACAGCTAGTTCATGATGCACCAGGTGTTGCACACCCTGGTATGGATCGTTCTGTGAAACAAGCCAGAATGAAATACTTTTGGCCATGTATGGCAACTGACATTTCCGAGTATGTCAAGAAATGTAGTGTCTGTATGCAACATAAAGGAAATGTCAATGGTCCTAACCCAATCCAAGTGTACCCAACCACTAGCGAACCGTGGGAAAGAGTTGCCCTTGACTTGTTAACCAATTTTAAATGTTCCCTCCAAGGCAACAAACATCTGTGGGTTATGGTGGACCATTTCACCAGATATTGTGAGTTAGTTCCTATTGCAGATAAGACTGCAGAGACAGTAGCTAAAGTGTTTAAAGAACGCATTATCTGCAGGCATACCACCCCTAAATCCTTAGTAACAGATAATGGAAGTGAATTTTGTAATGAGATTCTTGAAAATTTGTGTACTTTATACAAGATCTCTAAATCCACCATTGTTCCTCATCATCCTGCTAGCAATGGGTTAGCCGAAAGAACCAATAAAAAGGTACTTGATGTCCTGAGAGTCACTATCAACCCCAATAGTGAAACTTGGGATGAAGTCATACCAGATGTTCAATGTGCCATAAATTCTGCTTACAATGCTTCCATAGGTGATACTCCACATTATGCATTGTATGGAGTAAGACAAGCGTATACCCTATGAGTTGTTATATTCCACTCCGAAACCTAATTACAACCCTGATGATTCGTAGCAACTCGTACCAGCATGCTCAGAGTGTTTTTAGAAGAATCCGTGAAACACTTCATAAATCAACAGCAGAATTTACTAGAGTAACTAATAGCCGTGCTAAGCCATCAAAAGTCAAAGTAGGTTCAAGAGTAATGCTAGACAAATTTCAACAAAACATCCAAAATGCCTAAGCTCGATCAAAGTTTGTCGGACCTTATCGGGTAGTAGAACATATCTCTGGTAATAAGTATAAGGTTAGAGAAATTAGTACTGGTAAGTACAAAGAATCGCATTTATATCATATGAAATTAGTATGCGATGTTGAGGATATTGCTACCCAGACTAATATGACAGATGCTGAAAATCCTCTTGACTCTGTACCCTCTACCTCAGATACTCAGTCAGATACTCAACCTGAATGTCGTTACTCCTTGTGTACTCGACAAGTAATGAGAAACCCACAAGTATCATTTGTAGATACTCGTTTAGATCTCCCTCAGTCAAGGCATGTGTTAGCTATTGCAGAGGAATTCGATCCTCCCAGAGATGATAACCATTCTGCATATGTAAACCTCACCCTCGCAGAATTGGGTTTAAATGTACATAGTCTGTATAACTAGATGTCCGAGATGAAGTAAATTGTCAACTGTCTGTTATTAACTGATTAGATTTCTTTTTTTAAAAAAAAAAAATTCGTATTCACGTTCCCTCCGTATTCTGAGAATTTGACAGTAATGATCTGAGTGCGCACCAGATGCCTTTGCTGTTAATTTCACCTTGTATATATATATATATATTTATTCTTCCTCAGAATCCGTAGAGTGCATGAATACAGATCGATCGATCAATTTCATCCATATTGTATAATGACTTGTTCTTATAGTTTGTAATGCATTACGTTAAAACTCATTACGTTAAAACTCATTACGTTAACACCCATTACGTAAAACTCATGTTGTAACATCCATTATGATACCATCTATTAGTTCTAAGTTATATATGAATTTGTTATTGTATAGAATCAGCCCAGAACCGCCTGCCTGTTCAGCCTATAGATAGTAGTGTATGTCGAGACGACATACGTAACATGACCAAGCTGTCAGCATAGTTGCTGATCCCTGTGTTATATAGCATAGCATATTAGTATCATCCATGTGCTTTAGATAGGAGATCCCTTGTAGGCCTGTGACTTTGTGTGACGTCACGGGATGCTCATGTGTAGGCTCGTGCCTCTGTCCCGGCCTCACTCGGCGGCAGACCATCCAGACAAGAACACAGCAAGGCTGGGCTCCATTCCTCATCATCTCAGTCTGACAATATATGTTACCATCCAACAAGTGTGTCTACCTTCAACCCTCGATATCTCCATTCAAGAACCCCTACGATATGGGGAGAGCACTCTGAGAAGAACACTCCGGGGAGAACACTCTGGGGAGAACGCTCCGAGAACACTCTGTGGAGAAAACTCTGGGGACAACACTCTGGGGAGAACACTCTGGGGAGAACTCTTTGGGGAGAACACTCTGGGGAGAACACTCCGCTGAGAACTCTCCGGGAGAACACTCTGGAGAGAACACTCCTGGAGAACACTCTGGGGAGAACACTCCTGGGAGAACACTCAGAGGAGAACACTCCGGGGAGAACACTCTTTGGAGAACACTCCGGGGAGAACACTACGTCGAGAACACTCCGGGGAGAACACTCAGGTTAGAACACTCCGGGGAGAACACTCTGTGGAGAACACTCTGGGGAGAACACTCCGGCGAGAACACTCCGGGGAGAACACTCTTGGGAGAACACTCCGGGGAGAACACTCCGTGGAGAACACTCCGGGGAGAACACTCAGGGGAGAACACTCTGGCAGAACACTCTGGGGAGAACACTCCATGGAGAACACTCCGGGGAGAGCACTCTGGGAAGAACAATCTGGGGAGAACACTCCGGGGAGAACACTCCGAGGAGAACACTCTGGGGAGAACACTCTGGGGAGAACACACTGGGGAGAACACTCTGGGCAGAACACTCTGGGGAGAACACTCTGGTAAGAACACTCCGGGGAGAACACTCTAGGGAGAACACTCTAGGGAGAACACTCTGGGGAGAGCACTCTGGGGAGAACACTCTAGGAGAACACTCTAGGGAGAACACTCTGGAGAGAGCACTCTGGGGAGAACACTCTAGGGAGAACACTCTGGGGAGAACAAATTGGGGAGAACACTCTGGGGAGAACACTCTAGGGAGAAAACTCTAGGGAGAACACTCTGGGGAGAGCACTCTGGGGAGAACACTCAGAGGAGAACACTCAGGGGAGAACACTCAAAGGAGAACACTCTAGGGAGAACACTCTCGGGAGAACACTCTGGGGAGAGCACTCTGGGGAGAACACTCAGGGGAGAACAATCAGGGGAGAACACTCTAGGGAGAACACTCCGGGGAGAACACTCAGGTGAGAACACTCTAGGGAGAACACTCGGGGGAGAACACTCTGGGGAGAACACTCTGGGGAGAACACTCAGGGGAGAACACTCAGGGGAGAACACTCTAGGGAGAACACTCGGGGGAGAATACTCAGGGGAGAACATTCTAGGGAGAACACTCTAGGGAGAACACTCGGAGGAGAACACTCTGGGAGAACACTCTGGGGAGAAAACTCAGATGAGAACACTCTGGGGGGAACACTCTAGGGAGAACACTCGGGGGAGAACACTCGGAGGAGAACACTCTGGGAGAACACTCTGGGGAGAACACTCAGGGGAGAACACTCTGGGGGGAACACTCGGGGGAGAACACTCTGGGGAGAACACTCGGGGGAGAACACTCTGGGAGAACACTCGGGGGAGAACACTCGAGGGAGAACACTCTGGGGAGAACACTCGTGGGAGAACGCTCTGGGAGAACACTCGGGGGAGAACACTCTGGGAGAACACTCGGGGGAGAACACTCTGGGGAGAACACTCTGGGAGAACACTGGGGGAGAACACTCTGGGAGAACACTCGGGGGAGAACACCCTGGGGAGAACACTCTGAGGAGAACACTCTGGGAAGAGCACTCTGGGGAGAACACTCCGGGGAGAACACTCGGGGAGAACACTCTGGGGAGAACACTCGGGAAAGAACACTCTGCGGAGAACACTCTGGGGAGAACACTCTGGGGAGAACACTCTGGGGAGAACACTCTGGGAAGAACATTCTGGGGAGAACACTCTGAGCAGAACACTCTGGGGAGAACACTCTGTGGAGAACACTCGGGAGAGAACACTCTGAGGAACACACTCGGGGGAGAACACTCGGGGGAGAACACTCTGGGGAGAACACTCGGGGGAGAACACTCGGGGGAGAACACTCGGGGGAGAACACTCGGGGGAGAACACTCTGGGGAGAATACTCGAGGGAGAACACTCTGAAGAGAACACTCTGGGGAGAACACTCTTGGAAGAAAACTCTGGTGAGAACTCTCTGGGGAGAACACTCTGGGGAGAACACTCTGGGGAGAACACTCCGGAAAGAACACTCGGGGGAGAACACTCTGTGGAGAACACTCTTGGGAGAACACTCTGGGGAGAACACTCTGGGAAGAACATTCTGGGGAGAGAACTCTGAGGAGAACACTTTGGGGAGAACATTCAGGGGAGAACACTCAGGGGAGAACACTCAAAGGAGAACACTCTAGGGAGAACACTCTAGGGAGAACACTCAGGAGAGAGCACTCTGGGGAGAACACTCAGGGGAGAACACTCAGGGGAGAACACTCTAGGGAGAAACTCGGAGGAGAACACTCAGGGGAGAACACTCTAGGGAGAACACTCGGGGGAGAACACTCTTTGGAGAACACTCTGGGGAGAACACTCAGGGGAGAACACTCAGGGGAGAACACTCTGGGGAGAACACTCGGGGGAGAACACTCTGGGGAGAACACTCTGGGGAGAACACTCAGGGGAGAACACTCTAAGGAGAACACTCGGGGGAGAACGCTCAGGGGAGAACACTCTAGGGAGAACACTCTAGGGAGAACACTCGGAGGAGAACACTCTGGGAGAACACTATGGGGAGAACACTCAGGGGAGAACACTCTGGGGGGAACACTCTAGGGAGAACACTCGGGGGAGAACACTTGGAGGAGAACACTCTGGGAGAACACTCTGGGGAGAACACTCAGGGGAGAACACTCTGGGGGGAACACTCTGGGAGAACAATCTGGGGAGAACAGTCATGGGAGAACACTCTGGGGAAAACACTCGGGGGAGAACACTCTGGGGAGAACACTCGGGGGAGAACACTCTGGGAGAACACTCGGGGGAGAACACTCGAGGGAGAACACTCTGGGGAGAACACTCGTGGGAGAACGCTCTGGGAGAACACTCGGATGAGAACACTCTGGGAGAACACTCGGGGGAGAACACTCTGGGGAGAACACTCTGGGGAGAACACTCTGGGAGAACACTCGGGGGAGAACACTCTGGCGAGAACACTCTGGGGAGAACACTCAGGGGAGAACACTCTGGGGAGAACACTCTGGGAGAACACTCGGGGGGGAACACTCGGGGGAGAACACTCTGGGAGAACACTCGGGGGAGAACTCTCTATGGAGAACACTCTTGGGAGAACACTCTGGGGAGAACACTCTGGGAGAACACTGGGGGGAGAACACTCTGGGAGAACACTCGGGGGAGAACACTCTGGGGAGAACACTCTGAGGAGAACACTCTGGGAAGAGCACTCTGGGGAGAACACTCCGGGGAGAACACTCGGGGAGAACACTCTGGGGAGAACACTCTTGGGAGAACACTCTGGGGAGAAAACTCTGGGAAGAACATTCTGGGGAGAACACTCTGAGGAGAACACTCTAGGGAGAACACTCTAGGGAGAACACTCTGGGGAGAGCACTCTGGGGAGAACACTCAGGGGAGAACACTCAGGGGAGAACACTTTAGGGAAAACACTCGGGGGAGAACACTCAGGGGAGAACACTCTACGGAGAACACTCGGGGGAGAACACTCTGGGGAGAACACTCTGGGGAGAACACTCGGGGGAGAACACTCTGGGGAGAATACTCGAGGAAGAACACTCTGAAGAGAACACTCTGGGGAGAACACTCTTGGAAGAAAACTCTGGGGAGAACTCTCTGGGGAGAACACTCTGGGGAGAACACTCTGGGGAGAACACTCCGGAAAGAACACTCTGGGGAGAACACTCCGGGGAGAACACTCTTGGGAGAACACTCTGGGGAGAACACTCTGGGAAGAACATTCTGGGGAGAACACTCTGAGGAGAACACTTTGGGGACAACACTCTGGGGAGAACACTCTGGGGAGAACGCTCTGGGGAGAACGCTCTGGGGAGAACACTCTGGGGAGAACACTCTGGGGAGAACACTCCAGGGAGAACACTCTGGGGAGAACACTCTGGGGAGAACACTCCATGGAGAACACTCCGTGGAGAACACTCAGGGGAGAACACTCTGGGGAGAACACTCTGGGAGAACACTCCAGGAAGAACACTCCGGGGAGAATACTCTGGGGAGAACACTCCTGGGAGAACACTCAGGGGAGAACAATCTGGGGAGAACACTCTGGGGAGAACACTCTGGGGAGAACACTCCGAGGAAAACACTCTGTGGAGAACACTCCGGGGACAATTCTCCGGGGAGAACACTCTGGGGAGAACACTCCGGGGAGAACACTCCGGGGAGAACACTCCGGGGGGAGCACTTTGGGGAGAACACTCAGGGGAGAACACTCTGGGAGAACACTCTGGGAGAACACTCTGAGAGAACACTCAGGGGAGAACACTCCGGGTTGAACACTCCGGTAAGAACACTCCGGGGATAAAACTCTGGGGAGAACACAGTGGGGAGAACACTGGGGACAACACTCTGGGAGAACACTCTGGGGAGAACACTCTGGGGAGAACACTCCGGGAAGAACACTCTCTGGAGAACACTCTGGGGAGAACACTCCATGGAGAACACTCCGGGGAGAACACTCAGGGGAGAACACTCTGGGGAGAACACTCTGGGAGAACACTCCAGGAAGAACACTCCGGGGAGAATACTCTGGGAGAACACTCCTGGGAGAACACTCAGGGGAGAACAATCTGGGGAGAACACTCTGGGGAGAACACTCTTGGGAGAACACTCCGAGGAAAACACTCTGTGGAGAACACTCCGGGGACAATTCTCCGGGGACAACACTCTGGGGAGAACACTCCGGGGAGAACACTCCGGGGAGAACACTCCGGGGGGAGCACTTTGGGGAGAACACTCAGGGGAGAACACTCTGGGAGAACACTCTGGGAGAACACTCTGGGAGAACACTCAGGGGAGAACACTCCGGGTTGAACACTCCGGTAAGAACACTCCGGGGATAAAACTCTGGGGAGAACACAGTGGGGAGAACACTGGGGACAACACTCTGGGAGAACACTCTGGGGAGAACACTCTGGGGAGAACACTCCGAGAAGAACACTCTCTGGAGAACACTCTGGGGAGAACACTATGGGGAGAACACTCTGCGGAGAACACTCTCGGGGGAACACTCCGTGGAGAACACTCTGAGGAGAACACTCACGGGAGAACACACCGGGGAGAACACTCCGGGGAGAACACTCTGGGGAGAATACTGGGGAGAACACTCTGGGAGAGCACTCTGGGGAGAACTCTCTGGGGAGAACACTCCGGGGAGAACTCTCTCTGGAGAACGCTTTGGGGAGAACACTCCGGGGAGAACACTCTGCGGAGAACACTCTCGGCGGAACACTCTGGGGAGAACACTCTGAGGAGAACACTCTGAGGAGAACACTCCGGAGAGAACACTCCGGGGAGAACACTCCGGGTAGAACACTCCGGGGAGAACACTCCGGGGAGAACACTCTGGGTAGAACACTCTGGGAGAACACTCAGGGGAGAACACTCTTGGGAGAACACTCTGGGGAGAACACTCTGGGGAGAACACTCTGGGGAGAACACTCTTCGAGAACACTCTGGGACAACACTCTGGGGAGAACACTCTGGAGAGAACACTCTGGGGAGAACACTCTGGGGAGAACACTCTGGGAGAACACTCTGGGGAGAACACTCTGGGGAGAACACTCTATGGAGAACACTCTGGGGAGAACACTCTGGGAGAACACTCTGGGAGAACACTCTGGGAGAACACTCTGGGGAGAACACTCTGGGGAGAACACTCTGGGGAGAACACTCTGGGGAGAACGCTCTGGGGAGAACACTCTGGGGAGAACACTCTGGAGAGAACACTCTGGGAGAACACTCTGGGAGAACACTCCTGGGAGAACACTCTGGGAGAACACTCTGGGAGAACACTCTGGGGAGAACACTCTGGGGAGAACACTCTGGGGAGAACACTCTGGGGAGAACACTCTGGGAGAACACTCTGGGAGAACACTCTGGGGAACACACTCTGGGGAGAACAATCTGATGAGAACACTCGGGGGAGAACACACTGGGGAGAATACTCTGGGAGAACACTCTGGGAGAACACTGGGTAGAACACTCTGGGGAGAACACTCTGGGGCGAACACTCTGGTGAGAACACTCTGGGAGAACACTCTGGGAGAACACTCTGGGGAGAACACTCTGGGGAGAACATTCTGGGGAGAACACTCTGGGGAGAACACTCTGGGGAGAACACTCTGGGGAGAACACTCTGGGGAGAACACTCTGGGGAGAACACTCTGGGGAAAACACTCTGGGGAGAACACTCTAGGGAGAACACTCTGGGGAGAGCACTCTGGGGAGAACACTCTAGGGAGAACACTCTGGGGAGAACACTCTGGGGAGAACACTCTGAGGAGAACACTCTGGGGAGAACACTCTGGGGAGAACACTCTGGGGAGAACACTCTGGGAGAACACTCTGGGGAGAACACTCTGGGAGAACACTCTGGGGAGAGCACTCTGGGGAGAACACTCTAGGGAGAACACTCTGGGGAGAACACTCTGGGGAGAACACTCTGAGGAGAACACTCTGGGGAGAACACTCTGGGGAGAACACTCTGGGGAGAACACTCTGGGGAGAACACTCTGGGGAGAACACTATGGGGAGAACACTCTGCGGAGAACACTGTCGGCGGTACACTCCGTGGAGAACACTCTGAGGAGAACACTCACGGGAGAACACACCGGGGAGAACACTCCGGAGAGAACACTCTGGGGAGAACACTGGGGAGAACACTCTGGGAGAACACTCTGGGGAGAACTCTCTGGGGAGAACACTCCGGGGAGAACTCTCTCTGGAGAACGCTTTCGGGAGAACACTCCGGGGAGAACTCTCTGCGGAAAACACTCTCAGCGGAACACTCTGGGGAGAACACTCTGAGGAGAACACTCTGAGGAGAACACTCCGGGGAGAACACTCCGGGGAGAACACTCTGGGGAGAACACTCCGGGGAGAACACTCCGGGGAGAACACTCCGGGGAGAACACTCTGGGAAGAACACTCTGGGAGAACACTCTGGGGAGAACACTCTGGGGAGAACACTCTGGGGAGAACACTCTGGGAGAACACTCTGGGAGAACACTCTGGGGAGAACACTCTGGGGAGAACACTCTGGGGAGAACACTCTGCGGAGAACACTCTGGGAGAACACTCTGGGGAGAACACTCTGGGGAGAACACTCTGGGGAGAACACCCTGGGGAGAACACTCTGGGAGAACACTCTGGGAGATCACTCTGGGAGAACACTCTGGGGAGAACACTCTGGGGAGAACACTCTGGGGAGAACACTCTGGGGAGAACACTCTGGGGAGAACACTCTGGGGAGAACACTCTGGAGAGAACACTCTGGGGAGAAGACTCAGGGGAGAACACTCTTGGGAGAACACACTGGGGAGAATACTCTGGGAGAACACTCTGGTAGAACACTGGGTAGAACACTGGGGAGAACACTCTAGGGCGAACACTCTGGTGAGAACACTCTGGGAGAACACTCTGGTAGAACACTCTGGGGAAAACACTCTGGGGAGAACACTCTGGGGAGAACACTCTGGGGAGAACACTCTGGGGAGAACACTCTGGGAGAACACACTGGGAGAACACTCTGGGAGAACACTCTGGGGAGAACACTCTGGGGAGAACACTCTGGGGAGAACACTCTGGGGAGAACACTCTGGGGAGAACACTCTGGGAGAACACTCTGGGAGAACACTCTGGGGAGAACACTCTGGGGAGAACACTCTGATGAGAACACTCTGGTGAGAACACTCTGGGAGAACACTCTGGGAGAACACTCTGGGGAGAACACTCTGGGGAGAACACTCAGGGGAGAACACTCTGGGGAGAACACTCTGGGGAGAACACTCTGGGGAAAACACTCTGGGGAGAAAACTCTAGGGAGAACACTCTGGGAAGAGCACTCTGGGGAGAACACTCTAGGGAGAACACTCTGGGGAGAACACTCTGGGGAGAACACTCTGAGGAAAACACTCTGGGGAGAACACTCTGGGGAGAACACTCTGTGGAGAACACTCTGGGGAGAACACTCTGGGGAGAGCACTCTGGTAAGAACACTCTGGGGAGAACACTCTGGGGAGAACACTCTGGGGAGAACACTCTGGGGAGAACACTCTGGGGAGAACACTCTAGGGAGAACACTCTAGGGAGAACACTCTGGGGAGAGCACTCTGGGGAGAACACTCTAGGAGAACACTCTAGGGAGAACACTCTGGGGAGAGCACTCTGGGAGAACACTCTGGGCAGAACACTCTAGGGAGAACACTCTAGGGAGAACACTCTAGGGAGAACACTCTGGGGAGAACACTCTGGGGAGAACACTCTAGGGAGAACACTTTGGGGAGAGCACTCTGGGGAGAACACTCTAGGGAGAACACTCTAGGGAGAACACTCTGGGGAGAGCACTCTGGGGAGAACACTCTAGGGAGAACACTCTAGGGAGAACACTCTAGGGAGAACACTCTGGGGAGAACACTCTGGGGAGAACACTCTAGGGACAACACTCTAGGGAGAACACTCTGGGGAGAGCACTCTGGGGAGAACACTCAGGGGAGAATACTTAGGGGAGATCACTCAGAGGAGAACACTCTAGGGAGAACACTCTGAGGAGAACACTCTGGGAGAACACTCTGGGGAGAACACTCTGGGGAGAACACTCTGGGGAGAACACTCTGGGGAGAACACTCTGGGGAGAACACTCTGGGGAGAACACTCTGGGGAGAACACTCTGGGGAGAACACTCGGGGAGAACACTCTGGGGAGAACACTCCGAGGAAAACACTCTGGGGAGAACACTCCGGGGACAACACTCCGGGGAGAACACTACATGGAGAACACTCCGGGGAGAACACTCCGGGGAGAACACTCCGGCGAGAACACTCTGGGGAGAACACTTTGGGGAGAATACTCCTGGGAGAACACTCTGGGGAGAACACTCCGGGGAGAACACTCCGGGGAGAACACTCCGGGGAGAACACTCCGGGGGGAGCACTTTGGGGAGAACACTCAGGGGAGAACACTCTGGGAGAACACTCTGGGAGAACACTCTGGGAGAACACTCAGGGGAGAACACTCCGGGGAGAACACTCCGGTAAGAACACTCCGGGGATAACACTCTGGGGAGAACACAGTGGGGAGAACACTGGGGACAACACTCTGGGAGAACATTCTGGGGAGAACACTCTGGGGAGAATGATGGAGGAAAGAACAAATCTGGGGTGAAGAAACGTTTCGTTGCACAAATCACAAAAGCCTATGAGGACGGTTGATTCTCAAGGCCCAGGTTTCTGCATTGTGTTATCCATCAGCAAGCATTGTGCCGAAAATATGTGGATATGTCTTGCGTTCTGAAACCTGTTGTTTCAACAGTGAATTTCATTTGCTTTCTCTGGCTTATTTATCGCCAGTTTCGTGATTTTCTGAAACAAACTGATTCTGAGTTTGTTGATTTGCCTTATTACACAGCATGCCCATAGCTTAGTTGTGCAAAGGTTCTATCAAGGTTCTTTCACCTTAGGAAGGAAATTTATTCACTTCTCACAGAGAATTGACCTGAACCACTTTTGTCAAACGCTGACTGACTCTGAAAATTGGCATTTTTTGCAGATGTGACAAGTCATGTGAAAGAATTTAATCTGAAGTTGCAAAGTGAAACAAATTTGATTTGTGATCTATTCATGCATGTGAAGGCATTCAGGGCAAAACTGATGCTATTTGAAGGACAAGTGAAAGTTTCTAACTTGGTTCACATCCCAGGTTATGAAAAAAGTCATGAAGAAAGTGAAGTAGAATTTCGTTCTTCATTTGCAACAGAAATCATTAATAACTGGCAAATTAATTTCTGAAGCGATTTTCTTATCTTGATGGAAAAACAGATGAAATAAAGTTGTTTCAAAATCTATTTGACTGCAGTGTTGAAACACTCCCAAGTCAGTTTCAGATGGAAATTACTGATCACCAATTATATGATATGAAAGAAAGGTAATCTGATCCGATCTTATAAATCTTTACAACCTGAACAGTTTCAAAATTTAAAGCAATTTGCTTGTAGATTCGTATCAGTTGTTGGTACAACGAACCTTTGTGAACAAACATTTGGACTTGACATACTTCAAAAATGAAGTATGTCAGGTTCAGATATCGTACAAATTTATCTGATGATCATTTGGAATCTGTTCTAATGACTGGCTCCTTAAGTGGAAACCTCAATTCAGCAATATTTTTAAATTAAAAAACCAGTTCCATCATTCCTGTTAATCGTGTGCAAACTAATCTTCTGTCAGCTTTTCTCATCTGCAGTTCAGTAATTGATTATTCTGTCAGAGAACACAGGCATGTGCTTGACATTTATACTCACATTATTTCTCAGCATAAACACCGTATTTTTCTTGGTAATTGTCACATTTCTCTTTTGTTCTGAGTCAAATCATACTGACTATATAAAGAACCCAAATCAAACTTATTCATTCATTTAAATTTTATTCATTCATATTCATTCATAAAAGTCTGAAGACTCCAGATCATCAGCTCCCATTTGTTGTACACTATTTAATTCTAAGAGAATTAATTTATTAATAGTACGTAGACTCTGGTGACCATGACACAACACACGGACATTACTAACAACACCTTGTGAATCTGTATGATGTAACACCTTGCCCAGGGACCACAATGGTCCATGTTGCTCTGTATCAGTTAATACAATATAGCCAGGTTGCATGTTTTAATGTACAGTGAGAAGATATTATTTGCACCACATTAATTCTGTATTATAATCTTCATCACTTTCTTCTGGAATATCTCTATAAGTAGGTGCAGTCTCCAAGTTTTGTCCACATATTAAATAAGGTGATAATACGTCCACGTCAGGAGTTTCATTAATATATGTGATGGGACGATTATTTATTCGATTTTCTGCCTCTACTTACACAGTTTGGGATTCCTCCATACTGGTTATTTTCTTGTGTGGCACTTTCCATAGACTTCTCTTTACTGTTCCTATGATTCAGTCTTAAAAACTACCCTGCCAAGGAGCTCTAGGAGTGATAAATTTCTAGAAGCATCCTCACTAGGATTAAAGATATTGAGCATTAATATTCTCTTGTAATTTTATCACGTACTGTCCACCCGCTACAAAATTAGTGGTATTATCTGAATTTATTAATCTTGTGCAGGATTGCCTAGCTGCAAATTTATGAAACAGTTGTACATAGTGTTCAGCAGACAAGAACTGCGCCACTTCTAATACACTGCCCAGGTAGCAGTAAAAGTGAATAAACGAATATACACTGTCAGGGGAACACCACCTGCATTTCCAGTTCAGGTAACTTGATCACTATAGTCAACTCCCACTACAACAAATGGCTTTAACAATTGTACACGTTCCCTTGGTAATGGTGGAGGCCCCGGATACATATTGGTTCTGGCGTTAATTTGAATTCGTTTTGACTTCAGATTCAGTTTCAACATGGTAAAAATAACCTAAAACGTTTTCATATATAGAAGAAGCAACTTTATTGTCGTCAAGTGTTATCTTTTTATCCCACACTTCTCCCCAACACCCTAGCATTAACTTCTTTTATTTTCCCATTTACAATCGTGTTAAACAACTATGGTAACTTCAACAATCCATGTCTAAGGCCTACCTTCAATGGAAAATAATATTAGTATATTTTACGAAACAGCCTAACCTGAGCCTCGCTCTTAACAAAACTCTTCACTGTTTTTAATAAACTTCCACCGATCCCATACATTTGCAACATCTAACATATTACTTTCCTATCTTCCATATTTTATGACCCTTCTAAATCCATGAATGTAATAAAGCAGAGAACAAAATATTGTCTTTTACTATTATTAATATCTACCACATACACTATCATCTGAATTTCACTGCAGCTGCATGGACCCAGTCCAGATTTAACCATTTACTGCTTTTGATTGTCCTGCAGCCGTCATTATTATTTTTCTCATATACTGTATGGTGTCACCACCAAGAAGGAACCTTTCGGTGTGTCCCTATAATAAAATTAAGAAACCCTGCCCAAGGCTTTAAAACGATTTAATATGAATGTGCTTTTTAAGAACACGATGATGATCAAGCACATATTAATCAAGGGAGCACCTGTCAACACAGTGGGAGGTGTATATATGGTACCATGTACTGGATGAGGAAGTTTTATGTCAAGCAAACAGGGAAACTGCTGGAACTTTGTTTAGCACAACGCCATAATATATTTGAATAGCAGAAAAAAATAAAAAGCAATATGTAACCATAAGTGAGCATTCACTCGCCCTGCACAATGGTCTGATGCCCAGGTTATCGTCCTAAATGCTATAATTATGAGGAGAAAGATCTTAATTAAAGGCAGCACTTATTAAACATGTTATTCATTCCTTATACAATACAAGCTAGTGATTCCATTCACATTTCCCGTTCTTGGGGAGGCACTACCTCATAACCTTAAACTAAGGTACTTTTCAAATGCACCTAATTGTTTTTCGTACTTTCCTCATAAACATGAAGTATGTTACCTGCCATATTGTCTGGGCAGCTGGCATTAGTCTAGAGGAAATGCACGATTGTCTAACCCCACAATTTGGTGTGAATATTATGTATAGAACTTGAAGTAAGAATAATTCATAGAGTGGAGAAGGGTTATTGAGGTGGTTTGGACATTTAGAGAGATGGTGTAAGTTAGATATCCAGGAGTATAAAAAAACTTGGGGAGAAGGGATGGAAGATTAGATCTCAGGAAGGGTTAGGGGAAGTAAAGGAGGGTTTTAAGGCAAAGAGGTTGAACATCCAACAGGATTGTTTGAGTACTATGGACTGGAGTGAAAGCAAGAGATTTTCATGGTCTGACACGCGCTTGGAGTGTGGTAATATATATGAAGAGGTTCTGGGAATCTGGTTGCCTGACATTGAGTCTTGAAGGTGGGAATTTCAGTGTCTGCACTCTTAAGTAGGGATGAGGATGCTGCATTTCAGAGAGCCATCTTTACTGTGATGTTAAAATATCTCTGGCAAGAGAAAACGTGAATGAAGGATGGTGAATTTATTTCTTCTTTAGTTGGGCACTAGCTCTCGGTTGGAGGCTGCCAGTATGTTTAAAATATATGAATGTGTGAAGAAGCTGTTTCTGAAATAGTTACTGAAACATAAATGTTCTCAAGTACAGTGTAATAAAGAACACTGTCAAATAGTTAAACTATATCACACTGTTCATCAGTACCCTGATACTAGGGAGAGTTAAGACGGGTCCTACTAATTACCGAGAACAACCGAGAACAAGCTCGGATTAACCGAGAACGACCGAGATGAACAATAACAAGTCAGTTTGAGTTTGAGGTAATCAGTCCCTCAGCCTGGAGTCTACAAGACTTCTTTGTATTAGACTGATGAAGCCACTGTGTAGCGAAACGTTTCTTCAATAAAGATTCCCATATACTGCATGAATGTCTTAATCTTTACCTTATCGGTTTTAAACCATTTATCACACCTGGTCGGTCCTTCACTTCTCCACTGTAAACTAATGTTCCATTCTGCATACACAATATTTGTAATTTTTGTAATATTTGTAATTTTGACTTATTTTCCCAATAAAATGTTCTTTTTTACACGTATATTTTTATTATCCAATACCTGTACTGTATTCATGAGTTTAAATAAAAATGTATAATGAATGTGTAAAACGTACTTCTGACGTATCAAATTATGTGTTGTTTCTAACACCTGTACCGTACCTGACTTTAGGCTTTGTACAGTGTGACTTCTTCTCGGTAAATCCAAGTTTGATCCCGGTTGTTCCGGGTAAATCCAAGTTTGATCCCGGTTGTTCCGGGTAAATCCAAGTTTGATCCCGGTTGTTCCGGGTAAATCCAAGTTTGATCCCGGTTGTTCCGGGTAAATCCAAGTTTGATCCCGGTTGTTCCGGGTAAATCCAAGTTTGATCCCGGTTGTTCCGGGTAAATCCAAGTTTGATCCCAGTTGTTCTCAGTAAATCTAACTTGTTCTCGGTAAATCCAATCTTATTTCCGGTTGTTCTCGGTAAATCCGAGCTTGTTCTCGGTTGTCCTCGGTTATTCTCAGTAAATCCAAGCTTGTCCTCGGTTGTTCTCGGTCCATCTCGGTTGTTCTTTATTAGTAGGACCGGTTAAGAGACATAAGTTACAGGTTGGCACACATAGTGAGAACCTGTGAAGTTTCGTAGATCTGAAGTTGGTACTGGTAGATAAAAGATACATAACAAACATAATTAAATGCATAGTATGGTTTTCTTGATTAGCGGGAACATGTGGATGTACCAGACCATGAGTCACTTGTCTCGCAGAAGCACGTAAAGTAAAGTACAGTGTAAGGGCAGCTTGGTGTGTGTGTTATGTACATGGAAAGGTAAGAACCCTCGACTCCTGCCTCTCTCTTCAGGTTCTCCCCAGATTCTTTGGTTAAAAATATAATACTAGTAGTGCCCCTGTAATAAATGATAAATAATTTCCTGTGATTCATAATCTTACTGCTAATAGCAAAGAAAGTTCTAATAACAAATGCAGCACTAATAGCAATGGTAGAAATAATAACTAACGACAAGGGAAGCACTAAATACAATGGCAGCTCTAAGTACAATGGTAGCACTAAAGACTATGGTAGCACTAAAGATTACGGTAGCTGTGAAGAAAAATTCTCCAGGAGGGGGGTATCAGCCCCCTTCAGCCCCTTTCATCTTCCATCTTGTTTACTGCTACAGCAAGTAATTGATCCCAGATGCAATACGAGTATGTGAAGTGGTCAAGCGACCGCCGCTCCTTGCAAGAGTCCAGTGTTGCAAAGTGTTGTTTAATAAGAGACAGTCCATCTCTTACCTTAGGAGGACAATTAAGGAAAATCCTGCTCCCACTTTATTACAATGGTAAACATAGTGTACATTGTTGTCTATGCTCAAGACAGCAAGAATCAAACATTCTGCTTTGCTTCATGGAGGAAGTTTGGCAAGGAAGCAAAAATTACTTGGTCAGCTTTTCCTTTATGTTTAGGGGCATTGCAGTGGCGTAGGACACAGTGAGGTCAGATTACTTTTGGCTCTACTGAGAGAGACATTCACATGCTGGGATAACCCCTGCAGGCTCATCGCCTGCAGGCTCATCGCCTGCAGGCGATGAGCTGTCTTACCAAGATAAGTTTCCCCTATATTTAAAATTTAACCTTAGCTGGTAAACCATTTCTCAATGCAGACAATGAGCTGTCTTACCAAGATAAGTTCCCCTTATATTTAAACTTTAACCTTAGCTGGTAAACCATTTCTCAACAATTTGCTGCACAGCCGCCCCTGCAGGAGAGATTTTGAGAAGCTGTCGTATCCACTTCACAACGGGCTGTAAAGTAAATACATTATGTATGATTATAAATTACCCCTAGGGGGTGTTATGTCAGCATATATCAGACACTGATTGCTGACAACACTTACTTGTGTGGACTCAAAGGTCCACTTGTCACCGGGGTTTATGATAAGTGACTAACTCACAACTTTAAACTCAACTGTGCAGTCAATAGTAGTAAATCACGAATTAGTACACTTACCTGGGTATATGTATCTGATCCGTAGTTAAGCCCGGATATCCGATGTGTTGATTGAAGAATAGTGTTCTTTGAAGAATGTCGCACTACACTCTGTTAGATCGCAACACTCGTTGTTACACTGTTCATCAATAATTGTTCACAACATTATGTCACTAAAGAAGCTGATCACACTTCTTTGTAAGTGTTTATTGAGATTCTTTTGTGCAAAACGCGCAGAATAGTGTTCTTTTCTGGTTATCCCGGCTTGTCAATGTTTCTCTCAGTAGAGTAAAAAATAATCTGACCTCACAGCGTCCTACGCAGCTGCAATGCCCCTAGAACATAAAGGAAAAGCTGACCTAGTACTTTTTGCTTCCTTGCCAAACTTCCTCAGGGAAGCAAAGCAGAGTGTTTGATTCTTGCTGTCTTGAGCATAGACAACAATGTACACTATCATTACCATGGTAATAAAGTGGAAGCAAGATTTTCCTTAATTGTCCTCCTAAGGTAAGAGATGGACTGTCTCTTATTAAACAACACTTTGCAACACTGGAGTCTTGCAAGGAGCGGCGGTCGCTTGACCACGTCACATACTCGTATTGCATCTGGGGTCAATTACTTGCTGTAGCAGTAAACAAGATGTTTGCCCCTTCTGAGAGGGCTGGGCCCCTCAGGGCTGAAAGGGCCTAAAGAGGGCTGATACCCCCCTCCTGGAGAAATTTTCTCCACAGTAGCTCTAAAGACTATGGTAGCACTAAAGACTATGGTAGCACTAAAGACTATGGTAGCACTAAAGACTATTGTAACACTAAAGACTATAGTAACACTAAAGACTATGGTAACGTTAAAGACTATGGTAGCACTAAAGACTATGGTAGCACTAAAGACTATGGTAGCACTAAAGACTATGGTAGCACTAAAGACTATGGTAGCACTAAAGACTATGGTAGCACTAAAGACTATGGTAGCACTAAAGACTATGGTAGCACTAAACACTATGGTAGCACTAAAGACTATGGTAACGTTAAAGACTATGGTAGCACTAAAGACTATGGTAGCACTAAAGACTATGGTAGCACTAAAGACTATGGTAGCACTAAAGACTATGGTAACGTTAAAGACTATGGTAGCACTAAAGACTATGGTAGCACTAAAGACTATGGTAGCACTAAAGACTATGGTAACGTTAAAGACTATGGTAGCACTAAAGACTATGGTAGCACTAAAGACTATGGTAGCACTAAAGACTATGGTAGCACTAAAGACTATGGTAGCACTAAAGACTATGGTAACGTTAAAGACTATGGTAGCACTAAAGACTATGGTAGCACTAAAGACTATGGTAGCACTAAAGACTTTGGTAGCACTAAAGACTATGGTAGCACTAAAGACTATGTTGATAAATTAGACACATGTGCAACTCTTGGGTATCTTTATTGAGGAAACGTTTCGCCACACAGTGGCTTCATCAGTCCATACGTAGGAGAAACTTGAAGAACAGGAGGAGAATGAGGTAATCAGTCCCTCAACCTTGAGTCGATGTGTTCAGTCCATCAATCTTGAATAGAATACGGCATATCAGCGGAGAAGCAGCTTATAAACCGTATGGCAGGAGAGGTGCAGCAGTCATAGGTCGTGTAACATTTGTTCAATGTGGAAGTAGGTCGTGCCCAAGAATTAGGCAAGCGAAGAATTCCTAAGTATTAAGATCCCAAGAAGTTGCAATGTCTGAAAGGGTTTGTAGATGAATGGTTCAGAGAACCGACATGTTGATCAATTAGACACATGTGCAACTCTTGGGTATCTTTATTGAGGAAACGTTTCGCCACACAGTGGCTTCATCAGTCCATACGTAGGAGAAACTTGAAGAACAGGAGGAGAATGAGGTAATCAGTCCCTCAACCTTGAGTCGATGTGTTCGCTTGCCTAATTCTAGGACACGACCTCCTTCTTCCACATTGAACAAATGTGACACTACCTATGACTGCTGCACCTCTCCTGCGATACGGTTTATAAGCTGCTTCTCCGCTCATCTGCCGTATTCTATTCAAGATTGATGGACTGAACACATCGACTCAAGGTTGAGGGACTGATTACCTCATTATCCTCCTGTTCTTCAAGTTTCTCCTACGTATGGACTGATGAAGCCACTGTGTGGCGAAACGTTTCCTCAATAAAGATACCCAAGAGTTGCACATGTGTCTAATTTATCAACATGTCGGTTCTCTGAACCATTCATCTACAAACTAAAGACTATAGTAGCACTAACGACTATGGTAGCACTAAAGACTATGGTAGCACTAAAGACTATGGTAACTTTAAAGACTATGGTAGCACTAAAGACTATGGTAGCACTAAAGACTATTGTAACACTAAAGACTATAGTAACACTAAAGACTATGGTAACGTTAAAGACTATGGTAGCACTAAAGACTATTGTAACACTAAAGACTATAGTAACACTAAAGACTATGGTAACGTTAAAGACTATGGTAGCACTAAAGACTATTGTAACACTAAAGACTATAGTAACACTAAAAGACTATGGTAACGTTAAAGACTATGGTAGCACTAAAGACTATTGTAACACTAAAGACTATAGTAACACTAAAGACTATGGTAACGTTAAAGACTATGTAGCACTAAAGACTATTGTAACACTAAAGACTATAGTAACACTAAAGACTATGGTAACGTTAAAGACTATGGTAGCACTAAAGACTATTGTAACACTAAAGACTATAGTAACACTAAAGACTATGGTAACGTTAAAGACTATGGTAGCACTAAAGACTATTGTAACACTAAAGACTATAGTAACACTGAAGACTATGGTAACGTTAAAGACTATGGTAGCACTAAAGACTATGGTAGCACTAAACACAATCGCAATATCACAGACAATATTAGCAATAATAACAATAATAAAACTAATGACGAAAGTAGAAATATTGACTAACAAAATTAATTCACTCTCAAAAAGATTGAGCTCAAACATCTTACTGTCAGTGAAGCAAAATTACATTTTGAATAAGTTAGCATTATCAGTCTAAATCAGTTTTTTGGTCCATGAATAATAATATACTTCTTCCTTCTGATAGGCGGACCAGTGAAAATATGTACACTGAAGGAGAGCTCTGAAGATCTGTCTAAGGAAATTTCTGCTATTGGATTTCCTAAAAATTCACCTCTAAAGCAACTCTTCGACAACCAGTAAGTTATTATCTTTAAGGGAGTTCAGCATGTTCGAGTTAACAGGCACTATATTATATATATATAATATATATATATATATTATATATATATATATATAATATATATATATATATATATATATATATATAAATATATATATATAGGGTGCTTTACCCTACAGTTATTAAACTGCAACATTAACACCTCTCCTTTAGAGTGCAGACACTGTACTTCCCATCTCCAGGACTCAAGTCCGGCCTGCCGGTTTCCCTGAATCCCTTCATAAATGTTACTTTGCTCACACTCCAACAACACGTCAAGTATTATAAACCATTTGTCTCCATTCACTGCTATCAAATACGCTCATGCAGGCTTGCTGGAAGTCCAAGCCCCTCCCACACAAAACCTCCTTTACCCCCTCCCTCCAACCCTTCCTAGGCCGACCCTTACCCGGCTTCCCTCCACTACAGATTTATGCACTCTCAAAGTCATTCTGTTATGTTCCATTCTCTCTACATGTCCGAACCACCTCAACAATCCTTCCTCAGCCCTCTGGATAATAGTTTTGGTAATTCCACACCTTCTCCTAATTTCCGAACTACGAATTCTCTGCATTATATTCACACCACACATTGCCCTCAGACATGACATCTCTACTACCTCCAGCCTTCTCCTCTTTGCAA
>NC_069399.1:3485736-3488236 GCF_026875155.1 Cherax quadricarinatus
GGTTTTCGAATTTCTTGTGCTCTCCTCGGATCAAATTTTTGGATTACCCCTCCCACTTTCACCCCCCACCCCAATTTTTTTTCTCGATATCACCAAGACTCCATCTCCTTGGATCAAGGTTTTTGGATTCTCCCCTATGAGGTTTTGAATTTCTTTTGCTCTCCTTGGATCAAATTTTTGGGTACCCCTCCTTTCACCCCAAATTTTCTCGATAATACCAAGTCTCCAATTCCTCGGATCAAGCTTTTGGATTCCCCCCTCTGGGTATAAGCATTCAAATGGACTCCTCCTCCTATGAGGCATGCTGCTCGCTCTTACTACAGGTCTAAACATGTGTGACGTCAGTATCCTCTCATCAAGTCAAATGAACTAAGAAAGGTGTTTACTCGGCGGTCAGTGACGTCACACATACAAGCTGAATCTTGTCGACTTCCCCCTATGTCAGTGACGTCACGTGATGACCCCGCACACACAGGTTGAATCTTATCGACTTACCCCTACACATTTCATATACAACATAGGGAAAACATTTTCACTCTTAACCCAAATAATTTCACATTTTTTTTCGTTAATACCCACATTTTCTTTACAAAATACAACACATGTCTAGACATTTTTCTCGTTTTAACTAATTTCATCAGAAAGTCACAACAACAACACACTTATAATCACTTTTCAACAACTCTAGTTCGACAACAACACCCACAACCCACAACACCCACAACACCCACAACCCACAACACCCACACCCCACAATTTTTTCTCGTTTTAACTATTTCATCAGAAAAAGTCACCACACCACTTATAAACACTTTTCAGCATCTCTAGTTCGACTACATTACCCACAACCCTCATCACTTACCAATTTATTCACAATTTATTCGATACAATTTTTTTCTCCTTCTTTTTACTGAATCTTAAATGTAATACACATTCCTCTTTACATTACTAAAATTCTAATAAAATCCTCTCCATACCCATCTCCTTGTATCCACATAAATTTATATTATACTCACAACAACTAATCTCACTACCCAACTATTGCGAGATGTTTCAACACCTTCCATTCTTTTCTAATTTATCTTAACTTTTCAATTCTACAATTTCTTTTTAAAATATTCACACATTACCTTTTATTTTCAGTAAAATCTCCCCATATTTCATTAAATTTCTAATACAACCCTCCCCATACCCCTCTCCATCTCACTCACATTTCTTCACATCCACTCACCCATCTCTCAACACACCTCTTCTGAACAAACACAAAATCACATTTCACATCCACAAATGCATCTCATCACCCATCTCAAATCCACTAAAAATCAATGTAACCAAGATATTCACAAAATTCTATAACCACCTAACACACACACCCACTCACACACACACACACACAACACCACACACACACACACACACACACACACACACACCTAACCTAACCGAACCGAACCTACCCTAACCTAACCTAACCTAACCTAACCTAACCTAACCGAACCTAACATAACCTAACCTAACCTAACCTAACCTAACCTAACCTAACCGAACCTAACCTAACATAACCTAACCTAACCTAGCCTAACCTAACCTAACCTAACCTAACCTAACCTAACCTAACCTAACCTAACCTAACCGAACCTAACATAACCTAACCTAACCTAACCTAACCTAACTTATCCTAACCTAACCCATCCTATCCTATCCTAACCTAACCTAACCTAACCTAACCTAACCTAACCTAACCTAACCTAACTTAACCTAACCTAACCTATCCTATCTTAACCTAACCTATCCTAACCTAACCTAACCTAACCTAACTTAACCTAACTTAACCTAACCTAACTTAACCTACCCTAACCTAGCCTATCTTTACCTAACCTAGCCTATCTTTACCTAACCTAACCTAACCGAACCTAACCTAACCTAACCTAGCCTAACCTAACCTAACCAAACCGAACCGAACCTAACCTAACCTAACCTAACCTAACCTAACCTATCCTAACCTAACCTAACCTAACCTAACCTAACCTAACCTAGCCTAACCTATCCTAACCTATCCTAACCTAACCTATCCTATCCTATCCTATCCTAACTTAACCTAACCTAACCTAACTTATCCTAACCTAATCTATCTTAACCTAACCTAACCTAACCTAACCTATCCTAACCTAACCTAACCTAACCTAACCTAACTTAACCTAACTTAACCTAACCTATCCTAACCTTTCCTAACCTAGCGTAACCTACCCTAACCTAGCCTAACCTATCCTAACCTAACCTAACCTAGCCTAACCTAACCGAACCTAACCTAACCGAACTTATCCTAACTTAACCTAACCTATCCTAACCTTTCCTAACCTTGCCTAACCTATTCTAACCTAGCCTAACCTATCCTAACCTAACCTAACCTAGTATAACCTAGCCTAACCTATCCTAACATAACCTAACCTAGCCTAACCTAACCGAACCTAACCTATCTTATGCTAACTTAATCTAACCT
>NC_069399.1:3493236-3498236 GCF_026875155.1 Cherax quadricarinatus
GAAAAAGCTAGAGAACTCGAGTTAATAGAGAGAGAAAAGGATCGTGAGCTCCAAAAAGCTCGCCTTGAATTAGAGAAGAAAAAGTTAACTCTTGCACAACAACAATTAGAGGAAGGAGTAATTGAACATCATGCAGCTAGTGAACACATTCCAACACCTAATTTACCTCCCTTCACAGAGGGTGAAGACATAACTTCATACATTATCAGGTTTGAAAATACCGCTACCCTCTGTGAATCGCCTGCTGACACCTGGGCTACCAGGTTAGGGATGTTATTTTCTGGTACAGCTTTGAATATCTATGCAACTTTGTCGCAGGATATCATATGTAATTATAACCTACTGAAGAAGGCAATCCTTAAAGCATATCAAAAAAACACAAATTCTTACAGGAAAGATTTCAGGTATGCCACCTTACAGCATGGCCAAAACTTTCAGCAGTTACAAGTAACACTCTTTCGTTTGTTCGGCTTTTGAATAGAGAGTTCAGGAATTGATCATAGTTATGAATCTCTCAGAGACTTCATGGTTGCTGACCAGTTCCTGACAGCTCTTTCTCACCAGATACGAACATTCATCAGAGAACATAACCTGATTAAAGCTGAGGAAGTTGCTGAGGCCGCTGACTTGTATGCTGAGGCTCACAATTCCTATAAAGACCTAAAGGGATCGAACCTTAAAGGCAATGGTTCACCTGAACCAAAGATTAAGAAGCCTACAGTAGAAGCAAAGGCACCAGCTATTATACCAACCTGTTATCGATGTGGTGGTATCGGACATAAACGTCCAGATTGTCCTTCCAAGAAAATCGAGAAAGTTGGTAGATGTTTTGTTGACGGTAATGACCAAGCACCCTTCTGTTCAGGAGCAGTTAATGGTATAAAAGTCTCAGACATATTACGTGACACTGGATATACGTGCATCGTAATTTCGGACAAACTGTTCCCTTACTTTGAAACCTCTCGTGTGTCCTCTATTCTTTCAGATTACTTGGGTCGTGAAAATACTTTCCCTACAATACGTTGTTACTTGAAAACTAAATTGTTCACCGGTTGGACTAATGCGGTACTAGCCCCAATTACTTGTTCTATAATAGTGGGTAACATTAAAGGTGCCGTTCTTCCTTCAGAGGTGGATCTTTCGTCACCACCCGTGGATCTAAGTTTTCCAGCTTTTCCTCCTTGCAAATTAAATAAGCCCCTTAACAGTTCCGCACCGGAAGTTGCATTGTCTCGTACTGTTCATTTGGGGGTGGAAACAGATGATACTGCTCTCGATAGTGAGGTAGCAGGATCACCTGTCCACTCGTCAGGTGAAAGTAAGGGTATTGCCTCCAGCACTCTCAATGTCTTGACTAGGGCTCAGACCATAACCCCGGCTTCTCCTACCTCCTCTTCTCCCACCGTAAGTCCTATTATTTTCCCAGATTTTATGTCCAAGGATGACTTTGTCAATATACAGCGCAATTGCCCTTCACTTCTGGATTGTCATAATCAAGCTTTTAACAACAAAGTTATCCACGGGAGATACGTATCTCATAAGTTTGAATATATTAATGGTATCTTATATAAATCTGTATTTAAATCTCATTCTTCAGTGATAGATTATTCCCTCCTTGTTGTTCCTAAACCATGTCGAGAGACTGTTCTTCAAGTGGCTCATGATTTGCCAGTGACCAAACACTTGGCCCATCGTAAGACGTGGCATAAACTCAAGCACACTTATTTTTGGTAGGTAAGACAGGAACTATCTGACTATGGAACTGAACTTTTCCAGGCAGAGGGACTGACAACCTCAAATTCTACGACTTCAAGGGTGATGGACTGATTACATCGTCTTCACATCTCTACTGTTCCTGCCTACTTTCTGTATTCGACTGAAGAAGCCTACTGTGTAGGCGAAACGTTTCGGAATAAAGTTGCCTAACTGTTGCCTATGTGTCTTACCTACCAACCTGTCGGTATTGTATACCATTTTGATGTTCACACTTATTTTTGGCCAAGCATGTACTTACAGGTTACAAAGAAGTATAGTTCTTGCAATAGGTGTCAAGTGCTTACTGCACAAAATACACACACTCCTAGATCCTGTATATTTATTAAATCTAAAACTTCCTTCCTGCAGAAACGAGATACTCCACCATAGAAAAGGAATGTTTGGCCCTTGTGTGGGGTATCTCCAAGCTTAAATTTTATCTACTGGGAAAAGAATTCATTTTAGCAACTTTTAAGGGATCCAACAGTCGCCTCTTGAGGTGGACATTGGCTCTCCAAGCTTTTAAGTTCCATATAGTGTATACCAATAGTTCAGCCAATTATTTCTCTGACTGGTTAAGTCGTGACAGTCAGTAGAAGATTTGTTTTACGCGACTTCCACGTGTTAGAACTTTTTCCTCACTTATTCTTCTTATACTCCTTGACTATAAGTCTTGGTATGGGGGAGTGTGAGGGAAAAGTTCAATAGATAGGAGTAGCGAGGGAGTATATAGTAACAATAGTTTCATTGCCGGCTACTTGTTAAGGTAGGGTAAGTCCAGCTCCCGCTATCCCCCCCCCCTTTTTCCCCCTCCCCGAAAGTGATAGTTTGATTGCCGGCTGCTTGTTAAGGTAGGGTCAGTCTAGCTCCCACTATCCCTTCCCCTCCCTTCTCCCCCCCCCCGAAAGGTGACGTGTGGGGCTCCCGTCAAACAGTAAATCACTCGACTCACAGCTCCCAGCACTACTGTAAGTACATGCCTGATCATATTTTGGGACTTATTGGTTGAAAGCTTCACTTTTGACCAATAATTAAATTTGTCCTTTCAGTCTTGATAGGTTAAATGTTTTAATAATCACCACATCTTTTAGGTATTGTACTTATCATGGAGAGTGATTTCTTAAGCAGTGGGTAATCTGTCTCTCTTTACAGCTTGAAAGGACAGAGAGGGTCACCTGCCAATCAACGAGTAGAATTGAAGGAGACGGACTAACCTTCTGAGACGTCCCAATTTCTGATCCACTTACCTGTTTGTGTATGCAAGTAGCAGGATATAACCCCTCATCATTGCAGTGGAAAAAAACCCGCTTTCCTGTCATCTGGACGGATTATTGACGGCTATAAAATCTGTGAAGAACGAGCCGGTGGGTTGTCATCAACACCTGCGACCCCCCCCCCATTAGCGGCAACGGCTACGACTTCAACAACACGCAGTGTCACCAACACCAGACACCCAAGTTTTTATATATATATATATATATATATATATAATATATATATATATATATATATAATATATATATATATATATATATATATATAGCGTTGAATTCAGATATCATTTACATTTTTCATTTTTCATTTTCTTTAAGGTAGGATCAATATTTCATATTTAAGTGTTTTATATCTTAAATTTTCTAAATAATAAAGTGTTTATGTTTGTCAGATTTTGTTCTTTTTCTATTCATTAATTTTCCTGAGGAGGAGCCAGCCTTGGTAATACTGTCTGAAGTTGTTACAGGGCTGAGTAAGCCTTCACATAGCACGTAATGGAAGTAGTTTGTTATATATTGGTGGATAAAAGGTTGATGGGTAGGCTTAAGGATGTACATGTTTATAGAGGGGCAACTGATATATCGGATTATTATTTAATTGTAGCTACAGCTAGAGTAAGAGGTAGATGAGACAAATGGAAAATGGCAACAACAAGTAAGAGAGAGGTGAAAGTGTATAAACTAAGGGAGGAGGGAGTTCAGGTGAGATAAGCAACTGTTGGCAGAAGGGTGGGATGTTGCAAGAATGAGTAGTGGGGGGGGGTTGAAGAGGGATGGAATAGTTTTAAAACTGCAGTATTAGAATGTGGGTCAGAAGTTTGTATCTATAGGAGAGTATCTATTGGTGGAATGATGAAGTAAAGGGTGTGATAAAAGAGGAAAAGGTAGCTTATGAGAGGTTTTTACAAAGCAGAAGTGTTATAAGAAGAGTAGAATATATGGAGAGTAAAAGAAAGGTGAAGAGAGTGGTGAGAAAGTGCAAAAGGAGAGCGGATGATGGAATGGGAGAGGCACTGTCAAGAAATTTTGATGAAAATAAGAAAAAATTTTGGAGCTAGATAAACAAGTCAAGAAAGCCTAGGGAACGAATGGATTTGTCAGTTAAAAACAGAGTAGGAGAGTTAGTAGATGGAGAGATGGAGGTATTGGGTAGATGGCGAGAATATTTTGAAGAACTTTTAAATGTTGACGAAGAAAAGGAGGTGGTAATTTCATGCACTGGCCAGGGAGGTATACCATCTTTTAGGAGTGAAGAAGAGCAGGATGTGAGTGTGGGGGAGGTGCGTGAGGCATTACGTAGAATGACAGGGGGTAAAGCAGTTGAAACTGACGGGATAATGACAGAAATGTTGAAAACAAGGGGGCAGATATAATGTTGGAGTCCTTAGTATTTTTGTTTAATAAATGTATGAAAGAGGGGAAGGTACCTAGGGATTGGCAGAGAGCATGTATAATTCCTTTATATAAAGGGAAGGGGGACAAAAGAGATTGTAAAAATTATAGAGGAATAAGTTTACTGAGTATACCATGAAAAGTGTATGGTAGGTTTATTATTGAAAGAATTAGAGGTAAGGCAGAATGTAGAATTGCGGATGAGCAAGGAGGTTTTAGAGTGGGTAGGGGATGTGTAGATCAAGTGTTTACATTGAGGGATATATGTGAACAGTATTTAGATAAAGGTAGGGAAGCTTTCGTTGAATTTATGGATTTAGAAAAGGAATATGATAGAGTGGATAGGGGAGCAATGTGGCAGATGTTGCAAGTATATGGAATAGGTGGTAAGTTACTAAATGTTGTAAAGAGTTTTGTGAGGATACTGAGGCTCAGGTTAGGTGTGTAGAAGAGAGGGAGACTATTTCCCGCTAAAGGTGGGTCTTAGACAGGGAGGTGTAATGTCATCATGGTTAATATATTTATAGATGGGGTTGTAAAAAAAGTAAATGCTAGGGTGTTGGGGAGAGGGGTGGGATT
>NC_069399.1:3500736-3510736 GCF_026875155.1 Cherax quadricarinatus
GTGGGAGCACTGGCCAGCGCAGTGGAGGGAGCTGTTAGGTCTTTAAACTAGGAATAGTTAGTGGTATGGGTTTTGGCGGGAAAACAGAGAAGTCACAGTGTAGTGTTATGAGAACTAGGGGAACTAGTAATAGGCACAATGAGGTGGATATTGGAAATCCAGTGGCATTAATTGACAAGGACAGTAATAGGTTTAGCAGAATAACAGAAAGAAGCAGGAAGGGTAAAAAGAAAGGAGGGTCCTTAAATATATGTTACACAAATAGTCGTAGTGCTAGGAATAAGATGGACGAGTTGAGACTAGTTGCTAGTGCAGGTAACATTGATGTATTTGTCTTAACTGAGACATGGTTCAATATGAAAAATCGGGACATACCTGCGGAATGTCACATTCAGGGTTTTAAATTGTTCCAAGTAGAAAGAAGTATCGGGAAGGGGGGTGGGGTGGCATTGTATGTCCGAGATCGCTTGAACTGTTACATAAAAATGGGTATTAGTCTGAAGTAACACATACAGAGTCTGGATAGAATTTTCAGAGGGGCATGAAAAATTGATTTTAGGTGTGATATACCGTCCCCCAAACTTAGATAGGGACCAAGGGAGACTACTATGGGAGGAAATTATTAGGGCCACAAGACACGATAATGTAGTAATTCTAGGAGACTTTAACTTCAGTCATATTGATTGGAATTTCTTGACTGGGAATTTAGAATCATACGACTTCTTAGAAGTAGTTCAGGATTGTTTTTTGAAGCAGTTTGTGACAGAACCTCCAAGGGGTAATAACCTGCTTGACTTAGTTCTGGCAAACAATGAATCCCTTGTTAATAATTTAGAAATTTCAGAGGAACTCGGTGCTAGCGACCACAAATCAATTACATTTAGCATTGAATGGAAGTACGATAGTAGGGATAACTCAGTAACAGTCCCAGATTTTTGCTTAGCAGATTACGATGGGCTTAGAGAACACTTATCATTTGTTGACTGGGGTAACGAAGAGAGGTATCAATATGACAGTTTTCTGAACACTATACATGCTGCTCAAAGAACGTTTATCCCGTATAAAGAAATTAGATCAAATAGAAATGACCCAAAATGGATGAATAATAGGCTGAAATATCTACTAGGGCATAAGAAAGGAATTTATAGGCGTATCAAAAGAGGTGAGGGTCATCTTATGAATCAGTATATTGACATTAAGAGGGACATTAAAAAGGGGATTAGAAAAGCTAAAGGGGACTATGAAATTAAAGTTGCTAGGGGTTCTAAAAATAACCCAAAAAGTTTTTTTCCAGGTCTATAGAACAAAAGTTAGAGATAAGATAGGTCCCCTTAAAAATAACTATGGGCATCTTACTGACAAAGAGAATGAAATGTGCTCGATTTTAAATAATTATTTTCTCTCGGTTTTTACACAGGAAGACACTAACAATATTCCAGTAATTAATTTTTATAGTGGGCTAGAAGAAGATAAATTATGTAACATCACAGTCACTAGTGAAATGGTTGCGAAGCAGATAGACAGACTGAAGCAAAATAAGTCGCCGGGTCCTGATTAGGTTTTTTCAAGGGTTCTTAAGGAATGCAAAATGGAACTCTGTGAACCATGAACTAATATTTTTAATTTATCTCTTCAAACAGGTATAGGGTTTGATATGTGGAAGATGGCTAATGTAATTCCTATTTTTAAAACAGGGGACAAGTCGTTTACCGTCAAATTACCGCCCAATAAGCCTGACCTCAATTGTAGGCAAATTACTAGAGTCAATTATAGCTGAGATTATAAGAAGCCATCTCGATAAGCATAGCTTGATTAATGATACTCAGCATGGATTCACGAGAGGCCGTTCTTGTCTAACTAATTTATTAACTTTCCTCAGTAAAGCTTTTGAGGCTGTTGACCACGATAAAGAATTTGATATTATTTACTTAGATTTTAGTAAGGCTTTTGATAGAGTTCCGCACCATAGACTGCTAAAGAAAGTGGCAGCTCATGGCATTGGGGGAAAAGTGCTCTCGTGGATCGAGTCATGGCTCACAGACAGGAAGCAGAGTGTCCATAAATGGGGTTAAATCCGAGTGGGGATCTGTAACAAGTGGCATTCCACAGGGATCAGTCTTGGGCCCGTTGTTGTTTATAATATATATCAATAATCTTGATGAGGGAATTACTAGTGATATGAGCAAATTCGCCGATGACACAAAGAGAGGTAGGATAAATGATTCAAACGTAGATGTTAGGGAACTTCAGGCAGATTTAAACAAACTCTATTCTTGGTCAGAAAAGTGGCAGATGCAGTTCAATGTAGATAAATGAAAGGTTCTGAAGCTCGGGAGTGTCCATAACACTAGCACTTATAAGTTAAATAATGTAGAACTTAGCCATACAAATTGCGAAAAGGACTTGGGGGTTATAATGAGCAGCAACCTTAAACCGAGACAGCAATGCCTAAGCGTACGTAATAAGGCAAATAGATTATTGGGATTTATATCAAGAAGTGTAAGCAACAGAAGTCCAGAGGTCATACTACAGCTTTATACATCATTAGTAAGGCCTCACCTAGATTATGCAGCTCAATTCTGGTCTCCATATAACAGAATGGACATAAATTCGTTAGAAAACATTCAGCGTAGGATGACTAAACTAATACATAGCATTAGAAATCTTCCTTATGAAGAAAGACTGAAGACTCTTAAGTTACATTCACTTGTTAGACGAAGAATGAGGGGAGACCTGATCGAAGTGTATAAGTGGAAGATAGGCATTAATAAAGGGGATATTAATACGGTCTTGAGGATATCTCTCCAAGAGAGAACCCGCAGTAATGGATTTAAACTAGATAAGTTTAGATTTAGAAAGGGCATAGGAAAGTATTGGTTTGGAAATAAGGTAGTTGATGAGTGGAACAGTCTACCTAGTTGGGTTATTGAGGCTAGGACTTTGGGTAGTTTCAAATTTAGGTTGGATAAGTACATGAGTGGGAGGGGTTGGATTTGAGTGGGACTTGCATATCAGAGCTTATTTCTTGGGTAGCATTGAAAATTGGGTTGGGCAAAAGTTTTGTTAGTGGGATGAATTGTAAAGGACCTGCCTAGTATGGGCCAACAGGCCTGCTGCAGTGTTCCTCCTTTCTTATGTTCTTATGTTATTGTGCAATACTATCTTAAAAGCTTTCTTACTGTCCAAATGGAGAGATATTATCTGGTCCCATCACCCTCGAGGTATCTAGCTCACATAAATTTCTTCACCTCCTACCCGCTTGTGTGTCTTTTGTCCAACATTTGCTGGTGCACTCTACCTACTCAGTTGGTTGGAAAGCTTTCTGTCTCTTCTGAGTGCCTCCGTCAATCTCATACTGAGTTCATCAGACTTCCTGGTCATTCATTATCAGCTCCCCACCTTCCATCTTCAGTCTGGTTACCTGGTCCCTGACTGATGTCTTTTTCCTGATGTGGCTATACAACAACTTTGGGTAGGATTTAGCTCTCGATGCTATGTCATTCTCAAGTAGCCATTGAGCCTCTCTCCTTATCCATATATGCTTGTTTCTGGCTCTTCGATTCAGCTCTTTGTTTTTCTGAGCTGTTTGGCTTTTATACATTTTTCTATGCGTCTATGCATTGTTCTCTCAACACATGGATGGGATGCCATACTAGAGGTCATAAACAAGTCGTGGAGGGCTAGAACACTCCCAGCAGCTTCGAAGAAGGCTACCATTGCACCAGTTCCAAAGCCCTATGACCCAGGCAGCATGAGACCCATATCGCTGGCCAGCTGTTTAGCCAAGACTGCTGAGAGGATGGTGTTAAACCGCCTCCTATGGAAACTTGGACCGCCTCATCATCGCATATTTGGCTTCACCAAAGGAGTGGGTACAGCAGAGAGCATAACCACCCTACTAAGCCAGATTGCTGATAGTAACAAGAAATCTAGTATCGTCATCTACCTCGACCTCGAGAAGGCATTTGAGCTAGCCAGCCCCACAGCAATTCTAGCAATACTAGCTCGGAAGGGGATCAAAAGACGCCACCTGGCCTGGATAGAGTCCTACCTTAATTTAAGGACAGGCAGGCTTGTGTCAGCTTTCAAGAACACTACTCTTCCTTCAAAACCCTGGAAAATGGCACGCCACAAGGAGATGTGCTCAGTCCTACCCTGTGTAACGTCCTTATGCAAGAACTTGTGAGCCTTCCCGTTCATAGTGGAACGCAGCTACTCAGCTATGCTGAAGATCTTGCACTCGTAGTGAATGGGAAAGGCAATTTGGAGCGACAGGCCCAGAGAGCTTTGGACCTAATTACGCAGTCTTGCAAGGAACTCTGCCTCAAGATCTCCGCCGAGAAGACTTTTGCAATGATGAGGATATAGAATTTGAGTGGACAGGCCACTACCTATACTTGGGAATCTACATTGATAAAAAGTTGACCTTTCAGAAACAGGCCGAGTATGTCAGGTCACGTGCTCTACTCAGACTCAACGCCATGAGAGCCATGACGAGGCACCGTGTAGGGGCCAGCAAAGATGTACTATATACAAACTATACGCTCGCTCATTGACTACGGTGCTCCGGCGTTAGCTCATCTCTTCCCGCAGAGCAGGCAAAGGGTGGAGGTCGTACAAAACCAGGTGATAAGAACTATGCTTGGGGCCCCCATCTGGGCCAACACAGTATGTCTCAGATCTGAGGCCCGGCGTCCTTCCTTGGCTGACAGAGTAAGATACATAAACGCCTGCAAAGTAGCCACGGTTCTGTACCGGCAGCAAGGTACCGTACTAAGAAGACAGATATTGACAACCATGATACAAGATCCAACTCTCTTCACGGACTACTCCTGGATCCGTTCGTTTTGTGCTGCTGGGCGGAAGCCGCTGCCAATACAACTACTCCTTGAGAAGAGTTGTGACGTTCCTGTTGCTGGATATCATCCACCACCTCCCTGGCGCCCAGATCCGGCCGATGTTTGCGTCATGCAACTACCTACCTCTAAGCGTCTCTGCAGTCAAGACACCCTCAGCAATCATGCTGAGAAGCATTGCACTGGCAGAGGGATGCACATGTGCAGTGTATTTCACAGATGGTTCTGTCGACCCTGACAGGAAGAGAGCAGATGCTGGACTATACCACAATGGTCACACGCGAGGCTGGCGACTCCCTGACCACTGCACGATCCTTCAAGCTGAGATGGTGGCGATTCAGCAGGCATTGTCACATCCCCTACGACATCGACTCCGACCTGTCATACATGTTGACTCAACCTCTGCAATCAATGCCCTCTCCCATCCCCAACCATAGAACAATGTTCACCTCATTACATCGATTCTAAGCACAATGACAGCCTTAGAAGCTCAGGATAACAGATCAACATTGAAATGGATCCCCAGCCATGCTGGCAACCGGGGAAATGAGGCGGCGGACGATGCAGCCAAGGCAGCAACAGATTATCCACATATTGAGATTACTGTCCCCATCAGCCTACGACAGACCAAACTGGTGGCTGCCAGAGCAATGAAACTTATGGGAGAGGTCGTAGGTGATATCCCATCTCAAAATTGGTACCGAGCAGAGACTCGGGGAGAGCCCCCTCCATATGACAGAAGCTGGTCCAGAGGGCAGTGTCCCGCCATCCATCGGCTTCGTTTGGGCTTTCTCACAGCCAATATGATGGTAGACAAGACAGAGGAGGAGATGTGTCATTACTGCCAGCACGTTGTCCAGTGCCCCCTAACACACTAGAACCTGGAGTGCCAAGCTATGAGAGACTCTGCAGGAGGCTAGCACTGATGTCCCCTCCCGAAGAAGACCCAGAGAGGACTGCGGCTAAACTAGTTTAGGATGGAGTCAACGAAACAGAGAAGCTGTTGCCAGTGATAACGACATATCTTCCTCCTCGCTAGCGTCCACAGTTAGGAGTACATACGGTGTTGTCGCTTAACCAAATCATACTACAGCAAGCGATTACATCCTTATTCACTTCTCAACAGTGTATTTATTTTTATTGTCAAAATATTATCAAAAACATATTCAAAGAAATTTCCTTATGTTCTCACCTTGTACAAAATTTGTTGGCAGTAGAGGGAGCTGTTAGGTCTTTAAACTAGGAATAGTCAGTGGTATGGGTTTTTGCGGGAAAACTGTGAAGTTGCAAGGTAGTAATATGAGTACTAGGAGAACTAGTAATAGGCAAAATGAGGTGGATATTGGAAAGCCAGTGGCACTAATTGACAAGGACAGTAATAGGTTTAGTGGAAAAAAAGAAAGGAGCAGGAAGGGTAAAGAGAGAGGAGGGTCTTTAAATATTTATTACACAAATAGTCGCAGTGCTAGGAATAAGATGGACGAGTTGAGACTACTTGCTAGTTCAGGTAACATAGATGTATTTGCCATTACTGAGACGTGGTTTAATTCAAAAAGTCGGGACATGCCTGCAGAATGTCACATCCAGGGTTTTAAATTGTTCCAAGTAGATAGAAGTGTCGGAAAGGGGGGTGGGGTGGCATTGTATGTCCGAGATCGTTTGAACTGTTGCATAAAAACGGGTATTAAGTCTGAAGTAACACATACAGAGTCTGTTTGGATAGAATTTTCAGAGGGGCATGAAAAATTGATTTTAGGTGTGATATACCGTCCCAAAGTAATTTAGATAGGGACCAGGGGAGACTACTATGGGAGGAAATTGTTAGGGCCACAAGGCACGATAATGTAGTAATTCTAGGAGACTTTAACTTTAGTCATATTGATTGGAATTTCTTGACTGGGAATTTAGAATCATACGACTTCTTAGAAGTAGTTCAGGATTGTTTTTTGAAGCAGTTTGTGACAGAACCTACAAGGGGTAATAACCTGCTTGACTTAGTTCTGGCAAACAACGAATCCTTTGTTAATAATTTAGAAGCTTCAGAGGAACTGGGTGCTAGCGACCACAGATCAATTACATTTAGCATTGAATGGAAGTATGATAGTAGGGATAACTCAGTAACAGTCCCAGATTTTCGCTTAGCAGATTACGATGGGCTTAGAGAACACTTATCATCTGTTGACTGAGGTAACGAAGAGAGCTATCAATATGACAGTTCTCTGAACACAATACATGCTGCTAAGAGAACGTTTATCCCTTACAAAGAAATTAGATCAAATAGAAATGACCCAAAATGGATGAATAATAGGCTGAAATATCTACTAGGGCATAAGAAAGGAATTTATAGGCGTATCAAAAGAGGCGAGGGTCATCTTATGAATCAGTATATTGACATTAGGAGGGACATTAAAAAGGGGATAAGAAAATCTAAAAAGGACTATGAAATTAAAGTTGCTAGGGATTCTAAAACTAACCCAAAAAGTTTTTTCCAGGTATATAGAACAAAAGTCAGAGATAAGATAGGTCCCCTTAAAAATAACTATGGGCATCTTACTGACAAAGAGAATGAAATGTGCTCGATTTTAAATAATTGTTTTCTCTCGGTTTTTACACAGGAAGACACTAATAATATTCCGGTAATTTTTATAGTGGGCCAGAAGAAGATAAATTATGTAACATCACAGTCACTAGTGAAATGGTTGTGAAGCAGATAGACCGACTGAAGCAAAGTAAGTCACCGGGTCCTGATGAGGTTTTTTCGAGGGTTCTTAAGGAATGCAAAATGGAAGTCTGTGAACCATTAACTAATATTTTTAATTTATCTCTTCAAACAGGTGTAGTGTCTGATATGTGGAAGATGGCTAATGTAATTCCTATTTTTAAAACAGGGGACAAGTCGTTACCGTCAAACTACCGCCCAATAAGCCTGACCTCAATTGTAGGCAAATTACTAGAGTCAATTGTAGCTCAGATTATAAGAAGCCATCTCGATAAGCATAGCTTGATTAATGATACTCAGCATGGATTCACAAGAGGCCGTCTTGTCTAACTAATTTATTAACTTTCTTCAGTAAAGCTTTTGAGGCTGTTGACCACGATAAAGAATTTGATATTATTTACTTAGATTTTAGTAAGGCATTTGATAGAGTTCCGCACCAAAGACTGTTGAAGAAAATAGCAGCTCATGGCATTGGGTGAAGGGGGCTCTCGTGGATCGAATCATGGCTCACAGACAGGAAGCAGAGAGTGTCCATAAATGGGGTTAAATCCGAGTGGGGATCGTAACAAGTGGCGTTCCACAGGGATCAGTCTTGGGGCCCGTTGTTTTTTTATAATATATATCAATGATCTTGATGAAGGAATTACTAGTGATATGAGCAAATTCGCCGATGGCACGAAGACAGGTAGGATAATTGATTCAAACGTAGATGTTAGGGAACTTCAGGAGGATTTAGACAAACTCTACTCTTGGTCAGAAAAGTGGCAGATGCAGTTCAATGTAGATAAATGCAAGGTTCTGAAGCTCGGGAGTGTCCATAACCCTAGCACTTATAAGTTAAATAATGTAGAAGTTAGCCATACAGATTGCGAAAAGGACTTGAGGGTTATGGTAAGCAGCAACCTTAAACCAAGACAGCAATGCCTAAGTGTACGTAATAAGGCAAATAGATTTTGGGATTTATTCAAAAAGGTAAACAACAGAAGTCAGGGTATATGCAGCTTTATCATCATTGGGAAGGCCCCACCTAGATTATGCAGCCAATTCTGGTCTCCAATTACAGAATGGTTAAATTCGTTAGAAAAAAAATTCAGCGTAATGACTAAATTAATACATGCTTAGAAATCTTCCTTATGAAGAAAGATTGAAGACTTTAAGTTTCATTCACTTGTTAGCGAAGAATGAGGGGGGGCCTGATCGAAGTGTAAAGTGAAGATAGGTATTAATAAAGGGGATATTAAAAGGTTGAGATTCTCTCCCCTGAGAGAAAACCCCCAGTAATGGTTTAAATTAATAATTTAGATTTAGAAAGGCAAAGGGAAAAAATTGGTTGGAAATGGGTGTTGATGATGGAACAGTTACCCCAGTTGGGTTATTGAGGTAGGCTTTGGGGGTTTCAATTTAGGTTGGATAAATACATAGTGGGGGGTTGGATTTAAGGGGACTTGAACATCGTTATTTCTTGGGAAGCTTTTAAAATTTTGGGGTTATCAAAGATTGTTGTGGGGTGATTGTAAAGGCTGCCCTTATGGGCCAACAGGCTGCTGCAGTGTTCCTCCTTTCTTATGTCAATTTTTTTCTTATGTTCATGAAAAACTGCAGTTTCGTTCCCCTCACTTGTGGTTTTGTTGGAACAATACATCACTTACAAAATCCAAAGCAAAAAACAGGAAAACACGAATTTCAGAGGTATAGACCCAAAAACCCGGGGGTGCTATGGTTTTCCAAGTGTGTGAAACTAAAACCCGTAATTGTTTTAAACGTGGTAGGAAAGCGGTGTCCCTTTTTTCTTTCTGTTTTTGAAAATGCTAGAAAAAGGGAAGTCTTTTACTTTTCTTTCACTTAGGCACATTACGTTTATATATATATATTTATTATTATATATATATATATTATATATATTTATTATATATTTTTTATATATAAAAGGGTGAGTCAAAGGCTGCTGCAATCTTTAAACCAATTTAGCTCGGTTTTGGCTTCAAAGGGCTGTGAAGCACTGCCCACGCAGCAGAGTTTAAAATATCAAAAACATGTCCTATGAAAAAACGTTGGGTTTAAATTGGACTTTGCCAATGCTTTTCAATCTTTAGAAGGGATGCTGCTCTCCAAACGTTTTTGAAAAATTTCCCTCCCTTTTAAAATTTCATAGAATGTGTTTAGTGTGCTTCCAAAAAATTGTTTGGGGCATGAAAATTGATGTGTGAGGGGTGCAACAGGGGGGCCCCCTCGCCCCCTTTCTATTTTGTTTGGTCACAAAGGGAAAACGGAGGCACTCTCCAGGAGCTCAATTTCTGGTTCCTGGACACGGGTACCCTAGCTGGCAAAACAGAATCTCTCCTGGAGGAAATCAGCAAAATTAAAGACATGGGAGAAAGCCGGGCCTTTCTTTAAACCCCCCCAAATGTGAAAAGTTTTACCAATC
>NC_069399.1:3515736-3567724 GCF_026875155.1 Cherax quadricarinatus
TCAACCGTGTCTCCCTTAGATCCCTCTCCTACTACAGAAGCGTTTAAACATCCTTTTCCCTTTCAGTAGTGTTTTTTATCTTTATTTTTTAAAATATTACCCAAAAAAACCCTATTCAAAAAAATTTCCCTTTTTTTCTCCCCTTTTACAAAATTTTTTGGGGCGGGCCCCCTTTAAATAAATGATTTGATTAAAAAAATTCTTCATGAAAAATTTGCGTTTCTGTCTCCCCCACTTTGGGTTTTGTTTTGGGAAAAATACATGCACTTAAAAATTTCCAAAGAAAATACAGAGAATCACGAATATTAGAGGTAGGTGACCCCAAACCCACCCAGGGAGGTGTTTACGGTTACCAAGGCATGTAAAAACAAAAACCTGAAATTTTTTTAAACAGTGGTGGGTTTTTGCTGGTGTCTTTTTTTTCTGTCTCTTGAACTTTGCTAAAAAAACAGGTAAGTTTTTTACTTCTTTTTAACACTTGGGCCCACTTTTCATATTTTATATATATATTTATAAAAATAATATATTTTATATTAATTTTTTAAATATATATATATATATATAAATTTTATATTTTTATATAATTAAATTATATATATATTTATATATTTATAATATATATATATATATTTTATATATAAATATTTATATATATATTTATATTATATATTATATATATATGCAAAAAAACCACTCTGAAAGAATAGCAAATTCCAAGCGCTTTCGTACACTAAACATTTCAAGTTTTGATAATGTGAGTAGCCCACAAAAGGGGTTGGAATTTTTTATTCTTTCAGAGTGGTTGTTTTGCATATTTGAAATCACCTGCCCTGTGTTCTTATTGCATTTTATTTATATATATATATATATATTTATAATATATATTATATATATATTAAATAAATTTTTTAATTTATAATATATTTATATATAATTATAATATATATAAATTATATATATATATATATTTATTTATATATATATATTAATTTATTTTTATATCTTTTAAAATATATATATATTATAAAATATATATATATATTATATATATTTTATATATTTTATATATATATATATTATATAATTTTATATTTGGAGGGGGGTCCCCCTTTGGGTGTAAATTGGGGGGCCCCCTAGCCTCGGAGAAGTGGAAAAAAGGGCTTAAAGGGAAAAGAAAATTTGGATTTTTTCCCTGAACCCTTTTTGGATATTCCATTTCCCCCTACCACCCCATTTTTAAACTTTTTTTTTTTTTCCAATAGGAATATTTTATTACTAATATGGCACAGAAGTTTTAAAAGAGATACATTGTTGAAATAAAGGTGGCATATCGGTACATGTTTTTTACGTGTGTATCACCAAAATTTAAAAGGGGCAAAAAATCTCTCCAGTTTCCCCCGAGCTGGGGCTTTGTCCCCAAAATACAGCTTTCATTCCCCCTTTGAACAGCCGCACTGAGCCGGGGGAAAGGGAAAACTGGGGCCCCCGGGGGACCCCTAGTACCCTGAGGGAGTCTTTTTCCACCCTCCTTAAGGAAATTAGATGCACTCTTTCCCATAAAGCCAAGGGTTTTTGAGCCTATGGGAAAACATATTTAAAGATGGGCAAGTTCTCCATATTTTCTACTTTTGGGATCCCCAAAGGGGGGGGGTGGCAGTGCCCCCTTCCTCTCTGGTTTTATGGGGGGATAGGTTTTTAGCCAAGGTAAAAGCACATGTTAGTCCAACCCCCACCCGCTTCCATCTGTCCAGGCTTGGGAAGGGGGGATTTCCTCTGGACGCTTGGCTGCCCTAGATTTTGCATAGTTGGGGGGGGCTCCCCTTTCTGTGGGCATCCAGCTGTGTGAGGTCCCTTTTTTAAGTTTTTAACCTCCTCATGTCTTGCAATCTTTCCCTCGGATTTTTTCGGCACAAAGACCCTGGGACCCCAAACGGTTTTGCGGGTTCCTGCCACCAAAAAACCTGTGGGCGGCGAGAATAGGGGCGGGAAGTCGAAGGGCAAACCCGATGCGGAAAGGTCTGTGGGGCAAGGGGTGTGCCAAGGCTGGAGTTTGGGAAAAAAGCCAACAGAAAGTCCCCAAACATGGGGGGGCTCTCACTGCCAGGAGGCGGGGTCTATCCCCTTTCCCCGAACACCCTTTAAGCATCGGGGTAAAATTTTCAAAATTGGGGCCCTTCCCCGAAACGAAAGTTTGTAGTTGTTGGGGGGAGCAGGTTGGTTTTGAGCCCCTTAGATTTCCCAGATCATTGCTCCGGGCAATGAATTTTTGGTCCCGGCTCCAATCTTGTCCCTTTAAAATGTTCAGGGGGAATCCTGTACAAAACTCTCGGATGCAAAACACGAGGACCCAAAAACAGGTAAGCAATTTTGTGATGACTTCGCGGGCACCAAGCCCCCTGTTTGACTGGGGAAATGTTTTTTTGGTTCCACTGCCCCTCTTCAGAGGTTTAAAGGGGTTAAAATACTTTCGGAAAAATCTGCCTCAGAAAACTGTCATATTCGTGCAGTTTTGGGTTATTATTAAAAAAAAGGGGCACTTTTAGGAAAATGTCCCAAAATGGGCAGACTCAAGCACTTTGTGAGGGAAAAAAGGGACAAGGCATCCCTGGGTGTCCCGATTGCCCAAATTTGTTGTTCCAAATTTTCCTTAAAATCTTCCCAAATTTTTTCCTGAGAATTGGGGTCAATGGCATTGCCCTTTCCCCGAGGGGTCCCAGAAGACACTATTTTTTGGGGGCAATGGGTGGGTGCTCCCGGTAGTTTTGATCTCACTGCATTTTTCACTTGTTGATGACGAGATGATTTCACATTTGGATGGGTTCCGGATGGACCCCCTTTCCTGTTTCCCGGCAAATTTCCCGGGGAAGGTCATTTTAGGGGGACTCCTTTGTACCGCTAGGTTTTTATTTATCCCAGGAAACCCGAAGGGTTTAGCTCGCTGGTTTTAGTCTGAATGTGATTTCCCTAAATGCAATTTCAGAAGAGAAAAGGTGCAAGAGGATTTTCCTTGTTGGACCCCTCCCATGATGTGATTTCCCGTTTTCCAAAAGAAGCATTTATTCCTTGCTATACCCAGCTGAAACAAAAGGGAAGAGAAACCCGGAAAAAGTTCTTGCACTGCTGCTAATACCACGTCTCTTTTCAGGAGATTGAAAGCATTTTTTGAAATCTAATTTTACCACTGCATTGCCCCTCAGGCAGGTTGTTGATATATGCCCTTGTTGCATGAACCGCTGCTTCACTTCCTTGAGAGACCCCAAAGCCAAGCTGGTTTGGTTGAAGCTTCTGGTGCCTGTGCACGAATACTTCGCACAGCAGCTTTGGATACGAGGCGGCGTAAGGTTTTTGCCTACTGCAATTGCCGAATTCCCCCATCCTTCTTTTTAAAGTGCACAAATTTGTTGCACCAAAAAAGAAAGGTCTAATTTCATCGGAATCAGACCAGCCAAGGAATTGTTGACAAACCCTTGTGATCTCTGAAAGCAGTGTCTCTGTAATTTCCCCAATAACTGGATTAACCATTTCCTTTAAATGCTGTGGCCTTATTCCAGTGTAACCCCCAGCAGAGCCAGTGGGAACGACATTATTGCTTTGTAAATGTCTGAGTCTTCCACAATCAATGGTTCCATAGTGGGACAGAGGTGTTGGAACTGTTGGTGCCACTATATATATATATTTATTTAATATATATATATATATATATATATATTATATATATATATTATTTATATATATATATATATATAAATATAATATATATATATATATATATATATATGGAATATATTTATATATATTATATATATATATATATATATGTATATATATATATATATATATATATATATATATATAATATATATAAAATATACTTAAAGGTAGTAGGTTGGTAGACAGCAACCACCCAGGGAAGTATTTACCGTCCTGCCAGATGACTGTGAAACAGAAACCTGTAACTGTTTTGCATGATTGTAGGATTGCTGGTGTCTTTTTCTGTCTCATAAACACGCTAGATAACAGGGATATCTTGCTACTACCAACTTACACTTTGGTCACACTTCACAGACATGCACATGCATATATATAATACATACATCTAGGTTTTTCTCCATTTTCTACATAGCTCTTTTCTTCTTTATTTCTTCTATTGTCCATGGGAAGTGGAAAAGAATTTTCCTCCGTAAGCCATGCGTGTCGTATGAGGCGACTAAAATGCCGGGAGCAAGGGGCTAGTAACCCCTTCTCCTGTAGACATTTACTAAAAAGGAGAAGAAGAAAAACTTTATAAAAATGGGATGCTTGAATTTTGCGTGGATGTAAATGCGGATGACAAGAAAAAAGATGATTGCTGATGTTATGAATGAAAAGAAGTTGGATGTCCTGGCCCTAATCGAAACAAAGCTGAAGGGGGTAGGGGAGTTTCGGTGGGGGGAAATAAATGGGATTAAATCTGGAGTAAACTGAGAGAGTTTTGAGCAAGGAAGGGTAGCAGTAATGTTGAATGATCATTATGGAAGGAGAAAAGAGAATATGAATGTGTAAATGCAAGAATTATGTGGATTAAAGTAAAGGTTGGAAGCGAGAAATGGGTCATAATAAGCGTGTATGCACCCGGAGAAGAGAGGAATGCAGAGGAGAGAGAGAGATTTTGGGAGATGTTAAGTGAATGTATAGGAGCCTTTGAACCAAGTGAGAGAGTAATTGTGGTAGGGGACCTGAATGCTAAAGTAGGAGAAACTTTTAGAGAGGGTGTGGTAGGGAAGTTTGGGGTGCCAGGTGTAAATGATAATGGGAGCCCTTTGATTGAACTTCGTATAGAAAGGGTTTAGTTTTTAGGTAATACATATTTTTAAAAAAAAGAGGATAAATAAGTATACAAGATATGATGTAGGGCGAAATGACAGTAGTTGTTGGATTATGTATTGGAAGATAAAAGACTGTTGAGTAGACTTCAGGATGTACATGTTTATAGAGGGGCCACAGATATATCAATCACTTTCTAGTTGTAGCTACACTGAGAGTAAAAAGGTAGATGGGATACAAGGAGAATAGAAGCATCAGGGAAAAGGGGAGGGGAAGGTTTATAAAACTAAAAGAGGAGGCAGTTAGGGAAAGATATAAACAACTATTGGAGGATAGATGGGCCAATGAGACATAGGCAATGGGATCGAAAAAGGTATGGGGTAGGTTTAAAAATGTAGTGTTAGAGTGTTCAGCAGAATTTTGTGGGTTTCAGGAAAGTGGGTGCGGGAGGGAATAAGAGCGATTGGTGGAATGATGATGTAAAGTGAGTAGTAAGGGAGAAAAAGTTAGCATATGAGAAGTTTTTACAAAGTAGAAGTGATGCAAGGAGGGAAGAGTATATGGAAAAAAAAGAGAGAGGTTAAGAGAGTGGTGAAGCAATGTAAAAAGAGAGCAAATGAGAGAGTGGGTGAGATGTTATCAACAAATTTTGTTGAAAATAAGAAAAGTTTTGGAAGTGAGATTAACATTAAGGAAGCCTAGAGAACAAATGGATTTGTCAGTTAAAAATAGGAGAGGAAGTTATTAAAAAGGAGAGTTAGAGGTATTGGGAAGATGGAGGGAATATTTTGAGGAATTGTTAAATGTTTGATGAAGATAGGGAAGCTGTGATTTCGTGTATAGGCAAGGGGGAATAACATCTTGTAGGGGTGAGGAAGAGCCAGTTGTGAGTGTGGGGAAGTTCGTGAGGCAGTAGGTAAAATGAAAGGGGTAAGGCAGCCGGATTGATGGGATAAAGGTAGAAATGTTAAAAGCAGGTGGAGATATAGTTTTGGAGTGGTTGGTGCAATTATTTAATAAATGTATGGAAGAGGGTAAGGTACCTAGGGATTGGCAAGAGAAGCATGCATAGTTCCTTTGTATGAAGGCAAAGGGGACAAAAGAGAGTGCAAAAATTATAGGGGGATAAGTCTGTTGAGTATACCTGGTAAAGTTTGTGGTAGAGTTATTATTGAAAGAATTAAAAGTAAGACTGAGAATAGGATAGCAGATGAACAAGGAGGCTTTAGGAAAGGTAGGGGGCGTGTGGACCAGGTGTTTACAGTGAAACATATAAGTGAACAGTATTTAGATAAGGCTAAAGAGGTCTTTGTGGCATTTATGGATTTGGAAAAGGCGCATGACAGGGTGGATAGGGGGGCAATGTAGCAGATGTTGTAGGTGTATGGTGTAAGAGGTAGATTACTGAAAGCAGTGAAGAGTTTTTACGAGGATAGTGAGGCTCAAGTTAGAGTACATAGGAAAGAGGGAAATTATTTCCCAGTAAAAGTAGGCCTTAGACAGGGATGTGTGATGTCGCCGTGGTTGTTTAATATATTTATAGATGGGGTTGTAAGAGAAGTAAATCGAGGGTCTTGACAAGAGGCGTGGACTAAACAGATAAAGAATCACACATAAAGTGGGAGTTGTCACAGTTGCTCTTTGCTGATGACACTGTGCTCTTGGGAGATTCTGAAGAGAAGTTGCAGAGATTGGTGGATGAATTTGGTAGGGTGTGCAAAAGAAGAAAATTAAAAGTGAATACAGGAAAGAGTAAGGTTATGAGGATAACAAAAATATTAGGTGATGAAAGATTGGATATCAGATTGGAGGGAGAGAGTATGGAGGAAGTGAATGTATTCAGATATTTGGGAGTGGACGTGTCAGCGGATGGGTCTATGAAGGATGAGGTGAATCATAGAATTGATGAGGGGAAAAGGGTGAGTGGTGCACTTAGGAGTCTGTGGAGACAAAGAACTTTGTCCTTGGAGGCAAAGAGGGAAATGTATGAGAGTATAGTTTTACCAACACTCTTATATGGGTGTGAAGCATGGGTGATGAATGTTGCAGCGAGGAGAAGGCCGGAGGCAGTGGAGATGTCATGTCTGAGGGCAATGTGTGGTGTGAATATAATGCAGAGAATTCGTACTTTGGAAGTTAGGAGGAGGTGCGGGATTACCAAAACTGTTGTCCGGAGGGCTGAGGAAGGGTTGTTGAGGTGGTTCGGACATGTAGAGAGAACGGAGCGAAACAGAATGACTTCAAGAGTGTATCAGTCTGTAGTGGAAGGAAGGCGGGGTAGGGGTCGGCCTAAGAAAGGTTGGAGGGAGGGGGTAAAGGAGGTTTTGTGTGCGAGGGGCTTGGACTTCCAGCAGGCGTACGTGAGAGTGTTTGATAGGAGAGAATGGAGACGAATGGTTTTTAATACTTGACGTGCTGTTGGAGTGTGAGCAAAGTAACATTTATGAAGGGGTTCAGGGAAACCGGCAGGCCGGACTTGAGTCCTGGAGATGGGAAGTACAGTGACTGCACTCTGAAGGAGGGGTGTTAATGTTGCAGTTTAAAAACTGTAGTGTAAAGCACCCTTCTGGCAAGACAGTGATGGAGTGAATGATGGTGAAAGTTTTTCTTTTTCGGGCCACCCTGCCTTGGTGGGAATCGGCCAGTGTGATAATAAAAAAAATAATATATATATATATATATATAATATATATATTGTGTGTGTGTGTGTGTGTGTGTGTGTGTGTGTGTGTGTGTGTGTGTGTGTGTGTGTGTGTGTGTGTGTGTGTGTGTGTGTGTGTGTGTGTGTGTGTAATGTGCCTAAGGGTTTAAGTTGTTCCATGTGGATAGATGTAATGGGAAGGGGGGAGGAGTTGCATTAAATATGCGTGAAAATATAAACTTTTGCATAAAAACAAGCATAACAATAGACGGGCTAGTAACAGAATCTGTTTGGGTAGAGTTTGTAGAAGGTCAAGAAAAACTAATTCTAGGTGTAATATACCGACCTCCAGGCTTGGATCACGATAGAGGGAGACTTCTTTGGGGCGAAATTGTTAGGGCTTCTAGACACAATAACGTAGTGATAGTAGGGGATTTTACCTTTAGTCAAACTGACTGGAATTCTTTGACCGGTAAGCTGGAGTCCAGTGACTTTATGGAAACAGTTAACGGCTGTTTTCTGAAGCAGTGTATAACAGAGCCTTCCAGGGTAATAATTTGCTCGACCTAGCCTCGTCAAATAAGAAAACACTCGTTAATAATCTGGAGATCACTGCAGAGCTTGGCGCAAGTGATCACAAATCCATCGCTTTTAGTATTAACTGGGAATACAAGAATAATGATGATAAATTAGACTCATGTGCAAAACTTGGGTATCTTTATTGAGGAAATGTTTCGCCACACAGTGGTTTCATCAGTCCATGCAAAGGAGAACGCTGAAGAATAGAAGGAGTTTGAGGTAATCAGTCCCTCAGCCTTGAGTCGATGTGGTCAGCCCATCAGTCTTGAAAAGAATACAGCATATGTGCCACTTGCGTATCAATAAAGATACCCAAATGTTGCACATGTGTCTAATTTATCAACTTGTCGGTTCTCTGAATCATTCATCTACTCAAGAATAATGATAATACGGTGAAAATCCGGGATTTTTGTTCTGCCGATTATAGTGGGATTAGGGAACACCTGTCAAATCTCGATTGGGGTTATCTAGCTAATGATTTTATTGACGATGATCATACTTATGATTACGAAGGGATCTGCGTTCATGATTTTTTCTTAATAATGTACACCGTGCTCAGAGTATATACATTCCTGTATATACAGAGTATATACAGAGTATATACATTGTAGGAGAAAAGGGGAATTTATAGGCGCATCAGAAAATGAGAGGTTAACCTTACTGACCAATATGTTCAGCTTAAAAGAGAAGTAGAAAAGGGATTAGAAAGGATAAACGTGACTGTGAAATTAGAGTTGCTAATGAATCAAATACCAATTCAAAGAGGTTTTTTCAAGTGTATAGGACGAAGATGAAGGAAAAAGTAGGATCTCTGAAAATTGGTAATGGACAGCTGACAGATAACGAACTGGAAATGTGTTCCTCATTTAATGACTATTTTTTGTCAGTTTTTACACAGGAAATCATAAATGAGATTCCAAAAATTAACAATTATTCAGTTCCTGATGTATTCAAATTAACTAACATTACTGTCACGAGGGACATGGTTATCAAACAGATACACAAACTGAAGCAAAATAAGACCCCGGGGCCCAACGAGTTGTTTTCCAGGGAACTTAAGGAATGCAAGATGGAACTTAGTCAGCCATTAACGAGTGTGTTTAATGCGTCCATCCTTACTGGTGTTGTGCCAGAGTTGTGAAAGATGGCTAATGTGGTTCCTATATTCAAATCAGGGGACAAGTCCATTCCTTCAAATTACCGTCCAATAAGCCTGACATCTATAGTGGGCAAGTTACTAGAATCAATTATAGCTGACATTATCAGAAGTCACCTTGAAGAGCATAACTTGATAAATGAATCTCAGCATGGATTCACGAGAGGTCGTTCCTGCCTGACAAATTTACTGACGTTCTTCAATAGAACATTTGAGGCAGTAGACAGTGATAAAGAGTATGATATTGTTTATTTGGATTTTAGTAAAGCCTTCGATAGAGTACCTCACAAGAGACACTTAAGAAAAGTGGCAGCTCATGATATAGGAGGTAAAGTTCTAGTATGGATGGAGGCATGGCTTACCAATAGAAAGCAGAGAGTTTCCATTAATGGGGTCAAATCTGAATGGGGATTAGTCAATAATGGTGTTCCACAAGGATCAGTTTTAGGCTCTCTCTTGTTCATAATTTACATTAATGACCTTGATGAAGGGATTACGAGTGACATGAGCAAATTTGATGATGATACAAAGATAAGCTGTATGATTCATTCTGAGGAGGATAGCAATGAACTCCAGGAGGATTTGGACAAATTAATGTCTTGTCTTCAAAATGGCAGATGAAGTTCAATATGGATAAATGTAAGGTGAAGTAGAGTTTGATCATACAGAATGTGAAAAAGACTTGGGAGTCATGGTAAACAGAAATCTAAAGCCAACACAGCAGTGCCTAAGTGTGTGCAACAAGGCCAACAGATTACTAGGATTTATCTCAAGAAATATAAGTAACAGAAGTCCAAAAGTTATTTTACAGCTCTATACATCACTAGCGAGGCATCATTTAGATTATGCCGCTCAGTTTTGATCTCCTTACTACAGGATGGATATAGACTCATTGGAGAGCATACAGAGAAGAATGGCTGAAATGATTTACTGTGTAAGGAATCTCCCGTATAAGGATAGCCTTAAATCTCCACTATTGAGAGACGTAGAATGAGGGGCGATATCACTGAAGTGTATAAGTGGTTGACGGGCATAAGCAAAGGAGATATTAATAAAGTATTGAGAGTGTCGAACCAGAGAAGAACCAGAAATAATGGATTTAAGTTTGATAAACTTACATTTAGATAGGACATATGTAAATACTGGTTTACTAACAGAGTTGTGGATGCGTGGAACAATCTTCCCTGTAGGGTGATCGACGCTAGAACCTTGCGTAGCTTTAAAAAGAGATTGGACAAACATATGAGTGGGAAGGGCTGGGCTTGATTGGTGTCATTGGGTACGGGAGTAAATTGAAGAATTGAGACACTAATGCAACATATGGGAACCTTTACTGAAGAAACGTTTCGCCACACAGTGGCTTCATCAGTCCAATACAAAGTAGAAATGGGTAAGGAGAGGAGGAAATTGAGGTAATCAGTCCTTCAGCCAGGAATCGATGTGTTCAGTCCATCACTCCTGTAGAAGGTAGAGCATAGGGCCAGAGAGGTGGCTTATATACTGCAGTCAGGTGAGCCGAAGGAGGAGGAGGTGGGATCACAGAGGGACTTTCCACTAGTGTAAGTAGGTCGTCATCCAAAGGTTGGACAAGCGTTGAAGAAATCTTTGTAAAAAGATCCCATGAAGTTGCAGTGTCTGACAGATGTGATAAATGGTTTCAAAAAGCGACAAGTTAAAGAATTGAGACAATTATGCAACATATGGGAATGTGATGTGATATTTAAGAAATATCACGTCATATATTAGAGAGGGTATACATCATATTAGTAAGCGTGCTGAATATAATATGGAGACCAAGTAGTTTGGCTCTCTAGGCGTTGGACGTGTTGGTCGAATGGTGCAACTGCAGAAATATTTGTACCATCACGTGGAAAGCGAAGTTCTAAATCTATGAAGATGTCGCATTGGAAGCGTGCTGTGAATTTCATAATTTTACCATTGAAGTCTTTAATGGGAGTCATTCGCATGAAGAGTCCAGAGAACTGCTTGAGGTTTGCGTTGTTATGAGCAACCACTACTTGTTTAGAAGCTTTTATAAAAGTTCGGTTTCCACGCCATAGAGGAAGTATATTTGCTCCGGTATGTGATGTTTATTAAACCTCCTATCGCATAAAAATATGGGGACACGTCATATACTTACGTTTCGATATCTGAGTCGCTGTCTCCATCTAAAAGGTCATCGAGAAGAAAGATCCTCCAGTCTTTGGTATGGAAGTGGCGATGGAAAGTGGCTCTGATGAGTTCATGCTGGATGGCATCTGTTGAGTTGATGAAGTCTTCGTTGAAGAAGACCATGCAGAAGTAGTTGGTAAATAAGTGGGCCACATCGTACGGGTTTTCGCCGAGTAGTTGTTTTCTAAGGAAACGGTTAAGTTTGTTGTAGTTGTCCACTGTTAATTCGGTATTGTCTTTATAGTTGTATAGGTTGAAATCGTCTACCAATCCACTGTCACCTTTGGATGTAACTAGTTGCCATATCTCGAGTTGTTGTTTGGTAAATCCCATTTTTTCTAACGTCCTAACTGCGTGTCTCTCGTTGTCCGTCTGCAGATAGACTAATAGAGGCTAAGGGCATCACCATCATATATAGCCTGTGCGAAGCGCTTCGCAGTAGTAATAAAGAGTAGTCGTTTGCAGTTAGGAGATGTATTACTTCTAGGAGTTTGATGTTTGATAGGACTTGTTTTATTTGTGACTGTAGGACTTCTCTTGTTGGTACATCCACCAGTCGTATATCCGTTATTGGTGCTGGTTTCGTTTGGATGTTGTAGTCCTCTGTTCCTAGGTTGCCTGTTGTCCATATGATTTTTATCCATTTTAGCAATATAATGTTGTCTTTCTTGAGGTTCTCCGGGAGGTTTATGAAGTCTTGGCAAGTTTTCTTGCTGGAAACATTCTTCAATGTCAGGATGTTGCTGTTCTGCTTGTCTAAGTCTTGGTGTAGTTGGAGTCGTGGGGAGAATTTCTGGAGAAATTTTGTCTTCGTTGCTAGTGTGTCTGCGAAGGTTTTGAGGACTGCTTTCAGGGGTTGAAGGTTCGCTCGTAGGTATATTGTGTGGTTTCTCTTGTGTATTATTGTCCCATTCATGGTTGTTGGGAGCTGCTCCATGCTGTTCCATTGGGTGCTGGGTGGTGACTGGTGGGTTGTGGTTGGTGTCTGGTGTTTTTGGAGGTCTGAAATTGGAAAAGATGTTCTGTGGTTAGTCTGTGTGATGTGATGTTTATTAAACATCCTATCGTATAAAAATATGGAGACACATCATATACTTACGTATCGATATCTGAGTCGCTGTCTCCATCTAAAAGGTCGTGTATTATTGTCCCGTTCCGTGTTGTTGGGAGATGCTCCATGTTGTTCCATCTGGTTGTGGAGTGTAACTGAGTTGTTTTGGTCTTTGGTTGGTGTATTTGAGTCCCTGTAATGAGAAGAGATGTGTTCCTATTAATTATGGGATGTGATGTTTAATAAACATCTTACCGCATAAAAGTATGGTGAGAGAACATCGTACTTACATTTCTGAATCTCAAGAGCTATCTTCTGTAAAGAGGCTGTCGAGTAGGAAGATCCTCCAGTCCTTAGTATCCAAGTAGCGATAGAGTGTTGCTTTGATGAGCTCATCAGAAACTTGATGGGCGAGTCCCGCTGCGCGGGAGAGATTTCACAGTCACCTTTTTCTTGTTGCCAAATTTCTAACACTTGCTTAGTAAATCCCATGGTTGAACGTCAGAAGGAGCGTGCGGTCTATTGTAGGTATTAATCATTAAAAAAAGTTGTTTGTGAGTATGTAATCCCCGTAGGTATTAATCTGAGTATATTGAGAGAGATTGGGTAATAAAAAATATAATAATAATAGGCCGTTTATTATGTGATGTATACAAGGAAAAAAATGTGATAGGATGTTTAATAAGTATCTTATCGTATACTATATAGAGAAAACATCATATTAGTAATCATGTTGAACTTTATATGGAGACCATGATGACTGGTTTTCAAGGACTTGAACGTGTTGATCGAAGGGTGCGACTGTACTGAAGTTTGTGCCGTCGCGAGGAAGGCGTAGTTCTAAGTCGATGAAGATGTCACATTCGAAGCGGGCGGTGAATTTCATTATTTTCGAAGTGTAATCTTTAATGGGGGTCATCCTCATATAGAGTCCAGAGAACTGTTTAATATTAGCGGGGTTATGAGCCAGATATACTTGTTTCGAAGCTTTACCAAAAGCGCGTTGTCCCAAATAGTGGGAGAAGGTTTACTCCTGTAAGACCTCCTCGTTTAAACCAAGCGTCAGTAATAGGATCTATTGTGTAGGTTTTTCTGTCTCCAGCATGAAATTGTTCCATAGAGCCAAAGTTGTTAAGGATGCACTCAGGTGAAGTGAGGGTTGTACCGAGTGTTGCTAGGAGAGGATTTTCAAGTACTTTGTCTAAAGTTGTATCTTGAGGGAAGGTTATTTGGTCTAAGGAATGGTTTGTATCAAAGAAGATTTCCATGTATGGAGTCAAGTTGAAAGATTCTTTTCTACTGCTGTACCTGCTTCGGTCGTAAGTTCATGCCATAGGGGGATCATGGAGTGAAATGTTGCTCCTGCTTTGTGGACTTTGAAACCGTATTTTGCAGTCATACAGGCGAATGTAGACCATCTTACTGGAGTAGTAAAGAGTAGTCGTTTGCAGTTAGGAGATGTATTACTTCTAGAAGTTTGATGTTTGATGGGACTTGTTTTATTTGTGACTGTAGGATTTCTCTTGTTGGTACATCCACCAGTCGTATATCCATTACTGGCGCTGGTTTCGTTTGGATGTTGTAGTTCTCTGTTCCTTGGTTGCCTGTTGTCCATATGATTTTTATCCATTTTAGCAATATAATGTTGTCTTTCTTGAGGTTCTCCAGTAGGTTTATGAAGTCTTGGCAAGTTTTCTTGCTGGAAACATTCTTCAATGTCAGGATGTTGTTGTTCTGCTTGTCTAAGTCTTGGTGTAGTTGGAGTCGTGGGGAGAATTTCTGGAGAAATTCTGTCTTCGTTGCTAGTGTGTCTGCGAAGGTTTTGAGGACTGCTTTCAGGTGTTGAAGGTTCGCTCGTAGGTATGTTGTGTAGTTTTTCTTGTGTATTATTGTCCCATTCCTGGTTGTTGGGAGCTGCTCCATGCTGTTCCATTGGGTGCTGGGTGGTGACTGGTGGGTTGTGGTTGGTGTCTGGTGTTTTTGGAGGTCTTAAATTGGAAAAGATGTTCTGTGGTTAGTCTGTGTGATGTGATGTTTATTAAACATCCTATCGTATAAAAATATGGGGACACATCATATACTTACGTATCGATATCTGAGTCGCTGTCTCCTTCTAAAAGGTCGTCGAGAAGGAAGATCCTCCGGTCTTTAGTATTGAAGTGGCGAAGGAAAGTGGCTTTGATGAGTTCATGCTGGGTGGCGTCTGTTAAGTTGATGAAGTCTTCGTTGAAGAAGATCATGCACAAGTAGTTGGTAAATACGTCGGCCACATCATACGGGTTTTCGTCGAGAAGTTGTTTTCTAAGGAAACGGGTAAGTTTGTTGTAGTTGTCTACTGTTAATTCGGTATTGTCTTTATAGTTGTATAGGCTGAAATCGTCTAGCACTTCATGTCACTTTTGGATTTAACTAGTTGCCACACTTCGAGTGGTTGGTAAATCCCATTTTTCTAACGTCCGAACTGCGTGTCTCTCATTGTCTGTCTGCAGGTAGACTAATAGAGGCTAATGGCATCACCATCATATATAGCCTCTGCGAAGCGCTTCGCAGAGGCTATATATGATGGTGATGTAAACCTTGTATTTTGGTACTGGCCATACCCTCTACAGAAAACTCATCGACTACTTCAAAAAAACAACGGACTCAGTAGACGGTCCATGCCCATACGTGGAAGCAAAACGTCAAGAAAGAAAAGCAAATCAACCAGAAAAAACAAACGAATATGACTACATAAAAACCATCATTCATAACAAGAAAGCAACTACAGTTACTCAACTACTTAGATGACTAGAGCCAGACGAATTTCGCTTCATGTACGGAACTCTATCAGACAACCAATCAGAAACTTGATGAATGATGTTTTTTATGTAGTCATATTCGTTTGTTTTTTCTGGTTGTCTTGCTTTTCTTTCTTGACGTTTTGCTTCCATGTATGGGCATGGACCGTCTACTGAGTCCGTTGTTTTTTTGAAGTTGTCGACGAGTTTTCTGTAGAGGGTATGGCCAGTACCAAAATACGATATTCTTTCCTCTCCGTATCTGATAAGGTATAGAATCCATTTTCTAATAGATCTGACAACAGTTGTTGTTACTGTTGCTTCAGTTCTTGCTGCGTCGTTGAGCTGGAGGTAGTTGCAGATTGATGTTCTGATTCTTGCTGTGTTGTTATACGTCGTTTTGAATGTGATATGCCAGTGGTCGTTGTGTTCTGTGAGCGTGAAGCTTGGTTGTTTTCCTTCTCATCGAACGGGTCTTGTTCTGATAAAAGTTGCGTAGTCGTCATATTCTTCTTCCATTGGTTGATCATTTTCACTCTCTTCCAATCTCCCTGTGTCCATTTCGTCTTGTCCGTTGGAAGACCTTTCAGTAATGTCGGAAGATTCTGTGATATTTTGTTTCTGTCGTTTTCTGACTGGAGAGTGATGCCGTGGCCAGGGACATCTGCTTTTTCCATCGCCATTTGGAGAATGTCCGGTTGTTCCGGGCTGAAGAGATCTGCTTCGTTTATTGCTTGTTGTAGGATGTCTATGTTCGGGGGTTGATTCTCCTTGTTTTCGTGAGCTTCCAGGGCTTGGAGTAGTAAAGAGTCGTCGTTTGCAGCTAGATGTAATTCTTCTAGGAGTTGTGTGTTGGTTGGGACTTGGGGTATTTTGAATTGGAGAGGTTCCCTGTTGGGGATGTCGCCAAGTAGTATTTCCTCCAGTTGGGCTGGTTTCGTCTGGATGTTGTCTAGATCCTGATGGAGCTGTATCTGTAGTGAGAATTTCTGGAGAAATTAAGATTTCGTTGCCAGAGTGTTGTTAGGGCTGCTTTGAGGTGAAGAAGATTTGCTCGAAGATAGATCGTGTATTTCCTCTTGTGCATTATTGTCCCATTCCGTGTTGTTGGGAGCTCCTCCATGTTGTTCCATTTGGTTGTGGAGTGTAACTGAGTTGTTTTGGTCTTTGGTTGGTGTATTTGAGTCCCTGTAATGAGAAGAGATGAGTTCCTATTAATTATGGGATGTGATGTTTAATAAACATCTTATCGTATAAAAGTTTGGTGAGAGAACATCGTACTTACATTTCTGAATCTGAAGAGCTATCTTCTGTAAAGAGGCTGTCGAGTAGGAAGATCCTCCAGTCCTTAGTATCCAAGTAGCGATGGAGTGTTGCTTTGATGAGCTCATGCTGGAGTTCGTCTGTTGAACTGATGAAGTGGTTGTAGAAGAATACTGTGCAGAAGTAGTTGGAGAAGATGTGTGCGACATCGTATGGGTTGCCGTCGAGTAGTTATTTTCTCAGGAATCTTGTTAGTTTGTTGTAGTTATCCACTGTAAGTTCTGTTTCGTCTTTATAGTTATATAAGTTAAAGCTTTCTATCACTTCACAGTCCCTTTTTTCTTTTACTTGTTGCCAAATTTCTAACACTTGTTTAGTAAATCCCATGGTTGAACGTCAGAAGGAGCGTGCAGCCTGTTGTCCAGCTTCAGAAGAACTAATAGGGGGCCAGTGCATCACCATCATATATAGCTTCTGCGAACCCCCATTAAAGATTACAATGGGAAAATAATGAAATTCACCTCCCGCTTCCAATGTGACAACTTCATCGACTTAGAACTACGCCTTCCTCGCGACTGCAAAAACTTCAGTACAGTCGCACCCTTCGGTAAACACATTCAAGTCCTTGAAAACCAGTCTTCATGGTCTCCATATAAAGTTCAAAATGCTTACTAATATGATGTTTGCTCTATAAAGTATACGATAAGATGTTTATTAAACATCCTATCACATTTTTTTCCTTGTATACATCACATAATAAACGGCCTAATATTATTATAATTTTTATTAACCAATCTTTCTCTGTACACAGAGTAATACCTACGGGGATTACATACTCACAAACAATTTTTTTAATGAATAATACCTACGGGGATTACATACCTCATATCCTCACATCCTGTCTCACAAACAGCCTTTTGTCCCCCATCTCTCCCGTGCAGCGGGACACGCCCATCAAGTTTTTGATTTGTTGTCTGCGAAGCTTCGCAGAGGCTTGTGAGGGAAAAGTTCAACAGATAGGAGTAGCGAGCAAGTATATGGTAACAATAGTTTGATTGCCGGCTACTTGTTAAGGTAGGGGAAGTCTAGCTCTCGCTATCCCCCCCTTTCCCCCCCCCTTCCTTCCCCCCTCAAAGGTGACGTGTGGGGCTCCGGTCAAACAGTAATCACTCGACTCACAGCTCCCAGCACCACTGTAAGTACATGCCTGCTCATATTTTAGTGGACTTATTGGTTGAAAGCTTCACTTTTGACCAATAATAAGCTTAGTCCTTTCAGCCTTGATATCTCTTGAAGGTTTTAATAATCACCACGTCTTTTAGGTATTGTACTTATCATGGAGAGTGATTTCTTAAGCAGTGGGTAACCTGTCTCTCTTTACAGCTTGGAATGACAGATTGGGTCACCTGCCAACCAACGAGAAGAATTGATGGAGACGGACTAAAGTCCTGAGACGTCCCATGTTGGATCTATCTACCTGTTATGTATAGATGCAGGACATAACCCCTCATCATAGCAGTGGTAACGAACCTGCTTTCCTGTCATCTGGACTAATATTCACGGCTATAGACTGTGAAGAACGAGCCGGTGGGTTCTCACCAACACCTGCGACCCCCGCCCCCCACATCATCAGCAACAGCTACGATTTCAACAACACGCAGTGTCACCAACACCAGACACCCCAGTATCACTATATATATTAGAGTTGAGTTCAAATGTTATTTTTTTCATTTAATTTTTCATTTATCTTTCAAATAGGATATACCTTTCATGCTTCCTTGTTTTATGTTTGCTTTAATAAATAATAAAGTGTTTATCTTTGTGAATTATTAATTCTTTTTCTATTCATTAATTTTCCTGAGGAGGAGCCAGCCTTGGTAATACTGTCTGAAGTTGTTACAGGGCTGAGTAAGCCTTCACAAGGCTATATATGATGTTGATGCCCTACCCCCCTATTAGTTCTTCTGAAGCCGGACAACAGACCACATGCTACTTCTGACGTTCAACCATGGGATTTACTAAGCAAGTGTTAGAAATTTGGCAACAAGTAAAAGAAAAAAGTGACTGTGAAGTGATAGAATGCTTTAACTTATTTAACTATAAAGACGAAACAGAACTTACAGTGGATAACTACAACAAACTAACAAGATTCCTAAGAAAATAACTACTCGACGGCAACCCATATGATGTCGCACACATCTTCTCCAACTACATCGGCACAGTATTCTTCAACAACCACTTCATCAATTCAACAGACGAACTCCAGCATGAGCTCATCAAAGCAACACTCCATCGCTACTTGGATACTAAGGACTGGAGGATCTTCCTACTCGACAGCCTCTTTACAGAAGATAGCTCTTCAGATTCAGAAATGTAAGTACGATGTTCTCTCACCAAACTTTTATACGATAAGATGTTTATTAAACATCACATCCCATCATTAATAGAAACACATCTCCTCTCAGTACAGGGACTCAAATACACCAAACAAAGACCAAAACAACTCAGTTACACTCCACAACCAGATGGAACAACATGGAGCAGCTCCCAACAACACGGAACGGTACAATAATACACAAGAGGAAATACACGATCTATCTTCGAGCAAATCTTCCTCACCTCAAAGCAGCTCTAACAAAATTCGTCAACACTCTAGCAACGAAATCGGCATTTCACCAGAAATTCTCACCACAGATACAGCTCCATCAGCTGTGCAGTAGTTGGAGAAGATGTGTGCGACATCTTATGGGTTGCCATGAGTAGTTGTTTCTTAGGAATCTTGTTAGTTTGTTGTAGTTATCCACTGTAAGTTCTCTTTCGTCTTTATAGTTATATAATTTAAAGCTTTCTATCACTTCACAGTCACTTTTTTCTTTTACTTGTTGCCAAATTTCTAAAACTTGCTTAGTAAATCCCATTGTTGAAAGCCAGAAGGAGCGTGCGGTCTGATGTCCGGCTTCAGAAGAACTAATAGGGGGTAGGGCATCACCATCATATATAGCCTCTGCGAAGCCCCCCTACTAGTTCTTCTGAAGCCGGAAAACAGGCCGCACGCTCCTTCTGACGTTCAACCATGGGATTTACTAAACAAGTGTTAGAAATTTGGCAACAAATAAAAGAAAAAAGTGACTGTGAAGTGATAGAAAGCTTTAACTTATTTAACTATAAAGACGAAACAGAACTTACAGTGGATAACTACAACAAACTAACAAGATTCCTAAGAAAACAACTACTCGACGGCAACCCATACGATGTCGCACACATCTTCTCCAACTACTTCTGCACAGTATTCTTCAACAACCACTTCATCAATTCAACAGACGAACTCCAGCATGAGCTCATCAAAGCAACACTCCATCGCTACTTGGATACTAAGGACTGGAGGATCTTCCTACTCGACAGCCTCTTTACAGAAGATAGCTCTTCAGATTCAGAAATGTAAGTACGATGTTCTCTCACCAAACTTTTATACGATAAGATGTTTATTAAACATCACATCCCATCATTAATAGGAACACATCTCCTCTCATTACAGGGACTCAAATACACCAAACAAAGACCAAAACAACTCAGTTACACTCCACAACCAGATGGAACAACATGGAGCAGCTCCCAACAACACGGAACGGTACAATAATACACAAGAGGAAATACACGATCTATCTTCGAGCAAATCTTCCTCACCTCAAAGCAGCTCTAACAAAATTCGTCAACACTCTAGCAACGAAATAGGAATTTCTCCAGAAATTCTCACCACAGATACAGCTCCATCAGGATCTAGACAACAAAAACAATTATCTCCTACCATTCAACAATGTATCAAGCAAAAAGGCTCGCCAAGACTTTGTAAACCTCATGGAGAACCTCAAGAAAGACAGCATTATATTGCTAAGATGGATAAAAGTAATATGGACAACAGGAAATCAAGGAACGGAAGACTACAACATCCAGACAAAACCAGCCCAACTGGAGGAAATGCTACTGGGTGATATCCACACCAGGGAACCTCTCCAATCCAAAATACCCCAAGTCCCAACCAACATTCAACTCCTAGAAGAATTACATCTCCTAGCTGCAAACGACGACTCTTTACTACTCCAAGCCCTGGAAGCTCACGAAAACAAGGAGAATCAACCCCCGAACATAGACATCCTACAAGAAGCAATAAACGAAGCACATCTCTTCAGCCCGGAACAACCGGACATTCTCAAAATGGCGATGGAAGAAGCAGATCTCCCTCTCCACTACATCACTCTCCAGACGGAAAACGACAGAAACAAAATATCACAGAATCTTCCGACATTACTGAAAGGTCTTCCAACGGACAAGACGAAATGGACACAGGGAGATTGGAAGAGAGTGAAAATGATCAACCAATGGAAGAAGATTAGGACGACTATGCAACTTTCATCATCAGAACAAGACCCGTCCCACGAGTAGGAAAACAACCAAGCTTTGCGACCACAGAACACAGCGACCACTGGCATATCACGTTCAAAACGACGTATAACAACACAGCAAGAATCAGAACATCAATCTGCAACTACCTCCAGCTCAACGTCGCAGCAAGAACTGAAGCAACAGTAACAACAACTGCTGTCAGATCTATTAGAAAATGGATTCTATACCTTATCAGATACGGAGTGGAAAGAATCTCGTATTTTGGTACTGGCCATACCCTCTACAGAAAACTCATCGACAACTTCAAAAAAACAACGGACTCAGTAGACGGTCCATGCCCATACATGGAAGCAAAGCGTCAAGAAAGAAAAGCAAGACAACCAGAAAAAACAAACGAATATGACTACATAAAAACCATCATTCATAAAAAGAAAGCAACTACAGCTTCTTCCATCGCCATTTGGAGAATGTCCGGTTGTTCAGGGCTGAAGAGATCTGCTTCGTTTATTGCTTCTTGTAGGATGTCTATGTTCGGGGGTTGATTCTCCTTGTTTTCGTGAGCTTCCAGGGCTTGGAGTAGTAAAGAGTCGTCGTTTGCACCTAGGAGATGTAATTCTTCTAGGAGTTGTATGTTGGTTGTGACTTGGGATATTTTGGATTGGAGAGGTTCCCTGGGGGCGATGTCGCCCAGTAGTACTTCCACCAGTTGGGCTGGTTTTGTCTGGATGTTGTAGTCTTCCGTTCCTTGATTTCCGGTTGTCCATATTACTTTCATCCATCTTAGCAATATAATGCTGTCTTTCTTGAGGTTCTCCAGGAGGTTTACAAAGTCTTGGCGAATCTTTTTGCTTGATACATTGTTGAGTGTTAGGAGATAATTGTTCTTGTTGTCTAGATCCTGATGGAGCTGTATCTGTGGTGAGAATTTCTGGAGAAATTCCGATTTCGTTGCTAGAGTGTTGACAAATGTTGTTAGGGCTGCTTTCAGGTTAGGAAGATTTGCTCGAAGATAGATCGTGTATTTCCTCTTGTGTATTATTGTCCCGCTCCGTGTTGTTGGGAGCTGCTGCATGTTGTTCCATCTGGTTGTGGAGTGTAACTGAGTTGTTTTGGTCTTTGGTTGGTGTATTTGAGTCCCTGTAATGAGAAGAGATGTGTTCCTATTAATTATGGGATGTGATGTTTAATAAACATTTTGTAGATGAATGGTTCAGAGAACCGACATGTTGATAAATTAGACACCTGTGCAACTCTTGGGTATCTTTATTGAGGAGACGTTTCGCCACACAGTGGCTTCATCAGTCCATACATAGGAGAAACTTGAAGAACAGGAGGAGAATGAGGTAATCAGTCCCTCAACCTTGAGTCGATGTGTTCAGTCCATCATTCTTGAGTAGAATACGGCATATTAGCGGAGAAGCAGCTTATAAACCGTATGGCAGGAGAGCTGCAGCTTGCCTAATTCTTGGGCACGACCTACTTCCACATTGAACAAATGTGACACCACCTATGACTGCTGCACCTCTCCTGCCATACGGTTTATAAGCTGCTTCTCCGCTAATATGCCGTATTCTACTCAAGATTGATGGACTGAACACATCGACTCAAGGTTAAGGGACTGATTACCTCATTCTCCTCCTGTTCTTCAAGTTTCTCCTATGTATGGACTGATGAAGCCACTGTGTGGCGAAACGTCTCCTCAATAAAGATACCCAAGAGTTGCACAGGTGTCTAATTTATCAACATGTCGGTTCTCTGAACCATTCATCTACAAACCTGTCAGAACTCCTGCAGCTTCTTGGGATCTTAATACTTAGGAATTCTTCGCTTGCCTAATTCTTGGGCACGACCTACTTCCACATTGAACAAATGTGACCACCTATGACTGCTGCACCTCTCCTGCCATACGGTTTATAAGCTGCTTTTCCGCTTCATATGCCGTATTCTACTCAAGATTGATGGACTGAACACATCGACTCAAGGTTGAGAGACTGATTACCTCATTCTCCTCCTGTTCTTCAAGTTCCTCCTATGTATGGACTGATGAAGCCACTGTGTGGCGAAACGTCTCCTCAATAAAGATACCCAAGAGTTGCACAGGTGTCTAATTTATCAATAAACATTTTATCGTATAAAAGTTTGGTGAGAGAAAACCATACCCCCGGCCGGGATTGAACACTCTAGCAACGAAATAGGAATTTCTCCAGAAATTCTCACCACAGATACAGCTCCATCAGGATCTAGACAACAAAAACAATTATCTCCTACCATTCAACAATGTATCAAGCAAAAAGACTCGCCAAGACTTTGTAAACCTCCTGGAGAACCTCAAGAAAGACAGCATTATATTGCTAAGATGGATAAAAGTAATGTGGACAACAGGAAATCAAGGAACGGAAGACTACAACATCCAGACAAAACCAGCCCAACTGGAGGAAATACTACTGGGCGACATCGCTATCAGGGAACCTCTCCAATCCAAAATACACCAAGTCTCAACCAACATTCAACTAGAAGAATTACATCTCCTAGGTGCAAACGACGACTCTTTGCTACTGCTAGCACTAGAAGCTCACGAAAACAAAGAGAATCAACCCCAGAACATAGACATCCTACAACAAGCAATAAACAAAGCAGATCTCTTCTGCCAGGAACAACTGGACATTCTCCAAATGGCGATGTAAGAAGCAGATCTCCCTCTGAAGGACATCACTCTCCAGACAGAAAACAACAGAAACAAAATATCACAGAATTTTTCGACATTACTGAAAGGTCTTCCAACGGACAAGACGAAATGGACACAGGGAGATTGGAAGAGAGTGAAAATGATCAACCAATGGAAGAAGATTAGGACGACTATGCAACTTTCATCATCAGAACAAGACCCGTCCCACGAGTAGGAAAACAACCAAGCTTTGCGACCACAGAACACAGCGACCACTGGCATATCACGTTCAAAACGACGTATAACAACACAGCAAGAATCAGAACATCAATCTGCATCTACCCCCAACTCAACGACGCAGCAAGAGCTGAAGCAACAGCAACAACAACTGTTGACGGATCTATTAGAAAATGGATTCTATACCTTATCAGATACGGAGTGGAAAGAATCTTGTATTCTGGTACTGGCCATACCCTCCACAGAAAACTCATCGACTACTTCAAAAAAACAACGGACTCAGTAGACGGTCCATGCCCATACATGGAAGCAAAACGTCAAGAAAGAAAAGCAAGACAACCAGAAAAAACAGACGAATATGACTACATAAAAACCATCATTTATAATAAGAAAGCAACTACAGGACCCAACTGCTTAGAAGACTAGACCCAGACGAATTTCGCTTCATGTACGGAACTCTAGGCTCATCATACAAAGATAAATTACGAGCAGTCCTCATGTATACCAACATCGAAACAAGCCAAAATAACAGTTATAAAACTCTCATCCAAGCTCTTGAACAAGCGTCTAAATCACTACCACAGCCAATTCACATGGAATGGCTAGAATACCTTTACCGCGAGAATGATATAAACATCGTTCATCTACTAGCATGGTTTATCCTCATTGCAGAAAAGCAATTCAAGAAAATTAACACATTCGTACTTAATGGACCAACATGAAGCGGAAAATCCCTTACTCTGACTACAATATTCGATAACCTGAATAAAAGTGTAGTTACACGGAGTGGCGATGCAAGTCAATTCCACTTCCAAAACCTCCTCAACAAAAACTACGCCATCTTTGAAGAACCAAAAATAAGCCCTCAGTTAGTAGATGACTTCAAACTCCTCCTTGAAGATGCAACATTTGAAATAAACGTTAAACACTGCGAACCAGAACCACTAGAAAGAATCCCAGTTTTCATCAGCACAAATAAAACCTTGACTTCTGGGTTGGTCCTGTAGACGGTAACGCCCTCTACTCCAGAGCCAAAACATTCACACTTAAGAAAGAAATATATGACCTGAGTGACAGACCACAAAATCAGTTCATGCTCAAAGCCCCAACAGGGAGTATAACCTCTGACGACTTCCTCGGCCTCTTCTACAAATACAAGAAACAAATAGACTCATACATACATTAAGAAAGTAAAAGAAGATGGCAGACTCAACAGGTACACCATGAAAAAGAAGTAGACCTGATGAACAAGAAAAAGCACAAGGCTCAGGTGAAGGTGACGGTTATGTAGACCCATACCATTCCATCAAACTATCTCCAGGTTCATTCCATGTTCCAATCCGTCAAAGACGATACTACGAAATAACATCACCAGATAACTCCAACTCCATCTACTTCCTACCACTAGATGCCCTTGAATTCTACTACGCCTGTAAAGGAGCTGACGGAAAAGCAACAGACACAATAAGATGGTCTACATTCGCCTCTATAACTGCAAAATACGGTTTTAAAGTCCACAAAGCAGGAGCAACATTTCACTCCATGATCCCCCTATGGCATGAACTTACGACCGAAGCAGGTACAGCAGTAGAAAAGAATCTTTCAACTTGACTCCATACATGGAAATCTTCTTTGATACAAACCATTCCTTAGACCAAATAACCTTCCGTCAAGATACAACTTTAGACAAAGTACTTGAAAATCCTCTCCTAGCAACACTCGGTACAACCCTCACTTCACCTGAGTACATCCTTAACAACTTTGGCTCCATGGAACAATTTCATGCTGGAGACAGAAAAACCTACACAATACATCCTATTACTGACGGTTGGTTTAAACGAGGAGGTCTTACAGGAGTAAACCTTCTCCCACTATTTGGTGGACAACGCGCTTTTGGTAAAGCTTCAAAACAAGTATATCTGGCTCATAACCCCACTAATATTAAACAGTTCTCTGGACTCTATATGAGGATGAACCCCATTAAACATTACAATGGGAGAATAATGAAATTCACCACCCGCTTCCAATGTGACATCTTCATCGACTTAGAACTACGCCTTCCTCGCGACGGCACAAACTTCAGTACAGTCGCACCCTTCGATCAACACGTTCAAGTCCTTGAAAACCAGTCTTCATGGTCTCCATATAAAGTTCAACATGCTTACTAATATGATGTTTGCTCTACATAGTATACGATAAGATGTTTATTAAACATCCTATCACATTTTTTTCCTTGTATATATCACATAATAAACGGCCTAATATTATTATATTTTTTTATTATCCAATCTCTATATATACACAGAGTAATACCTAAGGGGATTACATACTCACAAACAACTTTTTTTTAATGAGTAATACCTACAACAGACCGCACGCTCGTTCTGACGTTCAACCATGGGATTTACTAAGCAAGTGTTAGAAATTTGGCAACAAGAAAAGTGACTGTGAAATCTCTCCCGCGCAGCGGGACTCGCCCATCAAGTTTCTGTTGAGCTCATCAAAGCAACACTCTATCGCTACTTGGATACTAAGGACTGGAGGATCTTCCTACTCGACAGCCTCTTTACAGAAGATAGCTCTTGAGATTCAGAAATGTAAGTACGATGTTCTCTCACCATACTTTTATACGATAAGATGCTTATTAAACATCACATCCCATAATTAATAGGAACACATCTCTTCTCATTACAGGGACTCAAATACACCAACCAAAGACCAAAACAACTCAGTTACACTCCACAACCAGATGGAACAACATGGAGCATCTCCCAACAACACGGAACGGGACAATAATACACGACCTTTTAGATGGAGACAGCGACTCAGAAATCGAAACGTAAGTATATGATGTGCCCCCATATTTTTATACGATAGGATGTTTAATAAACATCACATCACACAGACTAACCACAGAACATCTTTTCCAATTTCAGACCTCCAAAAACACCAGACACCAACCACAGCCCACCAGTCACCACCCAGCTCCCAATGGAACAGCATGGAGCAGCTCCCAACAACCAGGAATGGGACAATAATACACAAGAGAAACTACACCTACGAGCGAACCTTCAACACCTGAAAGCAGTCCTCAAAGCCTTCGCAGACACACTAGCAACGAAGACAGAATTTCTCCAGAAATTCTCCCCACGACTCCAACTACACCAAGACTTAGACAACCAGAACAACCACGTCCTGACATTGAAGAATGTTTCCAGCAAGAAAACTTGCCAAGACTTCATAAACCTCCTGGAGAACCTCAAGAAAGACAGCATTATATTGCTAAAATGGATAAAAATCATATGGACAACAGGCAACCAAGGAACAGAGAACTACAACATCCAAACGAAACCAGCACCAATAACGGATTTACGACTGGTGGATGTACCAACAAGAGAAGTCCTACAGTCACAAATAAAACAAGTCCCATCAAACATCAAACTCTTAGAAGTAATACATCTCCTAACTGCAAACGACTACTCTTTACTACTTCAAGCCCTCGAAGCAGAGGAAAACAAGGAAAACAACAACCAAAACATAGACATTCTCCAACAAGTGATAAACGAAGCAGATCTCCAAGACCTTCAACAACCAGATATTCTCCAAATGGTCATGGAAGATGCAGAGATACCTCTCCACGACATCACTCTCCAGACAGCAAACGACAGAAACAAAGTCTCACAAAATCTCCCAACATTACTGAAAAGTCTTCCAGCAGACAAGACCAAATGGACTCCAGGAGACTGGAAAAGAGTGAAGATGATCAACCAATGGAAGAGGAATTTGACGACTACGCAACGTTCATCATCCGAACAAAACCAGTCCCAAGAGGAGGAAAACAACCAAGCTTCACGCTCACAGACCACAATGACCACTGGCACATCACGTTTAAAACGAACTATAACAACACAACAAGAATCAGAACATCAATCTGCAACTACCTCCAACTCAACGACGCAGCTAGAACTGAATCAACAGCAACAACTACTATTGTCAGTTCTATTATAAACTGGATTCTATACCTTATCAGATACGGTGTGGAAAGAATCTCGAATTTTGGTTTAGGCCATTCCATCTACAGAAAACTCATCAACTACTTCCAAAAAACAACGGACTCAGTACACGGCCCATGCCCATACTTGGAAGCAAAACGGCAAGAACGAAAAACTAAACAACCAAAAAAAGCCAGTGAATACGATTACATCCAAACTCTCATTAGAAATAAGAATGTAACAACAATAACACAACTCCTCAAAAAACTTACACCTGATGAGTTTCGTTTCATATGTGGAACACTCGGTTCATCATATAAAAATAAATTACGTGCAGTGTTAATGTATACAAACATTGAAACCAGTAAAAATGACAACTTTATATCACTAGTCGAAGCCCTAGAACAGGTTTCACAAACAACTCCAGATGAACTAAACATGAAATGGCTAGAATACTTATATAAAGAAAATAATATCAACATCTTCCATCTCCTAGGCTGGATAATATTTATTGCAGAAAAACACTTTAAAAAGATAAACACCCTTGTCCTCAAAGGACCAACAGGTAGTGGAAAATCTCTTACTCTTACAATCATCTTCAATAACCTAAATAAAAGTGTTGTGACAAGAAGTGGTGATGCCAATTCCATTTCCAAAACTTCTTAAATAAAACCTATGCTCTCTTTGAAGAACCAAGAATTAGTCTTCAACTTGTTGACGACTTCAAACTACTCCTTAAAGGTGCAACATTCGAAATAAATGTAAAACACTCTGAGCCTGAACCACTCGAAAGAATTCCCATCTTCATAAGTACAAATAAAAATCTTGATGTATAGGTAGATCCAGCAGACGGAAATGCCCTATATGCAAGAACTAAAACATTTGTACTCAAAAAGGAGATAAAAAGCTTGAGTGACATTCCACAAAATCAGTTCATGCTCCAAGCTCCACCAGGCAACATTACCTCCGACGATTTCCTCGGCCTCTTCAGGAAATATGATAAAGAAATAGATACTTACATAAAACAAGTAAAAGAAGATGGCAGACTCAACATGTACACCGAGGAAATCAAGTAGACAAGATGAACAAGAACACGCAGAAGGTTCAGGAGAAGGCGACGGATACATAGACCCCTACAGATCAATCAGACTCTCTCCAGGAAGTTTCCATCTCCCAATTCGCCAACGTCGTTACTATGAAATTACATCTATAGACGACTCCAACACTGTCTACTTCATTCCCCTGGACGCCCTAGAATTCTACATCGCCTGCAAAGGAGACGGAAAAGCAACCGTCACAATAAGATGGTCTACCTTCGCATCAATGACTGACAAATATGGATTTAAAGTTCATAAAGCAGGAGTCACTTTCCACTCCATGATCCCCCTCTGGCACGAACTGACAATAGAAGCAAGTACTGCTGTAGAGAAAATTTCATTCAACTTAACACCGAACATTGAAGTTTTTTTTCGACACAAACCATACACTAGATCAACTGACTTTTCCAACTGGTACAACCTTAGACAACGTCTTAGGAAACCCTCTACTTGCAACAATAGCAACAACACCGGAATACCTCATAAATAACTTCGGATCTATGGAACAGTTCCATGCTGGAGATAGAAAAACCTACACTATCCATCCCATTACCGACGCATGGTTCAAAAGAGGTTCACTTACCGGAGCAAATATACTTCCTCTATGGGGTGGAAACCGAACTTTTATAAAAGCTTCTAAACAAGTAGTGGTTGCCCATAACAACGCAAACCTCAAGTAGTTCTCTTGCCTGTTCTTGCGATTGACTCCCATTAAAGACTTCAATGGTAAAATTATGAAATTCACAGCACGCTTTCAATGCGACATCTTCATAGATTTAGAACTTCGTTTCCCCACGTGAGGGGAAACAAATATTTCTACAATTGCCCCAAAAATTCAAACCAAAAAGGGTCCAACCCTAGAAGCCAAACTATTTGGGCCCTACATTTTAAATTTTTCACACGTTTACAAAAGGGAGTATACCCTCCAAATAAAAGAGGGTGATTTTTCTTGAACTCACATCAAAATATATTTTCCCAAAACATAAACATCATTTAAATAAAAAAAAAAAAAAAGTCTCAAATGATTTTTTACCCTTTAAACCCATTTTACAAACAACACAGAGTAATCCTTACGGGGATTACATACTCCCCAAAACACAAAAATAAAAAAAAAATGGTAATACCTATTTGGAAATTTACATACCTTTTTTCCTTATTTCAAATATCCGCAAACAGGCCTTTTTAGTCCCCCATCCACCACCCGCACAGGGGACATTCCATAAAATTTCTGTTTGGGTTTTCTGCAAGCCGTTTTTGCAACCCCCAACAAAATTTTTGATGGGGTGCCCCCCCCGGCTGGGTGGATAGGGAAAAAAAAGGAAGGTCGGGGTATATGACTTTAGGAAAAAAGGGTATGAAATTTCCCTTTTTGGGAATTACTTATTTTTTTTTATTTAGTGTTTGTTTTTTGAGAAATTTTAAACCCGTAAATTACTCGGGTGTTGTTTGTAACATGGGAAAAAAAGGATAAAAATTCTTTTAAAAGAGACTTTTTTTTGCTTTTTTTAAAGCGATGTAAATTTTAAGGCAAATATAATGTAAAAGGGGATGTTTAAGAAAAAACACTTCATATTTTAAAAGGGGGTATACATAAAATTATAAGGGTGCGGGAATATAAAAAGGAGACCAAGTATTTTTGGGCTCTCTGGGCGTTGCCTTTTTGGGTCGAAGGTTTCAATTTTAGAATATTTGAAACCAAACACGGGAAAGCGAATTTTCTAATCTATGAAGATGGGGCATTGGAAGCGTGCGTGAATTTCATAATTTTACCGTTGAAGTTTTTAAAATGGAGTCATTCGAAATGAAGAGTCCAGAGAACTGCTTGAGTTTGCGTTTTATGGGAAACCCCACTACTTGTTTAGAAGCTTTTAAAAAATTTTCGGGTTTCCACGCCATAAGGAAGTATTTTAATTTTCCCGGGTATGGGAAGTTTATTAAAAAACCTATCAAAAAAATTTATGGGGAAACATCATATACTTTTTTTTTCGAAAATCTATCGCTGTCCCCCTCAAAAAGGGTTCGTCAAAAGGGAAAGATCCTCCATCTTTGGTTTTTGGGAAAGGGGCGATGGAAATTTGGCCCCTAAAGAGTTCATCCCGGATGGCGCCTGTTGATTGATGAGGTTTTCGTTAAGAAGACCTTTGCAGAAGTAAGGTAAAAAAGGGGAAACCCCATCGAAAGGGGTTTTCGCATTAGTTTTTTTTTCAAAGGGAAACGGGTAAATTTTGGGTTTTATTATCCACTTTTAAATTTGGTATTGCCCTTTATAGTTGTATAGGTTAAATCGTTTTAGCACCCCACTGTCACTTTTGGGATTAAACTATTGCCACACTTCGAGTTGTTTTCGGTAAACCCCAATTTTCAAACTTTCGAACTGCTGTTCCTCCGTCTGCAGAAAACCCAAAATTTAGGGGCTAAGAGCATCCCCAAAATCATAAAAAACCCTGCAAATTTGCTTCCCCAGGGGCCCCTTTTTAAAAAAGTTTTCAAACAAGTAGGGGTTCCCCCAAAAACAACCAAACCTAAACCTTTCTCTGGCCCTCTTCATGCAAAATGACTCCCATTAAGCCCTTCAACGGTAAAATTATGAAATTAAAAAGCACGCCCCCAAATTTGCGACATTTTCCCAAGATTTAGAACTTTGCATTCCACGTGAGGGAAACAAAAAAATTCAACATTTGGAAAAACCATTCAACCAATACGCCCCAAGGGCCCGAAGAGCCAAACTTGTGGGAATTTGTTTTAAACGGATTTTTCATAATGAAACCTACCAATAAAAAAAACAAAGAAAATTTAAATTTTTTATCAACGTTCCCAAAAGACAAGTAGTGGAATTTGGGACACTTTCGTACCTACAACTTTTCATATCCACAATTGCCCAAAAACCTATTAATTAAAAATAAAATATGCATCCCCAAAAAAAATTCGGTAAATAAAAAATTTTTTGGACTTTTAAAAAAAAAAAATTAAAATAAATGATTATATACAAACACATTTACATAACAAAGGAAATAATCTTACAAACATTTCCCCCCCCAAATTTTTGCCCTGGAGATTAAGGGTAAATCAACCGAAAAACCCCCCCCCTGTCTACATTTTTTATAATAATACGGGCCCAGAACTTAAACAAAAATAAAATAGCCCATGTTTTTAGCTGGGAAAAAACCTGTTTTAAATCAAAATTACAGAGTCTTGCCCCGCCCGCCTAAATTTTTCCTCTTTAAAAGCAGGATTTCACCCCCAAACAATTTCGGCTCCAAATTTGAGAGGGCACCCAAAAATTTTTCCCTTTTAGGGGCCAACAAAAATTTAACCCATTTACACAAACTTTTTGGGGGTTAGGCCAGTTCAAAAAAGGCGATTCTTTTCTCGCGGTCCCGCAAAATTTTTTCCCATTTTTTTTATAACATAATTTTTTTTTTAAATACATATGGGCCACTTTTTAAACATAAAATTTACTGTATTTTCTGGAAAAAACCCCCAGTATTTTCCACCCCTGCGGCTGGGCAAAGTTTTTTCCCAAACACTAAAATTGAAACATTTGGAAAAGGGGAACGGGGTTACATATAGATCGGGTTTCCCAAACACGGCAAACAAAAAAACACAAGATTTAATCACCCTTTTTTACATTTTGCCGCCCTTTGGGTTTCCAAAAGGGTTTTCCCTAATAAAATTTTTAAAAGGGGTTCCCTTGTATCCCATCACTCATTCCCTTTTTAAAAGGGGAAAATTTAGCACAATTAAATTTTTAGATTATGAGTTTTGGGGCAGAAAATTTAAAAAATTTAAAGCAAAATTAAACCCAATTCAGCTTTTTGTAACCACCTCGGGCCCCAATTAAATTTACATTTTTTCTCTAAATACAGTAAAAAAACTCTATATGGAACCTTTCAAAAATTTTTTTTTTTCCATCATAAAATTTTAAATCTCATTTCCAAAAGATTTTTTCCCCTGAAAACCCCTCTTCTTTCCCAATAATAAAAGAGGATAGGAAAATTTATACGAGAAAAACATCTTGTTTAGAAATTTAAACCCCAAACCTAAGAAACATTGGTTTAAATTTTTGAGTAAAAAGAATACAAAATTTATATCACGGATAAGAAAAGGACAAACTTTTGGGACCCGGGGCAAGAAAACCCAACGGGAAAATATAAAACCTTTATGAAAACGGGCCAAATTTAGCTTTTTTTCCCAAACCCAAACCCGGGCCTTTTAAAAACCATAAAACCAGCATTTACAAATTTACCCTAAGGTTAAACCTCGAAACAAGAAAATCAGCGGGTTTCCCTCCCCCCACCGGGTTATATAAAAAATGTTAACATATCTGCCCCCAAACTATTATATTTCCCTTTTGCATCTGATTAATTTAAAGCAACCTGTTTTTTTGAACGTACAAAAATTTTATTTGTTTCCTTTACAAAACCCAAATGAATTTATACCCAATATCAGAAAAAATTACAGTGTCGCAAAATATTTATTCCTGCAACAAAATTTCTTATAAAATTTAAGCTAATTTAAACACCTACAAAAAAGGCTTTTTAATTTCCAACAAAGGAAAGGTACGTAAATTTAAATTTTAGACATTTTAAACCCTTTGGGACAAAAACGAGAGAAATAAAAACCAAATTACATTGAAGGAAAGCAACTGTTTTCCATACCCCATTTTTGGGAAAGCACCCACAAAAAAATGGGGAGTACATTTTTTCCCCTTTCCCGTTTTTGGCCACCGGCGGGGGAACCCCCAACTTGGGTTTTTTTTTCCCAAAATCCCCTTTTTTTTTTCATCCCCCTGTTAATAAAATTCCTCAGGAAAAAATTTCATCCCAAGCACATTTAAGTTTTCATTTTCCCCTGAATTAATAATTTTCCCTCTTATAGAAAGGGGGAAACCCCTTTTAAACCTTTTGGGACCCAAAACTTTTTGGAAAAACTACAGCAACAAAACCTCTTATTTAAATTTTTTGGGGCAACGGAATTTTTGGGTTTTTAAAATTTAAAAAATCCTCTCAGAAACCCCCAAGTTTCCCAATACATTACTACATTTTGGCATTTTCATCTCCAGGGGAATCTTTAAATTACTTTGTTCTTAATTTGTGGGGAAATTTCTATTCCATCCCCTCAGAGGCATATTTGCACTTTAGCATTATTTTAAAATTTGCCTCTCCAAAAGTCATCAAAAGTTTTTCCCCTTCAGTTGAACGTCACACCCCCGGGAATTTCCACATAAAATTTTTTGCTCATTAATTTTCTCAATTTAAATTTCCAATTTTTTTTTTAATTTTTTTAAAGGGGTGCATTTATCGACCGGGTTGAAGTAGAAAGGACTGGATGAAACACCAAATAATACCTCCTAAATGTGAAAGGCTTTTAAGGGCTAAATTGGGGCACTAGGATTTTTTTAGGCCATAAAAATGCGGGTACAAACCCGGGCAGTCCCCTTGTAAAAACCCCCTTTTTAGGAAAAAATTTTCTTTTACCCGCGTAAAGGCCCTAATTCTTCATCCTGAAAAATTTTAATAAGGGTATCTCCTAAAATTTTTCCCTCAAAAGAAGGAAACCCGTTTATCAAAAAGTCCCTTTAAAATAAGGGCATTTTTGGTTTTTCTCCTGGGACTAAAAATTAAACACAATCCCCCAAAGGGGTTTGGCCCAAAAATCCTTTTTTCCCCCTCCGTGAAGTGGCAAAAAGTGCCATAAATTTTGGCTTGTTCCGGAGATTTCCTCTTTTATAAATTTTATTAATAATTTTTTCAGCAATTAAAAATCATTAAAAGGCCCGTTAACAATTCTGGTGTCTTACTCAAATTCGCGGGGCGAAACCTTTTTAAATTTTCCATATGCCTTTTTGTAATTAGTGGAAATTTTGGTTGGTTCAGTCTCCACGGAAAATTTGCACCCGGGGATTGTCCAATTCAAATTTTACATCTCTAAAGGAAATTTTCCTGATAAAAAAATCGTCTGGACTTTCTTTTAAATTTTTTATTTATTCCAATACGCCTAATTCCCCCAATTAAACACTGGCTCAAAACCATTTCCCTATGGAAGAAATTTTACAGGGGGGAAAGGGTTTCATGAGTAAACACACAGTTATGGAAAATTTTTAGTTTTCCCCTAGTCGTGCATTATTAATTTCGGGGGAATCCTAAACCTCATTACATGTCCTCCTGCAGTCTTCAAAAGGGGACACCAACCCTTTTTTAAACCCTACCCTTTTCAAAGGAGGCATAATAAACACTAAACCAAAAAAAAAAATTTATTGGGCCAAAAGAATCCCCTCACTTTCACAATAAGGTGCTAAAAAAACCCTTATTTGAAAATCTTTCTGTAGCTTTACTAATTTCCTACTGTAGATTTTTTCTCTGGAAGCCCAACTACAATTCTGCATTTAAAACTTTTTTCTCATTGCCCAACCTGACATTACATAAACATGCATACAAATTTAGCCCTTTTAAAATTTGGGGAGAAAAAAAAGATAATTTTAAAGTTTGGGATCTCCCAACTGTTCTTTTTATCCATCAAAAACATTTACGTTTCATGAAAGTAAGCTGGGATCCCTGGTCCAATAATTTTATTTACATTTTTTTTATTTTTATTGGGCCTTTTTTTTCAACAATTTTTACCTGAAAACATTTTAAGGGACTTCAGCAAAACCACCCTTTTTAACAATTTTCACAAAATTTTTTTCATTAGCCCCGTTGTGGGCAGGATTGTCAACAATTTCATTTAAAAAAACAACCTTATCAAATAGGAAACCTTTTCACATGACTAATTTTTGGTTTTCTTTCCCTTTTTGACCCTTGATAACAAAGCCTAAATTTTGGGAAGACAAACCTTTTCATTGTGATTACCAAAAAACCTGAAACTTTTGTCAATTCCTCCAGGCTTTCAACTTTATCTTTCCCTGGAAATTTTAAAGCAATTTAATTCTAGAAAAAAAAAGTAACCCCCTTGCAGAAAAGAACCCAAACTCTCTTTTCTTTGCTTTGGTTTTTTTATTAACGGACCTTTCTCTTAGGGGTTTAAATTTTTCTCCTTAAACCCTTTTAGAATCATTATTTTTTGTTCCTGCTAAAGATATGCACCATGCACTATTTTTAGGAAATGAAATTTTTGGGTTATTACCTTGGGAAAAATTTTTTCCCCCCGTGAAAATTTTACAATACAACAAGTAATTAAGGTTGCAACTTTTAAAAAGAGTTAGGGTTTGGTTTGGGCCCGCAAAATGCACAATTAATTCATAAAGACCTAGTCTTATTTCCCCCCAAAACCAAAATAAACTTGTGTATTTGTCAAGAAAACCCTTCAATTTTTTTATAGTTTAATTTTTTCTGTACCATGGAAACCCAAAAACCAGTTGAATTTCCCTTTAGATTATATTTATTCTTAAAAATTTTGAGAGTGCTCTCCCCGTTTAAAAACCCAAACTGCTGTAAACCTTTGTAAGTTTTGTCTGGAATTTTTTAAAATTTAAAAATGAAATTTTACTAGACCAAACCCACTTTGTTCATATTACCCCAAAAGGAAACCTTTTAACAAGTCAACTGCTTTCCTTTTAAAGGGCACCCCACACTGGGGGAAGCTTGCAAAAAAATTTTGTGAGAACTCCCCCTTAAACCCTTTCCCTTTTAGGGAAAATAATTTTTGTTTTCACAGGCTAGGTCAAAACCCGTCATGCACAGCTGCCCTTTAAAAATTTACCAAAAAATTTCCTCCCCAATTTTTTCCTTTCCCAAATTTTAAAAAACAGGTAAACAAAAATTCTGGGGGTTTTTGGCAAAGATGAATTTATTTGTTGGAGCAGACTGATTAACTTCCTGGTTTAAAAACATTTTAAATTTTTTCAAGGCCGACTTTTTCAAGAAACTTTTCCTTTTAAAATTCCCTAAAAACTGATTAAAACATAAGATCTACTTTTATCCCCATTAAAACAAATTTAAATAACAAAATCCCCTTCATTTTTGGGTTTTAATATAATTTGGGATGAATCATATCCAATTTCCCTTAAAAACATTTTAAATTCAATTTTTTAAAACATCAGTATTCGCAGTTTTCCCAATTTATTAAAATTTCCCAAAAATTTTTTTTGTAAGCTTTGTTTTCATGCATTTTCTAGCTTGCAGTGATGCTTTTTTAATTTTATATTCCCAAAGTTTGTCCTTTTTACATTAATTTCCCCTCATTTTCCGCCATGATGCAAATTTTTTAAAATTCAACTCAATTAATAACACTGATTATGTACTAAATTAGCACTTTTTTTAAATTTAAAAACACAACTTACCTTTAAAAAAATCAAAAGGGTAAAACTTGACTTTGAAATTACATGTAAGAAAAAATTTTAATAAAAAATTTTAAAAACATAATTTAAAAAATGTTAGCCCAAAACTTGAGCTTTGTAATTACAAAAAGTTTTAAAAAAATTAAAAAATAAAATTTAAATTTACAATTTTTTTTAAACCAAAAGCCAGACTTGGCATATCAAAAAATTTAAAACAAAACCCAAAAAAAAAAAATCCCCCTTTCCAAAAATTTTTAATAGCCCAAAAAAAAAAAAATAACACAAAAAAATCTTTTTGCCACACTTGGCTTTCAAAATTTAAAAATTTTATAATTAAAAAATCCACTAAAACCCTTTGTAAAATTTTAAACTAATTTTCCACCTCCTGTCATTTCACATAAAATTAATTTAAGCAATTAAAAAAAATTAATGACTTCACAAAATTTCCTCCGGTTTAAGAAGAACCAATTTGGGAAATTTTAAAAGTGGAAAAAATTTCAAATTTTCTGGATTTTTCATAAAAGTACCTACCCCGAAAAAAACAAAGATAATTAATTTTTTATCCCAAAGATACATAGACTAGTAGAATTTTGGGCAAACCCAGGCGCAAAAAAATTTTCCCCCGGGGGAAACCTACAACGCCCTATCCCCAAGGTTTCTCAAAACCCATTAATTACAAAATTTAAAAAGCAAATTTCCAGGAATTTTTTTGGGAACTTAAAAAAATTTGTGGACGTAAATTAAAATTAAAAAATGATTATATACATACACATTTACCCTAAAAAAGGAGAATATATCTAATAACACTCACCAATTTTTCTGGAAAATTTAAAGGTTTTAACATACCAGAAAAAAACCCCCCGTCCCACAATTTTTGATAAAAATAAAAGGCCAGAACTAAAACAAATATATAGACATGACTTAGGGGGGGTTTTTTGGGAGTAATATCCTGTTTTTTTTTCTAATTTTTGGGGTCTTTTCCAGTTTTCCGATTCTCTCGTTATGCAGGAAAAGCACATCCAACAATTTTTGGCTCCTAATTTTTGAGGTGTCAGCCCAATTTTTTAAACCCTAAGCACGAAAAAAATTTTTCCCATTTTTCACTGACGTTTTGTGTTTACCCCTTTTAAAAAATGGCATCCTCTTCAGGGGAAAAAATTTCCCATTTTTTTTTTAACATAATTTTTATTAAATACAGGGATGGCCATCTATTTACATTTTAAATTTTCTGTTTTTTCCGGAAAATATAAACAGCCTTTTCCACAAAACTTCTAGGTCTACATATTATATTCAGCACGCTTACTAATATGATGTATACCCTCTCTAATATATGACGTGATGTTTCTTAAACATCACATAACATCATATTATGCCTTAACATCACATTGCTTAATAAAACAATAAAATGTCTCTAATTATTTTTTATCCTTTATTTCCCATTTTACAAAAAACACAGAGTAATACCTACGGGGTTTACATACTCACAAACACTAAATAAAAAAAATAAGTAATACCTATGGGGATTACATACCTTTTTTCATCACGTCATATATCTATGACTTCTTTTTGTCACCCTTCACACCCACGCAGTGGGACACGCCCATCAAATTTCTGATTGGGTGTCTCCAAAGCGCTTTGCAGACAACCAATCAGAAATTTGATGGGCGTGTCCCGCTGCGTGGGTGTGATGGGGGACAAAAAGCAGTGGTGGATATATGACGTAATGAAAAAAGGTATGTATTCCCCGTTGGTATTACTCATTTTTTTTATTTAGTGTTTGTGAGGATGTAATTCCCGTATGTATTGCTCTGTGTTGTTTGTAAAATGGGATATGAAGCATAAAAAATCATTAGAGACATTTTATTGTTTTATTAAGTGATGTGATGTTAAGGCACAATTTAATGTGATGTAATGTTTAAGAAACATCATGTCATATATTAGACACGGTATACATCATATTAGTAAGTGTGCGGAATATAATATGGAGACCAAGTATTTTGGCTCTCTAGGTGTTGGACGTGTTGGTCGAATGGTGCAATTGTAGAACTAAATGTACCATCATGTGTGTTGAGAAATGGCTTACCAGCTAAGATATAGTTTAAATATAAGGAACACTTAGCTGATAAAAGACAGCAAATCGTCTACACAGCCGCCCCTGCAGATGAGGTCTTGAATTGGTGTCAATGGGCTGTAATAGATCATATTATGTAAACAATAATTTACCCCTAGGGGGTGTTATGTCAGCATATTTCATTCACTTATTGCTGACAAACTTACTTGTGTGGACTCAAAAGTCCGCACCTCACCGCCGACTATAGGTTGATTACAAACTCCTTGCGACTCAAGAACTGGGCAGTCCCCCATACTACAAGAAATTCGTAACCTACCTTGCTCTTGTAGCATGAGCAATGGTGTTCTTCACACCTTCGACAGGTATCAGTGACTTGATAGAAGCTGAAGTGTCCTTGGATGTCCACGTCTTCAATAGTCTAGGAATACGCACACTGGTACACAATGTTCCACAAGATTTGTCTTTATTGTTCACAATCTTATCACTAATGAAGCTGATCACACTTCTCTGCAAGTGTGATCAACTGACCTAGTACTTTTGCTTCCTTGCCACTTCCTCCATGAAGCAAAGCAGAATGTTTGATTCTTGCTGTCTTAAGCATAGATAACAATGTACACTATCTTTACCATGGTAATAAAGTTCGAGCAGGATTTTCCTTAATTGTCCTGATAAGGTAAGAGATGGACTGTTTTGTATTAAATTACACTGTGCAACACTGGAGTCTTGCACGGAGTGGCGGTCGCTTGACCACGTTGCATACTGGTACTGCATCTGGGATCAATTACTTGCTGTAGCAGTAAACAAGATGCTTGTCCCTTCTGAGAGGGCTGGGCCACTCAGGGCTGAAAGGGACTGAACGGGGCTGAAGGGGCTGATACCCCCCACCTGGAGAAAATTTCTCCACACTGGTGGGCGGCGGATGTTTGCTGCAGGTGAACTATTCATCATTTAACATTAATTTGATTTTCTCACTCACCACCAGTGCTGCTTGCCTTTTCTGAACAGCTTTAGTCTGTGTGGTTTCTGGAGAATCACTAATTTTATTTTCAACACTGTGTAATTCTGACGGCACTAGTTTATTTATTGTCCGCTTATTCACTACACCTTTGCTTAAAACATCAACTGTCCTGATAATTCCATTTGCATCAGGATATATGGTCACAATTTTTCCAAGTGGCCATTGGGACCTCGGATCATCATTGTCAATAATCACTATGTCACCAGGTCTTAAGGACTTATGATTTTCAGGAACACCAGCTCCGTAGAAGTGTTCTCTCAATGAAGTGATATAGTCTTCTCGCCAAATTTTCTCCCAACGTTCAATCACTTTATTAAGGTGTTTGAATTTACGTCTGAGTTGCTCAGGTTCGAAATAAGTAGGATCCTCTATGATTTCTTTATCATTCATGGGAGGAACAGGTTCGAGCCTTCTGCCATGGAGTAAATGAGATGAACTTAAGACTTCTAAATTGTCCAAATCATTGGTAACATAAGTTAGAGGTCTGTTGTTGACTCTATTTTCTATTTCAGTCACAACTGTACGGAATTCTTCTAAGTCTATTCTCTGATGATGAAGAGTCTTCTTTAAACAACGTTTTACAATGCCGATCATTCTTTCATAAAATCCTCCGTGCCATGGAGATTTAGGAGGAATGTATCTCCAACGACAACTGCGTTGATTCAGCATCTGTTGTACTTCTGGTTGATCAAAGATCTTGCTTATATAAGCAGCACCAGCAACAAAGTTCGTTGCAATATCTGAAATCATCAGTCTGGGACATGCCCTTCTGGCTGCAAACCTTCTGAATAATTTGATAAAGGTTTCAGCAGACATGCCAGTGGCTACTTCTAGATGTACTGCTCTAGTCGTAGCACAAGTGAACAAACAGATGTACACCTTGATGGGAACTTTGTCAACTGTTTTGGTTAAAATTATTGGTCCAGTGTAATCTACACCTGTCACCTCAAATGGAGTGACATGACAAACTCTTTCAGAGGGATATGGAGGTGGACCTGGATACTGACATACTCGCATATCATAGTGATGACAAGTAATACAGTCCTTTATTTGTTTTTTCACACTTTGTCTACCTTGAGGTATCCATTAGGATTGTCGTATATGACAAAGTGTGTCAGCTACCCCACCATGTAACACGTTACTGTGGGCGTTTTGAACAATCAGTTTTGTTAGCCAATGATTCTTGGGGATCAATATTGGATGTATGGTTTCTTTAGGTAGTGAAGAATTATGAATTCTTCCTCGACATCTTATAATCTTTTCTGAGTCGAGATAAAGTCCTAAAGAATTAATCATAACAGGTTTCTTTGGGGATTTATCTTGTGTTTCTAGAAATTTATATTCTGTAGAGAAAACATCTTTCTGTATTAGTTTCACCCAGTATTTAATGGGTTCAAGACATTCATAATCAGGTTTTATTCCTTTAATGAATTTAAAGATAAGAGCTGTAACTCTTAAGAGTTTACCCAAAGATGAGTATTTAGATCCATCAATGACTATTTCTGTTGTGTCTGCAGTATTTACACATCTTATTTCTGCTGTGTTCAAGCAGACTGTTTCTTCTGGCATAATGTGAGCTTTTTGCTGAGGCCAGTTATTTTCATTAGAGAGCCAGTTCGGTCCGTGGAACCATAATTTATATCCACAATTTTCTTGAGTGGGACACCACGTGACAACATGTCAGCTGGATTCTCTTGGGTAGAGACGTGGAGAAAGAGATAATCTCTCTGCATCTCTTTCATTTCTGCTACTCTATTCTGTACATAGACCAGCTTACTCTTATTATTTCTTAACCATTGGAGAACTGTTTCATTATCACTCCAGGTCACGGTTTTTTTCAATAGTGAGATGATCAAGTACTTTGTTGAGATAGACAGCTAATTTTGTACCTACATAGAGTGCTGTCAGTTCCAATTGTGGTACTGTTCTGACCTTCAAGGGTGCTACCCTGGCCTTTGAAGTAATTAGTGTACTTCCTTCAGCATTACTCATGTAAGCTACAGCGCCATAACCTCTGGTTGACGCATCACAGAACACATGTAATGTGTGTTAGGTAAGACACATATGCAACAGTTAGGTATCTTTATTATGAAACGTTTCGCCTACACAGTAGGCTTCTTCAGTCAAGTACAGAAAAGTTGATAGAAGCAGAAGATACTTGAAGACGATGTAATCAGTCCATCACCCTTAAAGTTTTGAGGTGGTCAGTCCCTCAGTCTGGAGAAGAGCATTGTTCCATACTATGGAACAATGCTCTTCTCCAGACTGAGGGACTGACCACCTCAAAACTTTAAGGGTGATGGACTGATTACATCGTCTTCAAGTATCTTCTGCATCTATCAGCTTTTCTGTACTTGACTGAAGAAGCCTACTGTGTAGGCGAAACGTTTCATAATAAAGATACCTAACTGTTGCATATGTGTCTTACCTAACAACCTGTCGGTATTTTATACCATTTTAATGTTCACATGTAATGTGTACTTGTTTCCCTCTTGACCTATTTGTCTGGGAAATTTAATTTGATGAAGTTGTTTAAACTCCCTGGATATTTCATCCCATGTTTGACTCATTTCTAGAGGCAAGTTCTCATCCCATCCAATTTTGAGCTTCCATGCATCTTGCATGGAGGATATCAATGAACTCCAGGACGATTTGAACAAACTAATGTCTTGGTCTGAGAAATGGCAGATGAAGTTTAATGTGGATAAGTGTAAGGTACTTGCCCTTGGTAATGAAAATAACCCTCGAAGCTATAATCTAGGTGAAGTAGAGCTTGGTCATACAGAATGTGAAAAAGACTTGGGAGTCATGGTAAGCGAAATCTAAAGCCAAGGACAGCAGTGACTCAGTGTGCGCAACAAGGCCAACAGATTACTTGGATTTATCTCAAGAAGTATAAGTAACAGAAGTCCAAAAGTTATTTTACAGCTCTATACATCACTAGTGAGGCCTCATTTAGATTATGCTGCTCAGTTTTGGTCCCCTTACTACAGGATGGACATAGACTCATTAGAGAACATACGAGAAGAATGAACTAAAATGATTTACTGTGTAAGGAACCTCCCGTATGAAGATAGACTTAAAGCCTTAAATCTCCACTCTCTGGAGAGGCGTAGAATGAGGGGAGATATCATTGAAGTGTAAAAGTGGATGACGGGCATAAACAAGGAGACATTAATAAAGTACTGAGGGTGTCGAACCAGGTAAGAACCAGAATAATGGATTTAAGTTGGATAAATTTAGATTTAGAAAGGACATAGGTAAGAGTACTGGTTTTCTAACAGAGTTGTAGATGCGTGGAACAGTCTTCCCAGTAGGGTGATAGAGGCTAGGACCTTGGTAGCTTTAAGAGAGACTGGACAAATATATGAGTGGGAGGGGCTGGGTTTGATTGGTGTTGGGGGGTGCGGAGTTGTTTCTTGAGTAGCTTAGGTAGATGTCGTTCTGATAAGGACCTGCCTCGTATGGGCCAGTAGGCCTTCTGCAGTGTTCCTACATTCTTATGTTCTTATGTTCTTAAGTATTTTACCTTTTATGGTAATTGGTGAGACGAGTCCTAGAGGATCAAAACATTGTGATACCTCTGACAGTAAACTACGTTTAGTGAGTGTACTGCATGATTTATTGTTTATCCTTTTGAGACTCAAAGTATCTTCCTGTGTGTTCCAATTAAGTCCCGCAATATTGTTGCAATCAGGAATTTCAGCTTCAGGGAAATCTTCTTTGATAAGTTCCCTTAATTGCATTGAATTTGTATTCCACTTCCTTAGAGGCATATTTGCTTCTTTCATCTCCTTGTTAGCTTCTCTGTATAATGTTCTTCCCTCTTTTAAACCCCTCTTTCGATCTGATGAGGCTGCTCTTATTGCTACCAGGCGTCGTAAGAATCAGCTTCGCTTCCTACGTGACTGTCTTGCTGAACAAGTTCTGCACCTTCCTTCTCCCATTTCCTTAACCCAACCCACTGGGCACTCTCTTTCCTGATCATGCCCGTCTCCTACTTCAACAGCTCATTCTTTCTACTAGTCACAGGTTGAAGATGCCTTCTTTGCTTTCCGTCAGGGTCCAACGTGCTCTCTTTGCGGCTCTACCACAAGATCTGTGATGATGGTTTGAAAAACGACAAGTTGAAGATTGAGACACTTATGCAGCATATGGGAATCTTTATTCAGGAAACGTTTCGCCACACAGTGGCTTCATCAGTCCAATACAAAGAGGAAGGCGTAAGGAGAGGAGGAGAATGAGGTAATCATCCCTCAACCTGGAGTCGATGTGTTCAATCCCTCAATCTTGTAGAATGTACAGCATAGGGCCGTAGACGTGGCTTTATACTGAAGTGAGGTGACGTGAAGCAGATGGAGGCGGGGGTCATAGTGGTACCATCCACTAGTCGAAGTAGGTCACGTCCAAAGGTTGAACAAGTGTGAAGAATTCTTTGTAACAAGACCCCATGATGCTGCCGTGTCTGACAGTTGTGATGAATGGTTTGAAAACCGACAAGTTGAAGATTGAGACACTTATGCAGCATATGGGAATCTTTATTCAGGAAACGTTTTCGCCACACAGTGGCTTCATCGTCCAATACAAAGAGGAAGGCGTAAGGAGAGGAGGAGAATGAGGTAATCAGTCCCTCAACCTGGAGTCCCATGTGTTCAATCCATCAATCTTGTAGAATGTACAGCATAGGGCCGTTAGACGTGGCTTATATACTGTAGTGAGGTGACGTGAAGCAGATGGAGCGGGGTCATAGTGGTACCATCCATAGTCGAAGTAGGTCTACGTCCCAAAGGTTTGAACAAGTGTTGAAGAATTCTTTGTAACAAGACCCCATGATGCTGCCGTGTCTGACAGTTGTGATGAATGGTTTGAAAAACCGACAAGTTGAAGATTGAGACACTTATGCAGCATATGGGAATCTTTATTCAGGAAACGTTTCGCCACACAGTGGCTTCATCAGTCCAATACAAAGAGGAAGGCGTAAGGAGAGGAGGAGAATGAGGTAATCAGTCCCTCAACCTGGAGTCGATGTGTTCAGTCCATCAATCTTGTAGAATGTACAGCATAGGGCCGTAGACGTGGCTTATATACTGTAGTGAGGTGACGTGAAGCGATGGAGGCGGGTCATAGTGGTAACCATCCACTAGTCGAAGTAGGTCTACGTCCAAATGTTGAACAAGTGTGTGAAGAATTCTTTGTAACAAGACCCCATGATGCTGCCGTGTCTGACAGTGTGATGAATGGTTTGAAAAACCGACAAGTTGAAGAATTGAGACACTTATGCAGCATATGGGAATCTTTATTCAGGAAACGTTTCCCCACACAGTGGCTTCATCAGTCCAATACAAAGAGGAAGGCGTAAGGAGAGGAGGAGAATGAGGTAATCTCCCTCAACCTGGAGTCGATGTGTTCAGTCCATCATCTTGTAGATGTACAGCATAGGCCGTAGACGTGGCTTATATACTGTAGTGAGGTGACGTGAAGCAGATGGAGCGGGGTCATAGTGGTACATCCACTAGTCGAAGTAGGTCTACGTCCAAAGGTTGAACAAGTGTTGAAGAATTCTTTGTAACAAGACCCCATGATGCTGCCGTGTCTGACAGTTGTGATGAATGGTTTGAAAAACCGACAAGTTGAAGATTGAGACACTTATGCAGCATATGGGAATCTTTATTCAGGAAACGTTTCGCCACACAGTGGCTTCATCAGTCCAATACAAAGAGGAAGGCGTAAGGAGAGGAGGAGAATGAGGTAATCAGTCCCTCAACTTGTCGGTTTTTCAAACCATTCATCACAACTGTCAGACACGGCAGCATCATGGGGTCTTGTTACAAAGAATTCTTCAACACTTGTTCAACCTTTGGACGTAGACCTACTTCGACTAGTGGATGGTACCACTATGACCCCGCCTCCATCTGCTTCACGTCACCTCACTACAGTATATAAGCCACGTCTACGGCCCTATGCTGTACATTCTACAAGATTGATGGACTGAACACATCGACTCCAGGTTGAGGGACTGATTACCTCATTCTCCTCCTCTCCTTACGCCTTCCTCTTTGTATTGGACTGATGAAGCCACTGTGTGGCGAAACGTTTCCTGAATAAAGATTCCCATATGCTGCATAAGTGTCTCAATCTCCACCACAAGATCTCTGTAACCTTATATCTACCATTGCGTTTGACACTGCTCGCCTGAGTATACAAATTCATTCTTCTAAACTACAGAATAAACTTCAACGTCTCATCTCAGCTAGCTCTTGGTCTAAATTCTCCCTCACTGACTGTGTTACTAACTTGTCTTCTGTCTCACTCTCTCAGTATGAGCTTGAACTTCTTAGTTTTGGCCTTTCCTTTGCCACTTCGCCTACCCCTCGCGCTGGTATTTCCCTGATTAGCTCTTTTGATTCCCTTCGTCAGTCTCGCTCCCGTAATCTTCCTGACTTGTCCACTTTTCGTGGCGCTCTCCTTCCTGCTCTTGTTAGTCTGTTTTCTAAGAATCACCACCTTTCCCCGCCGTTACCAACCTGCCCTTTCTTCTTTTAAATCTAACACTAACATTTTCATACTATCTTCTGACGAAGGTAATTCGGTAGTTATCCTTGATCGCGAGGATTACCTCCGTAAAGCTGATGTCTTGCTCTCTGACTCACGTACCTACACTCCTCTCGTTTTCCAACCCTCTTGATCGCATCAAGAGAACTTTCAACAAGGAACTAAGGACTCTCTCCGACCTCTGTCCTCCTGACTTTGACCATGTTCAACGGTTTCGTTCCATCTGCCCCTCTCTTCCCTATTTCTATGGCCTTCCCAAAACTCATAAACCTGATATTCCTCTTCGTCCTATCATATCTTGTTAGGTAAGACAATATGCAACAGTAAGACATCTTTATTCCGAAACGTTTCGCCTACACAGTAGGCTTCTTCAGTCGAATACAGGGTGATGGACTGATTACATCGTCTTCACATCTCTACTGCTCCTGCCTACTTTCTGTATTCGACTGAAGAAGCCTACTGTGTAGGCGAAACGTTTCGGAATAAAGATGTCTAAAATGTTGCATATGTGTCTTACCTAACAACCTGTCGGTTTTTGTATACCATTTTGATGTTCATCTTGTCAGACACTGCAACCACGTGGCCCTCTTGGTACAGAAAACACCTTGGACAAAAACTTTTCAAGTGAGAAAGGGGTTTGGGTCTGAGAAAGGGACATGACCTCTCAGTTGCCTCTCACTACTACTATACTATACTACTACTACTACCCTGACCTCTCCTTCCCACAGTATTTAAGTCTCCGCACTGTCGCTTGATCTTCAGATAGTTCCTGACTATGGAACTGAACTTCTCCAGGCCCAGGGGTGACAACCTCAAATTCTACGACTTTAAGGTGATGGGACTGATTACATCGTCTTCACATCTCTACTGTCCTGCCCACTTTCTGTATTCGACTGAAGAAAGCCTACTGTGTAGGCGAAACGTTTGGGAAATAAAGATGTCTACTGTTGCATATGTGTCTTACTAAAAACCTGTCGGTATTGTATACCATTTAGATCTATCATATCTTCTAGAGGTTTTGTTCTTATTCTCTTGCTTTTTGGTTGTCCAAAACCCTCATACCTTTCTTGGTATTTTTCTCTGCCCACCTCCGTCACTTCAAGACTTCATTGAAGGGGTTTTTCGCTCTCTCCACCCTTGTAAGATGCTTAGTCTTGACGTTGAGTCCCTCTTCACCAATGCCCCTCTTGATGATGTCCTTGATTTCCTTAGGGAGAAGGCCTTGAAGGGTTTCTACATCCCCATATACCTATTAAAAGTCTTTCTTGATCTCATCCCCTCTGTGTGGACTCTAATTCCTTTTCCTCCAAGGGAAATATTATTCTAAAACCCTTCGGTTGTCGCTATGGGCTCTCCTCTCTCTTCTGTCCTTGCTAATCTTTACATGGAATACTTCGAGACTGTTCTTCTTCCTACCTCGATGTGCAAACCTTCACTCTGGCTCCGCTATGTGGATGACATCTTTGCTCTGGGGCCCTCATGACTCAATCTCTTCCAACCTTTTCTTGAAGCTCTTAATAATCTTGCCCTTCCATTAAGTTTAAAGCTGAATGAGAATCTAATTCCTTGCTTCCTTTCCTTGATGTCCATGTCCCGCTCAGATACAGGTTTTTCTTTCCGTTTACCGAAAACCTATGCACAGTGGCATGTAAAATTCACTACTTTTCCTATCATGCTTCCCCTGTCAAAAAGTGTTCTTATCTCCCTTTCTCGTGCCCTCCGCATCTGTTTATCCTCAGTTCCTTCCAGCAGAAATTTCCACTCTTCATAATTCGTTTTCCCGTCTTGGCTCCCTTCCCATTTCCCTAGACTCTGCCTTCTCACGAGCTAAACGTAATTTTTTCTCTCCAAACTCTCTACTCCCGGGAACTCTTCTGTCCTCTGCCTTCCCTACATCTCCGGTCTTTCTAATCTCAACAATTCTCACCGTCCCCTTTGACATCAAGCTTACTTTCCGCCAGACTAACACTCTTCGCACTAATCTCGTTCATACCTCTCCTCCCCCTTACAGATGTTCCTGGTGTCTACTTATTTCTTGTCCCCCTATCCTCCTCAATACTTTGGAGAAAACTGGCCGTTCTCTTTCTGACAGACTTAGGGAGCACAAAAATAGTGTTAGGTTTGCCGACACTAACAATGCTCTTTTCTGTCACGTCAGAGATCACAGCCATCCTATTAGATGGTCTTCTGCTAAACGTCTTCCCCACTTCCAACTTTAACAGTCGCCGTCTTGTTGAATCTTCTCTAATACACAACTTTCCTTGTATGAATCTTAGTCCTGGCTTCGTCTCTGTAGATGCCTTCCTCTCCCACTACATTGTAAAATGCTCCAAACTTCAGAACACCCGTGACTTAACCTGATTCCTCATTTTTCTTCTTCTCCCTATTCCCCTTTCCTCTTTCCTTTTTTGTCTATATTCTGTCGCGTGTTTCTGTTCCTTCATTATTTATTTCATCACTTCTCCTTCCCCCCACCTCTGTGTTCTTGCTCTCCCTCTGTGGGCACCTAGCTCCCTTGCAGTGCTCCCCTTTCTTTATATTTGACTGGCTCCTCCTCCTTAGTTCCCCATTACTACCACTACTACTACTACTACTACTACTACTACTACTACTACTACTACTACTACTACTACTACCACTACTACTACTATTACTACTACCACCACTACCTCTTCCTGCCTACATATAGCCGTCCTGCTCCACTTCTGGTTAGTGTGACTTTGTAAATGGTCTAAATCGGACCGAAACGTCGTCGTAAGCTCCTCTCTTCTATGTGCGGGTTATTAGTGTATCGTTCCAGTCACGGTATTGTGCCTTTTTTATTGATTTCAAATCCTTCTCTTTATTCACAGTACTTTGAAGGTTGTCCACATAGAAACTTTTCTTTAAGATTTCATTGAAGGGATTTTCAGATTTCTTCAAATGTGTATTTAGAGTAGCTTCTAGTAAGAATGGAGAGGATGTTGCACCAAATAATACTGATTTGAAAGGATAAGTTTTCACAGGACTTTGAGGATCATGTGGATTTTCAGGCCACAAGAATCGAGTATAATCTCTATCTATTTCTTGTAGTCCTGCTCTTAAGAAAGCTTTGGAAATATCAACCGTGTAGGCATATGGGTTTGTGCGAAATTTCATAAGCACGTCTCCAAGCTTCTCAGTTAGTGAGGGTCCGGTCATCAGACAGTCATTAAGACTTGCTACATCTTTATTTGCACGTGCGCTGCAATTATATACAACACGTAGTGGAGTGGTTTCAGAATCTTTTCTGACTCCATGGTGAGGGAGATAATGAGCTTCTGTCTTCAACTTATCTTCGACTACTTCCTCAATGAATTTATTGTCCAACTGTTCTTGTATGATATCATAGACAGTCAGTAGCTCTGGATTGTTCCTGAGCTCATGTGCTTTCATTTGTCCGAAAGCCATGCGATAATTGCTAGGCAGATGTGGTGGATTTAATTTCCATGGTAACCTAACCCAGTACTGTACATCTTTATATTTGACAGTGTCCAAATATTGGTTATAAGTCTGAGACTCTTGTGGGCTTGGTTTATTTCATCTACCTTCGCATCTAAATTCCACAAAAAAACTGGTCATTCATTTTTCCCGTATATAATTTTTGCTTGTACTGATCAGCGGTTTTTTCTCGTAAATATCATTTTCCACTGAATCAATACAGCTTTTTCCCACTTTGAGAGGGGAAAGGGAAATCAATTATGTGGCCTTCCCCCGCTGTTTTCGCAAGGAAACATTTTTACTTATATATTTTTCACAAAAAATGTTTTAAAAATCACTTCCCAATGATTAAACAATTCGACTAATTGTATCCCCCTTTTATGTAGGAAGGGTAACTTGACCTTAGTGCTTTCTGCTGCAACTGTTTCTTTTAAACCCCGGTTGCCGACTTAGGCAAACCATCTACTACCACGCTTCTACTGTCTTTTTCCTGTTTCAGAAAACAGTGATTTGGCTAGGTCATATGTTTGTTTCCCAGATTTGGAAAACCAGTATATCAACTGTATTTGGATAGGGTTGTTTATTCTTTTCTGCAACACTGTTTTCTTATAAGGACCTTTGTGACCCTTGTTTAAAAAAGTGTTAGCACATTGGTTTTGTGAAATTTTATTTAGATAATCAACTCGGCTATGGGAGAGCAGTTGCTTTAAACTTATCTCTCCATTTAATGCTGTTGCTTTTTTGATTTCCCGATTCTGTGGAAGTTTTTGGGTTTTTCAGCAAAGTATTTGGGCAAAAATGTGATGATTACCCTTGTTTTAAACACTTTTTCAGTGAGATTTTCCTCCTTGGTTCACCTAAACACTTGATGCCCTTTTCATTGAAAACACGTTGTTACGTGCCTCTTTGTTGTGTTTGGGACTACAATACTGTGCCAATGGTTCCTCCAAAGTACACATTTTTGGAGAACGTTTTTGTGTGACAGTTTGTTTTTCTGTCGTTGTATTCAATGAAAAGCCCATTTTGATTTCCCATTCTGTGGTTTAGTGGGAGTGGTATACTCTTTTTATACTGGGTTTTAAGGTTTATTATCCCGGGGTTTGTGGATTTTTCATCTTGTCTCGGTTTCTGCATGAAAACTATTGTTTGTAAAACCTTGCTAATTTCCCACAAGTGAAATAGCGTTTATTGAACATAAAATTTAAAGTTAAAAATTTGTGGTGACAACTTATTGTACAATACCCCTGATAAACCAATCACATTTCCCTTTGGTCATATTTAGCACTGAGATCGAGCTATTGTCTAATGTGATTCTAAAAGCCCGTTTAAATCTGAAAAAAAATGTTTGGGTGGCTTCAAGCTTGATATTAAGATGCATGTCTAACTTGGCCTTGTTTCCATCAAATAATTGTCTGCTAAGAACTAAAATTTGTAAATTCCTTTTCCCCGGAAAAAACTTAAAACAGTTCATAGGTTTCCCCCCTTTACAAAAATTTAAGTAAAGAATTAGATCTATCTAGTCGTTGTGAATTTACTTGGATGAAAAAAACTAATGAATTTTCTAATTATGACCCTTTGGGAAAAAAGGTAATGAAAGGTAGGTAAGCTTGGGTTAAAGGACCTTGTTGTTACAGGTGTAACAGGGTTTGACCCCTAGTTACAGTAGGTCTCTGGACAGGTTTTTGGCAGATAGCTTACTCCCGTCCACCTTTAAAAGTTGATTACAATGTATCCCAAAAAATTTTAATTTCATCCCCAGATGGTCTGATTTAAGAAAAT
>NC_069399.1:3568224-3586677 GCF_026875155.1 Cherax quadricarinatus
ATTTGGGAAAAACACTCGACTAAAGGGTTTAAAGGGGACTGATTCCCTCTTCTCTCCTGTTCTTCAAGTTTCTCTATGTATGGACTGATGAAGCCACTGTGTGGCGAAAACGTCTCCTCAATAAGATACCCAAGAGTTTGCACAGGTGTCTAATTTATCAACATGTCGGTTCTCTGAACCATTCATTACAAACCTGTCAGACACGGGCAGCTTCTTGGGATCTTAATACTTAGGAATTCTTCGTTTGCCTAATTTTTTGGGCACGCCCTACTTCCACATTGAACAAATGTGACCACCTATGACTGCTGCACCTCTCCTGCCATACGGTTTATAAGCTGCTTCTCCGCTCATATGCCGTATTCTACTCAAGATTGATGGACTGAACACATCGACTCAAGGTTGAGAGACTGATTACCTCATTCTCCTCCTGTTCTTCAAGTTCCTCCTATGTATGGACTGATGAAGCCACTGTGTGGCGAAACGTCTCCTCAATAAAGATACCCAAGAGTTGCACAGGTGTCTAATTTATCAATAAACATTTTATCGTATAAAAGTTTGGTGAGAGAAAACCATACCCCCGGCCGGGATTGAACCCGCGGTCATAGAGTCTCAAAACTCCAGCCCGTCGCGCTAGCCACTAGACCAGCTAGCTGGTCTGGGGGCTAGCGCGACGGGCTGGAGTTTTGAGACTCTATGACCGCGGGTTCAATCCCGGCCGGGGGTATGGTTTATTTGCAATCGTGTCATTACGATTTCTTAAGTCTTGGTGAGAGAACATCGTACTTACATTTCTGAATCTGAAGAGCTATCTTCTGTAAAGAGGCTGTCGAGCAGGAAGATCCTCCAGTCCTTAGTATCCAAGTAGCGATGGAGTGTTGCTTTGATGAGCTCATGCTGGAGTTCGTCTGTTTAATTGATGAAGTGGTTGTTGAAGAATACTGTGCAGAAGAAGTTGGAGAAGATGTGTGCGACAACGAATGGGCTGCCGTCGAGTAGTTGTTTTCTTAGGAATATTGTTAGTTTGTTGTAGTTATCCACTGCAAGTTCTGTTTCGTCTTTATAGTTATATAAGTTAAAGCTTTCTATCACTTCAGTCACTTTTTCCTTTTACTTGTTGCCAGGTATTAATCATTAAAAAAAAGTTGTTTGTGAGTATGTAATCCCCGTATATATTACTGTGTGTATATAGAGAGATTGGATAATAAAAAATATAATAATATTAGGCCGTTTATTATGTGATGTATACAAGGAAAAAAATGTGATAGGATGTTTAATAATTATCTTATCGTATACTATATAGAGCAAACATCACATTAGTAATCATGTTGAACTTTATATGGAGACAAACCATACCCCCGGCCGGGATTGAACCCGCGGTCATAGTCATTACGATTTCTTGAGTTTATATGGAGACCATGGTGACTGGTTTTCAAGGACTTGAACGTGTTGATCGAAGGGTGCGACTGTACTGAAGTTTGTGCCGTCGCGAGGAAGGCGTAGTTCTAAGTCGATGAAGATGTCACATTGGAAGCGGGCGGTGAATTTCATTATTTTCCCAGTGTAATCTTTAATGGGGTTCATCCTCATATAGAGTCCAGAGAACTGTTTAATATTAGCGGGGTTATGAGCCAGATATACTTGTTTAGAAGCTTTACCAAAAGCGCGTTGTCCACCAAATAGTGGGAGAAGGTTTACTCCTGTAAGACCTCCTCGTTTAAACCAAGCGTCAGTAATAGGATGTTTTTGTGAGGTTTTTCTGTCTCCATCATGAAATTGTTCATAGAGCCAAGTTGTTAAGGATGTACTCAGGGTGAAGTGAGGGTTGTACCGAGTGTTGCTAGGAGAGGATTTTCAAGTACTTTGTCTAAAGTTGTATCTTGACGGAAGGTTATTTGGTCTAAGGAATGGTTTGTATCAAAGAAGATTTCCATGTATGGAGTCAAGTTGAAAGATTCTTTTCTACTGCTGTACCTGCTTCGGTCGTAAGTTCATGCCATAGGGGGATCATGGAGTGAAATGTTGCTCCTGCTTTGTGGACTTTGAAACCGTATTTTGCAATCATACAGGCGAATGTAGACCGCACGCTCCTTCTGACGTTCAACCACGGGATTTACTAAGCAAGTGTCAGAAATTTGGGAACAAGTAAAAGAAAAAAAGTGACTGTGAAGTGATAGAAAGCTTTAACTTATATAACTATAAAGACAAAACAGAACTTACTGTGGATAACTACAACAAACTAACAAGATTCCTAAGAAAACAACTACTCGACGGCAACCCATACGATGTCATACTAAGGACTGGAGGATCTTCCTACTCGACAGCCTCTTTACAGAAGATAGCTCTTCAGATTCAGAAATGTAAGTACGATGTTCTCTTACCATACTTTTATACGATAACATGTTTATTAAACATCACATCCCATAATTAATAGGAACACATCTCTTCTCATTACAGGGTCTCAAATACACCAACCAATGACCAAAACAACTCAGTTACACTCCACAACCAGATGGAACAACATGGAGCAGCTCGCAACAACACGGAACGGGACAATGATACACAAAAGCAAATACACGATCTATCTTCGAGCAAATCTTCCTCACCTCAAAGCAGCCCTAACAACATTCGTCAAAACTCTAGCAACGAAATCGGAATTTCTCCAGAAATTCTCACAACAGATACAGCTCCATCAGCTGTGCAGAAGTAGTTGGAGAAGATGTGTGCGACATCATATGGGTTGCCGTCGAGTAGTTGTTTTCTTAGGAATCTTGTTAGTTTGTTGTAGTTATCCACTGTAAGTTCTCTTTCGTCTTTATAGTTATATAAGTTAGAGCTTTCTATCACTTCACAGTCACTTTTTTCTTTTATTTGTTGCCAAATTTCTAACACTTGCTTAGTAAATCTCATGGTTGAAAGTCAGAAGGAGCGTGCGGTCTGTTGTTCGGCTTCAGAAGAACTAATAGGGGGGTAGGGCATCACCATCATATATAGCCTCTGCGAAGCCCCCTATTAGTTTTTCTGAAGCCTGATAACAGACCGCACGCTCCTTTTGACGTTCAACCACGGGATTTACTAAGCAAGTGATAGAAAGCTTTAACTTATATAACTATAAAGACGAAACAGAACTTACAATGGATAACTACAACAAAGTAACAAGATTCCTTAGAAAATAACTACTCGACGGCAACCCATATGATGTCGCACACATCTTCTCCAACTACTTCTGCACAGTATTCTTCAACAACCACTTCATCAATTCAACAGACGAGCTCCAGCATGAGCTCATCAAAGCAACACTCCATCGCTACTTGGATACTAAGGACTGGAGGATCTTCCTACTCGACAGCCTCTTTACAGAAGCTAGCTCTTCAGATTCAGAAATGTAAGTACGATGTTCTTTCACCAAACTTTTGTACGATAAGATGCTTATTAAACATCACATCCCATAATTAATAGGAACACATCTCTTCTCATTTCAGGGACTCAAATACACCAACCAAAGACCAAAACAACTCAGTTACTCTCCACAACCAGATGGAACAACATGGAGCAGCTCCCAACAACACGGAACGGTACAATAATACACAAGAGGAAATACACGATCTATCTTCGAGCAAATCTTCCTCACCTCAAAGCAGCCCTAACAACATTCGTCAACACTCTAGCAACGAAATAGGAATTTCTCCAGAAATTCTCACCACAGATACAGCTCCATCAGGATCTAGACAACAAGAACAATTATCTCCTAACAATGAATCAAGCAAAAAGACTCGCCAAGACTTTGTAAACCTCCTTGGATAACCTACGAAAAGAAGACAAGCATTATCTTGCTAGATGGATAAAAGTATGTGGACAACAGGAAATCAAGGAACGGAAGGACTACAAATCCAGACAAAACAGCCCAACTGGAAGGGAAATACTACTGGGCGACATCGCTATCAGGGAACCTCTCCAATCCTAAATACACCAAGTTCAACCAAATTCAACTAGAAGAATTACATCTCCTAGGTGCAAAGACCGACTCTTGCTACTGCTAGCACTAGAAAGCTCACGAAAACAAAGAGTAATCACCCCAGAACATAGATCTACAAAAGCATAAACAAGCAGATCTCTTCTGCCAGGAAACAATGGACATTCTCCAAATGGCGATGTAAGAAGCAGTCTCCCTCTGAAGGGGAATCACTTCAGACAGAAAACAACAGAAACAAAATATCACAGAATTTTCGACATTATGAAGGTCTTCCAACGGACAAGACGAAATGGACACAGGGAGATTGGAGAGAGGAAAATGATCAACCAATGGGAAGAAGATAGGACGACTATGCCAAAAATTTTATCATCAGAACAAGACCCGTCCACGAGTAGGAAAAACCAAGCTTTGCGACCACAGAACACAGCGACATGGCATATCACGTTCAAATCGACGTATAACAACACAGCAAGCATCGAACATCAATCTGCATCTACCCCCAATCAAGGACGCAGCACGAGCGAAGCAACAGCAACAAAAATGTTGACGGATCTATTAGAAAATGGATTCTTATACCTTATCAGATACGGAGTGGAAAGAATCTAGTATTATGGTACTGGCCATACCCTCCACAGAAAACTCAACGACTACTCAAAAACAACGACTCAGTAGCGGTCCATGCCATACATGGTTAAGCAAAACGTCACTGGACAGCACCAAGCCCTACACCCCAGGAAAAAACAGCCGCATATGACTACATAAATCCATCATTTATAATAAGAAACCTACAGGACCCAATCTGCTTAGAGATAGACCCAGCGAATTTCGCTTCATGTACGGAACTTAGGCTCATCATCAAAGATAACTTACGAGCAGTCCTCATGTATACCAACATCGAAAACAAGCCAAAATAACAGTTATAAAACTTCTCACAAGCTCTTGATCAAGCGGTCGAAATCATACCACAGCCAATTCCACTTTGGGAATGGCTTAGGACTACCTTTACCGCTTGATGATATAAACTTCGCTTCATCTACATAGCATGGTTTTATCCTCATTGCAGAAATGCAATTCAAGGAAAATTCAACCACATTCGTACTTAATGGACCAACAGAAGCGAAACATCCTTACTCTGACTACAATTTCGAAACCTGACTAAAAGTGTTAGTTTACACGGAGTGGCGATGCAAGTCAATTCCCACTTCAAAACTCCTCAACAAAAACTACGCCATCTTTGAAGAAACCAAAAATAAGCCCTCATTTAGTTAGGATGACTTCAACTCCTCCTGAAGATGCAACATTGGAAAATAAACGTTAAACACTGCGACAGAACCACTAGAGAATCCCAGTTTTCATCAGCACATCTAAAACGACTTTGGGTTGGTCCTGGTATGTAGACGGTAAACGCCTTCTCAGAGCCAAAACATTCACACTTAAGAAAGAAACTATATGACCTGAGTGACAGACCACAAAATCAGTTCTTGCTCAAAGCCCCAACAGGGAGTATAACCTCTGACCGACTTCCTCGGCCTCTTCTACAAATACCAGAACAAATAGACTCATACATACATTAAGAAAGTAAAAGAAGATGGCAAGACTAAACGGTACACTGAAAGAGTTAGACCTGATGAACAAGAAAAAGCACAAGGCTCAGGTGAAGTGACGGTTATGTAGGACCCATACCATTCCATCAATCTATCTCCAGGATTATTCCATGTTCAATCCGTCAAAGACGTACTACGAAATCACATCACCAGATAACTCAATCCATCTACTTTCCTACACTAGATGCCTTGGAATTTTACTACGCCTGTAAAGGAGCGGACGAAAAAGCAACAGACACAATAGATGTAGTCTTACTTTCGCATCTATAACTGCAAAATACGGTTTTTAAAGTCCACAAAGCCAGGAGCAACATTTCATCCATGATCCCCCCTATGGCATGAACTTACGACAGAAGCAGGTCAGCAGCAGGAAAGAATCTTTCAACTTGACTCCATACATGGAAATTCTTCTTTGATACCAACCATTCTTAGACCAATAACCTTCGTCAAGATAAAACTTTAGACCAAGTACTTGAAAATCCTTTTCCAGCAACCACTCGGTACAACCCTCACTTCACTGAGTACATCCTTAAACAACTTTGGCTCCCTGGGAACCAAATTTCATGCTGGAGAAGAAAAACCTACACATTACATCCATACTGACGTTGGTTTTTAACGAGGAGTGTCTTACAAGGAGTAAACCTTCTCCCACTATTTGGGGACAACGCGCTTTTGGTAAAGACTTCAAAGACAAGTATATTCTGGATCATAACACACTAATATTAAACAGTTCTCTGGGACTTCTATATGAGGATGATACCCCATTAATACATTACAATGTGAGAATAATGAAATTCACCACCCGCTCCAAAGTGAAATCTCATTCGACTTAGATAAAAACTACGCCTTCCTCGCGACGGCACAAACTTCAGTACAGTCGCACCCTTCGTTTCAACCGTCAAGTCCTTGAAAAACCAGTCTTTCATGGTCTCCCATATAAGTTCAACATGCTTTCTAATATGATGTTTGCTTACATAGTATACGTTAAGGATGTTTATTAAACATCTATCACATTTCTTTCCTTGTATATATAACATAATAAAGGCCTCATATTATTATATTTTTTTATAATCCAATCTCTATACTATACCAGAAGTAATACCTAAGGGATTACATACTCACAAAACAACTTTTTTTTATGAGTAATACCTACAACAGACGCACCTCGTTATGACGTTCAACCATGGGATTTACTAAGCAAGTGTTAGAAATTTAGGGCAACATGAAAAGTGACTGTGAAATCTCTCCAGCGCAGCGGGACTCGCCCATCAAGTTTCTGTTGAGTCCATCAATGCAACACTCTATCGCTACTTGGATACTAAGGACTGGAGGATCTTCCTACTCGCAGCCTACTTTACAGAAGATAGCTCTTGAGATTTCAGAAATGTAAGTACGATGTTCTCACACCATTTTTCTACGATAGATGTTATTAAAATCACATCCCCATAATTAATAGGAACACATCTTTCTCATTACAGGGAATCAAAATACACCAACAATGACCAACAACTCAGTACACTCCACAACCAGATGGAAACAACATGGAAGATCTCCCCCAACACACGGAACGGGACAATAAAACACGGGCCTTTTAGGATGGAGGCAGCGACTCAGAATTCGAAACGTAAAGTATATGATGTGCCCCCTTTTTTATACGATAGGATGTTTAATAAACATCACATCAACAGGACTAACCACAGAACATCTTTCAATTTCAGACCTCCAAAAAACACCAGGACACCAAAACCACAGCCACCAGTCCCCACCATGTCCCAATGGAACAGCATGGAAGCAGCTCCCAACACCAGATGGGACAATATTACACAGAGAAAACTACACCTACGAGCGAACCTTAACACTGAAAGCAGTCCTCAAAGCCTTCGCCAGAACACTAGCAACGAAGACAGAATTTTCCAGAAAATTCTCCACGACTCCAACTACACAAGACCTTGGACAACCAGAACAACCACGTACTGACATGTGAAGAAAGTTTTCCAGCAAGAAAACTTGCCACGACTTCATAAACCTCCTGGAGACCTCAAGAAAGACAGCATTTATTGCTAAAATGGATAAAAATCATATGGACAAACAGGTCCAACGCCTAGGGGCCAAACTCTTGGTTAATATTATTATTCGCACGTTTACTAATAGATGTATCCCTCTCTAAAATGACGTGATGTTTTTGAACATACATCACTTTAATTGTGCCAAAACTCAATATTTAAATTTAAAACAAAAAAATGTCTCTAATGATCTTTTACCCTTTTATTCCCATTTTACAAACAAAACAGAGTAAACATACGGGGATTACAACCACAAACCAAATAAAAAAAATGGAAATACCTACGGGAATACTCCCTTTTTTTTCATTATTTAAAATATATCCGGACTGCTTTTTGTCCCCCTCACCCCGCACAGCGGGACATGTCCAAAAAATTTCGAGGGTTTTGTCTGAAAGCCGCTTTGCGACCCCCAATCAGAAATTTGAGGGGTGGCCCCGCGCGTGGGTGTGATAGGGGAAAAAAAGGAGTCCGGATATATGACGTGGGGGAAAAAAGGGGTATGTAATTCCTGTGGGTATTACTTTTTTTTTTTTATTTAGTGTTTGTTTGTGAGTATGTAAACCCCGAAGGATTACTCTTGTGTTTTTTGTAACAGGGGAAAAAAGGAAATAAAAATTCATTAGAGACTTTTTTATTGTTTTATTAAGCGATTATTTAAGGCATAATAAATGTGATGTGATGTTAAAAAACATCACTTCATATATTAGGAGGGTTACAATATTAGTAAGCGGCTGAATATAATATGGAGACCAAGTATTTGGCCTCTAGGCGTTGGACTTTTTGGGTCGAATGGTGCAATTGTAGAACTATTTGTCCCATCACGGGAAAAGCGAATTTCAATCATGAAGTGCCATTAAAAGCGTGCTGTGAATTTCATAATTTTCCGTTGAAGTCTTTAATGGAGTCACCATAAGAGTCCAGAAAACTGTTGGGGTTTTGCGTTGTTATGGGGAACCATACTTTTTTGAAACTTTTTTTAAAAGTTCGTTTCCAGCCATAGGGAATAATTTGCTCCGGTATGTGAAGTTTTTTAAACATCCCCATCGTATAAAATATTAAAACCCCTCAAAATCTTACGTTTCGAATCTGAGTCCTGTCTCCATCTAAAAGGGCGTCAAGAAGGAAAATCCTCCAGTCTTTGGTATTGAAGTGGGGATGGAAAATGGGTCGATAGTTCGCTGGGTGGCGTCTGTTGATTGATGAGGCTTCGTTGAAGAAAACCATCAGAAGTAGATGGTAAAAAAGGGACCACATCGACGGGTTTTTGTCGAGTAGTTGTTTTTTTAAGGAAACGGGTGAATTTGTTGTAGTTATCCACTGTTTTAATTCGGTTTGTCTTTATAGTTTTTATAGGTTTAAAACGTTTTAGCACTTCACTGTCACTTTTTGGGGTTAACTTTGTTCCCATTTTGAGTTGTTTTCTGGTAAACCCTTTTTCTAAATCTGAACTGCGTGTTCTTTTGTCCGCTGCAGTTAGACAATGAGGGTAAGAGCATCACCATCAAAAATTTAGCCCTGCGAAGTGCTTCGCAGAGGCTTTTATAAAAGCTTTAAAAAGTAGTGGTTGCCCTAACAACGCAAAACCTCAACATTCCCCTGGACTCTTAGCGAATGACTCCCAAGAACTTTAAGTAAATTAAAGAAATTTTAAACACGCTTAATGCCCGGGGGTTTCATAGATTTTTGAACTTTGTTAGGGATGGACAATGGTTTTAATTTTTAACCCAATTGACCAATACGTAAAGGGAGACCAAACTTTAAATTGATTTATTGGATGTTTATATGTTTAAAAAAAAAAGTTTTTTATTTTGTTAATAGGTAGGAATTTTGGGAAATGTATAAAATTATTAAATTGAGAATTAATTAAAATGAAAATGCTCCCCAGGAATTTGGTAAATATAAAATTTGGGGCTGTATTTTTAAAATTTAATAAAATGTTTTTATAATACCATTACATACAGAAGGGAGAAATTTCTTACAAACCCCACCAGTTTGACGGGAGTTAAGGTAAATCATACCAGAAAACCCCCTGTCACATTTATGTAAAAATACGGGCCCCAGAATTAAACATAAATATATGACATGCTTAGTGGGAGTAATCCCCTTTTTTTCACTAATTCGGTTTTTGTCCCATCGCCTGATTCTCTTTTATCAGGACTGCATACCCCAACAATTTCGGCCCCTTTTTGAGAGGTGTCACCCCAATTTTACCTTTGACACGAAATTTTTCCCCATTAACACAAGTTTGTGTTGACCAGTTAAAACGGGCAGTCCCTCTGGAGGCCAGAATTTCCCATTTTTTATAACATAATTTTTATTAAATCAGTAGGCCCATCTATTTACATATAACACGTATTTTGGAAAATAATCCAGTTTTTTCCCACACTGCGGCTGGGCAAGTTCGTTGCTAAACACTCAAATTGAACATTTGGAAATGGTGGGGGATTGGGTACATTGGATTTGGATCCCAGGCGAAATTTTACCAAGATTTAATCACCCTTTTTACATTTTGCCGTCCTTGGGGTCCAAAAAGTTCCCTAATAATTTAAGGTATTTGTACCCCCAACTCTTACTTTTTTGGGGCATTTACCCAAAATTTAAAATTTTGTTAGTTATGATTTTTGGGGCAGTAAGATAGGGTATTTAGCATAATCACCCTTCAGCTTTTTTAAACCTACCTCTCACCTAATTACTTGTTTCTCTAAATCATAACAATTTCTCTATTATGGAACCTTTCACAATTTTTCTTTCCATCATCAATTTAATCTTTTTCCATAGATTTCTTCCTGCCCTCTTCATCAATATTAAAGGGATATGAAAACTTATACAATTTCATTTTGTTTGAAATTTAAACACCAACTTGTTACTTGATTTTTGATAAAAGAAGAATACAATTTATATCACTGGATAAGAGGAAAAAAATTTTGGGCAGGGGGTCACAGAAAATTTAAACAGGGCAATATACACCTTTTGTCAGGCCTTAGCTTATTTACCAACCAACTCGGCCTTTTAAACCATGATACACATTACAAATTTAATAAGGTAAACCCCAGACAAAAATCAGCTGGATTCCCCTCACCAGGTATATTAAATGTTAAATATGTTTTGACCCAAACTTTTATACTTCTCTTGCTTGATTAATTTAGCGACTCTTTTTTTGTACTACACAATTTACTGTTTCCTTTTACGAATCCATTGTAATGATACCCAAATCAGACAAATTCAGGGGGTCGAAATATTTACCCCTGCAATTATTTCTTAAAATTTAGCAAATTTGCCCTACATAAATGGCTGTTAATTCCAAAAAGGTAAGGACGTGATTTAATTGGAGACATTTTAACCTTAGACAAACGAAGAAAAAAACCTTTTACTTTGAAGGAAGCAACTGCTCCATATGCCTTTTTTGAAGCTCAAAAAAAAATTTGGAGTACATTTTTTCCCATTCTATTGGCCCCCCTGGCGGGGAACCCAACTTTGGGAATTTTTTCATAATCACCAAATTAATTCACCCCGCCCTGTTAATGAAATTCCTCAGGTGAATTTCATCCCAAAGCACATTTAAGTTTTCATCTTCCTGTTTTAAATAATTTCCCCTTTAGTAAGGGGTGACACAAAAACCTAGTGGATAAAAACATTTGGAAACTTCAGCAAGCAAAACTCTCTTAGTTAATTTATTGGGCATACTGAATTTTTATTTTAAATTTAACAAATCTTCTCAGTATCCCAATTTATTCCCAATACTTACTACTTTTGGCACTTCATCCCAGGGTAATCTTTACTTACTTTGTTCTTTAATTTGGGCGAATTACTATTCCACCCCTCAACATATTTGCCTTTGCTTTTTTTATTACCTCCCCTAAGTCTAAACAGTTTCTTCAGTTGACGACACCCGGGGAATTGTCCACATAAAATTTTTTGCTCATTACTTTACTAAATGGACTTTCCTTTTTTTAAAGGTGTGCATTTTCGCCCGCTTGAAGAGGAAGGGACTGGATGTAGCCCCCAAAAAAATACCTCCAAAAGTGAAAGGCTTTCAGGGGGCTAAGTGGGTCATGGGATTCTCAGGCCAAAAGAAGCGGGTACAATCCCGGTCAGTCTCTTGTAAACCCCCCTTAGGAAAACTTTACTTTTGTCAGGGGTAAAGGGATAATTTTTCATCCGAAATTTTAAAAAGAATCTCCTAATTTTTTTGTCAACGACGGACCCGTCATCAAACACTTTAAAAATAGTCATTTTGTTACTCCGGCACTACAATTAAACACAATCCCAAAAAGGAGTGGTCTTAAATCCTTTTTCACTCCGTGATTGGCAATAGTGACCCTAAATTTTGGCTTGTTCAGGAGATACCTCTTCTATAAATTTTTTAATTAATTGTTCACAATTATATCATTATAGGCATTAACAATTCTGGTGTCTTACTCAGTTCGCGGGAGCTGAACCTTTAAAAGCCATAGCCATTCGTAAATTTTTGGGGGGAATTCTGGATGGTTCCTCCCACGGGAATCGCACCCTATGTCCAATTCAAAATTTTACTCTTCAGTATTGTTCCCGATAAAAGAATCTTGGACTTTCTTCATTTACATTTATTCCAATAATGCCCAATTCCCCCAATTTATGCAGGCTCAACACCATCCCATGGAAGAATTATACTGGGGGTACATTTCATAGTAAGACACACAGTTATGGTATTTTTTAGTTTCCTCTATCGTGCATTATTATTTCGAGGAATCCCACCATACTTACATGTCCCCCCGCCCTTTAAAAAGGGGGAACCACATTTCTTTACCCTACCCTTTACAAAGGGGGTTAATAGCACTACCTATCAAAATTTTATTGGGCCTACAGAACTCACTTACCAAGAGGTGCTAAATTTTCATTATGGAAAATCTTTTTGTAGCTTCTAAGTCCTACTGTAATATTTTCCTGGAAGTCTATCTACAATTACTGCATTAACATTTTTTTTTCATTTCCCCAACCCGACGTTAATAAAAAATGTCATACAAATTTAGCCCTTTTTTTCCGAGAGAAAAAACCCGATAATTTTAAAGTTGGGGATCTCCCATTGTCTTTCTACCATCAAGACATTTACGTTTCATGAAAGTAACTGGATCCCTGGGCCAATAATGATTTACATTTTTTTTTATTTTTGCCTTTTTTCATAAATTTTTTCCTGTCAAGGTAAGGTACTTCAGCAAAACCTTTTAACATTGCGCAATTTTTTAACATTAGCCCGGGTTTTGTCAGGGTTTTCAAAATTATCATTATTTTCAACAATTTTTCTAGCCTTTACACATACTATATGGTGTCTTCCTTTGTGACATTATAACAGAAGCTTTAATTTTGGGATGACAATCCTTTACTTTTTGAATAAACCCAAAAAACCTGATAATCTGTCAAGTTCCTCCCCTTTTTAACTTTTCATTCCATGAATTGTATATTTCAATTTTGTAGAAAAAAAAAGACCCTTGCAGAAAAGACAATCCTTTTTTTCTTTGACTGGTTTCTTATTAACTGGACTACCTTAGGAGGTAATTTTTCTCCTTACCCCTTTTGAATCATTATTTTTGATTCTGCTACTTGATATGCACCCTTTCAGCTATTTTTAGGGAAAAAATTTTTTATTATTACCATTGGGATAAATTTTTTTCCCTTTGTGAAACTTGACAGATACATCAGAGTTTTTTTGTGTTGCTCTTTAAAATGATTAGTTGGTGGTCTCAACTGCACAATTAATTTTTATAGACCTAGTCTTATTTCCTCCAGCCAAAATAAACCCTTTTGAAAATTTTTTCAAGAACCTTCAAATGTTTTATTTTATTTTATTCGTCCATGGCACTCAATAAACCCCTGATTCCTTCAATTATATTTATTACTTTAAAGTTTTGAGGTGCTCTCCGTTTAACTCTAAAAATGTGTAAACCTTTTTAAATGTGATTGGAGATTTTAAATTAACAAAATTTACTAGATCCAACACTTTGTTTTTTCCATAAGTGACCTTCAACAATCAAATGCTTCTTGTAAGAGTTCCCACACTGGGAAAGGGGTTTTCATGATATGTGAGCACTCCTCTTACCTGTCCTTTGAGGAAAAAAATTTTGTTACACAGGGTAGGTCAAACCCCCGTCGCACACTGCTTTAAAATTGCCAAAATTCCTCCCCAATTTTTCTCCAGAAATTTTAAAACAGGGAAACATAATTTTTGGGAGTTTTTGGGAAAGATTTTATTTTTTGGAGCAGACTGATTAATGCCTGGTTTACCATTTTTAATTTTTCCCCGCCCTTTACAAGAATCTTTTCCTAATTATAATTGATTAATCAAAATCTACTTCAGTCTCATCTACACAGTTTACTAACAAATCTCCTTCATATTTGTTTTAATATAAAATTTTAGAAACATATCTATTCCTTAAAACATCCCAAATGCAATTTTAAATCATCGTATTCGCAGTTTTTCTCGATTCATTAAAATTCCAAACATTTATTGTATGCTTTGTTTCATGCTATTTTTTACTGCGTGACTTTTTTAACTCTATATTCCCTTGTTTTTTCTTTACATTAATTTCCCCATTTTCAGCCAGATGAAAGTATTAAACAACTCAATTAATAACACGATTATGTACTAAATTATGACTTTATTAAGGGAAATCACAACTTCCTTTGAATAAATATAGCTACACTTTACTTTGAAAACTTGAAAAATTTTAATATAAATTTTAAATACATATTAATAATGTTAGCTACATTTTAGCTTAGTAATTACAATGTAAAAAATTAAATATAAAATTTAAATGTACTTAAATTTTAAAAATTTAGCCAAAATTGGCAAATAAAAAATTTAATAAATACAAATTAATAAATCCTTTCCAGAATTTGGGGAAAAGCAAAAATTTAAAATTATACAACAAATCTTTAGCCACACTTGGCTTTTCAAAATTTAAATTGTAATAATTTATAATCCATACACATTTAAATAAATTTGTTAAAATTAAAGCCACCTCCGGGCATTTTACATAAATTATTTAAGCAATTAACTAATTAATGACTTCACTAATTTACCTCCGGGTTTAAGAAGAACCAATGGGCAAATTAAATTGGAAAATTGCAATTATCTGGATGTTCATAATGTACCTACCCGTAAATAACAAAAAAAATTATTATTTTTCAAGTTAAAAGATAGTGGAATTTGGGACACCCAGGCGCAAAAAATGTCCCCCCTCGATACCTACAACTGTCTATCCACAAGTTGCTCTAACCTATTAATAAAAAGAAAATGCATTACCAGGAATTCTGGTAACTATAAAATTTGTGGACTGTATATTAAAAAAATAAAAGATTATAACATACCATTTACATAACAGAAGGGGAAATATCTTAATATCCTCCCAATTTTACGGGGAAAATTAAAGGGGTATCATCTCAGAAAAAACCCCCCCTCTACTTTTTGATAATAATACTGGCCAGAACTATAAAAAAATAAAACATGACTTACTGGGAGTAATATCCGTTTTCATCTAATTAGGGAGTCTTGCCCAGTTGCCGGGTTTTTCCTCTTTTATGCAGGACTGCCATCCAACATTTTCGGCTCCTATTTGAGGGGTGTCCCCAATTTTAAACCCTCTAGGCAGAAAATTATTCCCATTATTCATGACGTTTGTGTTGACCATTTTAAAACAGGGCGATCCCCTCTGCGCAGGCCGTTTTTTCCCATTTTTTTAACTAATTTTTATTAAATACAGTATGGCCATCTATTTACATATAATACTGTTTTTTTGGAAAAAAAACAGATTTTCCCAAAACTTTGGGCTACATATTATATTCAGCACGCTTCAAATATGATGTTTTCCCTCTCTAATATATACGTGTTTTTTCTTAAACAATCACATAACATCATATTATCCTTAACATCACATTGTTTAAATAAAAAAATAAAATGTCTAAAATTTTTTTTTATCCTTTATTTCCCCTTTTTTACAAAAAAACAGAGTAATCCTACGGGGTTTACAACTCACAAACACTAAATAAAAAAATAAGTAATACCTATGGGGATTAATACCTTTTTTCATCCGTATAAAATCTAGACTTTTTTTTGTCCCCTTCCACCCCGCAGTGGGACCCCCCCCATAAAATTTTCGATTGGGGTCTCCAAAGCGCTTTGCAAAAACCCAATCAAAATTTGATGGGCTGTCCCGCTGCGGGGGGTGGATGGGGGCAAAAACATGGTGATAAACGAAATAAAAAAAGGTATGTATTCCCCGTTGGTTTACTCATTTTTTTTTTTTATGTTGTGGGATGTAATTCCCGTTTGATTGCTCTGTGTTTTTTTTAAAAGGGGATATAAGCAAAAAAAAATCATTAGAGACATTTTATTGTTTTATTAAGGAGTGATTTTAAGGCACAATTTAATGTGATGTAATGTTTAAGAAACATATGTCATATTTTAGAAAACGGTATACATATATTAGTAAGTGTGCGGAATATAATTGGAGACCAATTTTTTTGGTTTCTAGGTGTTGGAGTTTTTGGTGAAGGGCAATTGTAGAACAAAATTTGACCACATGTGTTTTGAAAATGGCTTACCAGCAAGATATAGTTTAAATTAAGGAACACTTACTGATAAAAAAAGCAAATCGTTACACAGCCGCCCCTTGCAGATGAGGCTTGAATTGGTGTCAATGGGTGTAATAATCATATTATGTAAACAAAAATTTTCCCCCGGGGGTGTTATGTCACATATTTCATTCACTTATTGCTGAAAAACTTATTGGGGACTCAAAAGTCCGCACCCCACCGCCGACTTTGGTTTATTACAAACTCCTTGCGACCAAGAAACTGGGCAGTCCCCTACACAAGAAATTCGTAACCTACCTTGCTCTTTAGCATGAGCAATGGTGTTCTTCACCCTTCGACGTTCGTGCTTTAAGAAGCTGAAGTGTCCTTGGATTCCACGTCTTCAATAGTCTAGGGAAAACCCCCCGGTACACAATGTTCCCCAAATTGCTTTTTGTTCAAATCTTATCACTAATGAACTGATCAACTTTTCTGCAAATGGACAACTGACCTATACTTTTTCTTCCTTGCCACTTTCCCCCATGAAGCAAAGCAAATTTTGTTCTTGCTGTCTTTGCATAGAAACAAGTACACTATCTTTACCCGGTAATAAAGTTCGAGCAGGGTTTTTTCCCTTAATTTTCCGATAAGGTAAGAGATGGACTTTTTTTATTAAATTACACTGTCAACCTGAGCCTTGCACGGAGTGCGGCGCTTTACCCGTTTTCACTGGTACTGCATCTGGGATCAATTACTTGCTGTAGCATAAAAAAGATGCTTTTCCCCCCTTTTGGGAAAGGGCTGGGGCCATCAGGGCTGAAAGGGATGAACGGGGCTGAAGGGGCTGATACCCCCCACCTGGAGAAAATTTCTTCCCCCAAATGGGGGGGCGGGGGATGTTTGCTGCAGGTGAATATTCATCATTTAACATTAAATTGATTTTTTTCACCCCCCACCAGTGCTGTTTCCTTTTCTGAACAGCTTTGTCGTGTGGTTTCTGGAGAATCACTAATTTTTTTTCAACACTGTGTAATTCTACGGCACTGTTATTTTATTGTCCGCTTATTCACTACACCTTTGCTTAAAACAAAACTGTCCCGATAATTTCCATTTGCACAGGGTAAAGGTCACAATTTTTTTCCCAAATGGCCATTGGGACCTCGGTCACTTGTCAATAATCACTATGTCCCAGGGCTTAAGGGCTTTGATTTCAGGAAAACCAGCTCCTTAAAGTGTTCTCTCAAAGAATGAATGTCTTTTTCGCCCAAAATTTTTTCCCACGTTCAATCACTTTATTTAAAGGGGTTTGAATTTACGTTGAGTTGCTCAGGTTTGAAATAAGTAGGATCCTCTATGATTTTTTTATCATTCATGGGGGAACAGTTCGAGCCTTCTGCCTGGAGTAAAGAGATAATTAAGACTTCTAAATTTTCCAAATCAGGTAAAATAATTAGAGGTTGTTTTTGACTTATTTTCTTTTCAGTCACAACTGTAAAGGGAATTCTTTAGTCTATTTTCTGATGAAAGAGTCTTCTTTAAACAACGTTTTACAATGCCCATCATTCTTTCATAAATCCTCCGTGCCAGGAGATTTAGGAGGAATGTATCTCCAACGAAAAACTGCGTTGATTCAGCATCTGTTGTAAATTTGGTTGATCAAAATCTTGCTTATATAAGCAACCCCGCAACAAATTCTTTTCAATATCTGAAAACACAGTTGGACAGCCCTTCTGGCTGCAAACCTTTGAAAAATTATAAAGGTTTCAGCAGACATGCCCTGGCTATTCTAGATGTATGCTCTAGTCGTAGCCAAGTGAACAAACGAGTACACCTTGATGGGGAAATTTTGTCAATGTTTTGGTTTTAAAAATTTTTGGGCCGTGTAACTACCCGTCACCTCAAATGGGAGTGACATGACAAACTCTTTTTCAGAGGGAATGGAGGGGACCTGGAACTGACTACTCGATATCATAGTATGACAAGTAAAAAAGTCCTTTTTTTTTGTTTTTTTTACATTTTCTACCCTTTAGGATCCCCTTAGATTTTCGTATATACAAAGTGGTCGCTACCCCACCATGTAACCTTACTTTGGGGGTTTTGAAAAAATCAGTTTTTTTACCAAAGATTTTGGGGGCATATTGGATGTAGGTTTCTTTTGGTAGTGAAGAATTATAATTTTCCTCGACATCTTATAAACTTTTTGATCGAGATAAAGTCCTAAAAAATTTTAAACAAACAGGTTTTTTTTTGGGGATTTATTTTTTTGTTT
>NC_069399.1:3587177-3622668 GCF_026875155.1 Cherax quadricarinatus
TCGGGGACCTGTTAGGAATTTTTATAACATTCTTCACATCCCGAATTGATATAAACCGAACCTAATTCTTCAGGGGAAAAATCCCGCTGTCTGTAACCCCACGTGGAACCCTTTGGGGAAAAATCAGTTTTGCCCCTAAAAAAAGCGGGAAACGTTTGGCCCAGGGTTCTTCCCTTTAAGGGAAAAGGAGGGTTTTGGTTGCCTGGGGAAAAATTAATTCCGGGGTTTTTAATTTATCCAAAAACGAAAACCTTTGAAATTTAAAAAAGGAGCGGCTAAAAACTTGGTTTTGATCTATTACATTTTAAAATCTTACGACACAGAGCAACCCCGGGGGAATGCCCCCATTTTCGGTTTGCCTGCCCCCTCTCATCTGGACTTTAAAATGGAAAAGGCAAGACCTCATCTCTCGCCTGGCCCATCCGGATAGATCTTCATTTCAGCGGCCCTTAACATGGGAGGAATGGGGGTGGCCTTATTTTATGAAAAGGGCCCAATTTTGCAAAGAAAACCCATTGGGATCCCTTCGAGGACAGCTTTGAAACAAGCTTTTATGCCCAAGACGGGCAAAAAGCAGCAACTTCATCTGGCTGTACTCTTTTCCAGAACATCACTTCATCTGAGATCATATATACCCAGGATGCCTCGTATGGAACACATTGTATAGCATAATGATGTCATAGGAGATAAAGCAGTTCATTAAATGAAAATGCTGGCTCCCACAGATGGCTCCAACTTCATCCTGTTCCTAACTTGTCAATAAAGCTAGGGGATCCTTAAACCTTGTCAACCTGTGTAAAAAAGAGAGAGAGAGAGAGAGAGAGATAGTGAGAGATGAGAGACTACGAGAGGAAGAGAGAGATAGAGAGAGAGAAGCGAGAGAGAGAGAGATGAGAGGAGAGAGCGAGAGAGTACGAGATGAGAGAGAGAGAGAGAGTGAGAGAGAGAGAGAGAGAGAGAGAGAAGAGAGAGAGAGGAGAGAGAGAGAGAGAGATAGAGAGGAGAGAGAGTGAGAGAGAGAGAGAGAGAGAGAGAGAGAGAGAGAGAGAGAGAGAGAGAGAGAGAGAGAGAGAGAGAGAGAGAGGAGAGAGAGAGAGAGAGAGTGAGAAATGTGAGTGGAAAAAAGAAGAGCGTCAGGGTGTAAAAACAGTCTTCCTCTACTTAAAAAGGTCTGTCTGCAATAATGGTGTCAAAAAACCCCGATTGAGAGCATATTAAACCTAGTGAACTTCCAAGCTCTTTTTGGGATTTCTCTATTATCAAGGGAAACTGCAAAAATTATAGAACAGCAGTACGCTTCTAAGGCTGATTGACCCATTGTTCATAGGTCAGCGCTTCTTCTGATTATCAGTATAATAATAATAATAATCATAAGGCTGAGATATCACCTCACATGCAACATTACACTCGTTCATTATTACAATTTCCTCAATTTTTATAAGTTTATACAATAAATCTAATTTGTAAAACTTATGAACTAATATTCATATTAAAATCAATTCTATTTTTTTGAAGTTGATTCGATTATATTTCTCTCAACTATAGGAACTGTTGATATGAAATAGGTGTCATGGTTGAGAGTTTCAAAGTAAGCATATATTCAAGAAGGTTTTGTGGTAAGGGAGAGCCAACATACTCCTGGAGAATATGGTTTGTCTGTGTTTCTTCAATTTGTAAATAATATTTATGACAAGTTTAATAAAATTTATCCACTTTTGTTTTTTGTATATTTTAGATCATTCACTGCCTTCTTTAAATCTTCAAGATTTCTTCACTATGAAATCTGTGCTGAAATACGTAAACTCTGGAAAACATGGATGGGAATACAAAACGTTTAACTCTCTCCTGTGTGAAGAATAACAGTGTACTAAGAGCAGTTATTTGTTGGTTTTCTGTATATTTTGAATTTAAAATCGTGCTCGCTTATTTAATTAAACGTTCACAAAGGCATAGTGATTTTGCTTCAATTCAACAATAAACTTTATGGAAAGAAAATGGGATATTAATTCAAAAATCAATTAATGTTTATATTCTTATTTCTTGGCATTAAGCCATAAAACAATATTAACATTCTGTCCCACTTTAGCTTTACTGGGAAAGATTCTGTTAAGTAATCTTGTTCCAAAGTTTCTAACTTAAATGTAAAAGTATTATTGGTTTAGTTAATAAATTAATGCACCATGACTGATTTAAATAATTTCAAAATAATTAGTTCTTATGTCACTTCGTTGTTCACAAAAGTCCAGTTGAAGACTTAATTTCCTATCTGAGGATCTCGATTAATTTGAATTTAGAGTTGCCAGTACAACAATCATTGATCTTATTAAACAATGTTTGTTGGGATGGAATTTGTATTTAATGGCTAAATTTACATTCAAAAATTTGTATGTTCAATGGTATCCTATCTCACACCTTTCCTAGCAATTTGTACTTGGAATATTATGAAACATTACTGCTTCCCAGAATCCTTCCCGATAAAAGTAAATGGTACAGGTACGTTGATGATGTTTTATTTTTAGTGACAACTTATATACATGTAAGCCATTTCCTAGATGGAGCAAATATTCTAACCTTTTCCATAAAGTTTACTGACGGGTTTGAACATAATAACTCATTCCCATTTTAAGATGTTAGGGAATCATAATTTTAAATTAAAAATATAATGAAAACCAACAAATAGCTGTTCTTATGTGCACTATTATTCCTTACCTCACACTCTTCTGTATAATTCTCACTCTATTCTTTATCATTCTCACAATCTTCTGTGTCATTCTTACACTCTTCAAAATCATTCTCACACTTCTCTCTCATTCTCACACTCTTCTGTTTCATTCTCTCACTCTTCTCTATCATTCTCACACTATTCTGTATCATTATCACACTCTCCTGTATCTTCTGTATCATTCTTCTATATGATTCTCATTCTTCTGCATAATTCTCACACTCTTCTGTATAATTCTCACTCTCTTCTGTATCATTAACACACTCTTCTGTATCATTCTCACTCTCTTCTATATCATTCTCACTCTTCTGTATCATTTTCACATTCTTTTGTATAATTAACACACTCTTCTGTATCATTCTCACATTTTTCTCTATCATTCTCACACTCTTTTGTATAATTAACACACTCTTATGTATCATTCTCACGCTCTTCTGTATCATTCTCACAATCTTCTGTATCACTCTCCTTCTGTATCATTCTCACATTCTTCTGTATCATTCTCACATTCTTCTGTGTCATTAACACTCTCTTCTGTATTATTCTCACACTCTTCTGTATTTAGCCACTCTTCTGTATCATTCTCACACTTCATAGCATTTCACATTCTTCCGTATCATTATCACACTCTGATCTTTCTCACCTCTTCTGTATAATCCACATTAATTTTTTCTTTCTAACATTTTCGTATCATTCTTCACTCTTTGGATAATTTTTTCACCTTCAAATATTCTCACACTTCTTCTCATTCTAACACTCTCTGCTCATCCAAACATTTTTGTATCTCTGTACATTCTTCTATATAATTCTCACTCTTCTGTATCACCACACTCTCTTTTTCTTATCACACTTTCTATGTATTGTTCTTTTGTATCATTTTCACATCTTCTGTATCATTTTCACATTCTTTTGTATCATTAACACACTCTTCTGTATCATTCTCACACTCCTCTGTATCATTCTCACAATCTTCTGTATCACTCTCATTCTTCTGTAACATTCTCACCTTCATCTGTATCATTCTGACATTCTTCTGTGTCATTAACACTCTCTTCTGTATCATTCTCACACTCTTCTGTATCATTAATACACTCTTTTGTATCATTCTCACACTCTTCTGTATCATTAATACACTCTTCTGTATCATTCTCACATTGTTCTGTATCATTCTCACTCTTCTGTATCATTTTCACACTCTTCTGTATTATTCTCACAATTCTGTATGATTAACACACTTTTCTGTATCATTTTCACACTCTTCTGTATCATTCTCACACTTCTATATCATTCTCACAATTTTTCTGTATCATTATTAAAATCTTCTGTATCATTCTTACTCTTCTGTATCATTCTCTCACTCTTCTGTATCGTTCTCACATTCTTCTGTATCAATCTCACTTTGTATCATTCTCACACTTTTCTGTATCGTTCTCACATTCTTCCGTATCAATCTCACTCTGTATCATTCTCACACTTTCTGTATCGTTCTCACATTCGTCTGTTTTGTTTCCCACTCCTCTGTATCATTCTAAACATTCTTTTGTATCATTCTTACGTTTTTGTGTATAATTCTCACATACTTCTCCCTCATTCTTACATTTCTAGAGGGATTAGTACCAAACCTTCACACGAAAAAATCACTTTCTGTGAAAACAAAAGACTCGGCAGGAGATGCAACATCCCCCCGATGAGAAGCATGGGCGCCACGAGTGCCCTGAGAGACAACACAATAAGTGTCCGGAGCCCAAGACTGTTCAACTGCCTCCCAGCGTACATAAGGGTCATTACCAATAGACCCCTGGCTGTCTTCAAGTAGACACTGGACAGGCATCTAAAGTCAGTACCTGACCAACAGGGCTGTGGTTGGTAAGTTTGCGTGCGGTCAGCAGTAACAGCCTGGTTGATCAGATCCTGATCCACCAAGAGACCTGGTCTCAGACCGAGCCGCGACGGCGTTGACACCGGAAGCCATCTGCAGTAGTAGTCGGTATTAATCTTATACTTTAGTTTAATCGCCTCATTAAGTACCTCATTCCTTAAGTGAATGCATTAGACAAAAGAATACATAATAACACAGTGGAACACAGTGTGTTGAGAGCTAAGCAAATTACTGCCATAATGAAATGCATAAAGGATAATGGTCTGGTAACAATTGTACTGAATTGTTTTTTCAAGGATGAAGTATGTAATGGAAATTACAATGTATTTCATATGTTGTTAGTTATTTATAATAACTAATATTTCAGCAAGGTATTGTTAAACTTTGAAAAATTTAAGTGACTTTGAGTTATTTACAATAGACAAAGGCAGGATGTGGTAACACGCTAGTGTGAATTATCTCAATTCATGAGTTTTTTTTTCCATTCCAGAAGAAAATGACAGAATACAACAATATTTTCTTGGGAAAGTTAACGTTTAGTTAAATTTCATCAACTGATACTCTATTATTATTATATTAAAAAAGAACTGATGCTGTAAAGTTCCATATAGTCCAGGCGACGTCGAACTGAAGGACCACGTTGAACTTTGTTCTTCTTGTTGGATACATCATTGACATGCGGCTCTTGAAGTTTGTTCATCTTGTTGGATACATCATTGACATGCGGCTCTTGAAGTTTGTTCATCTTGTTGGATACATCATTGACATGTGGTTTCCCGAAGTTTGTTCATCTTGTTGGATACATCATTGACATGTGGCTCCTGAAGTTTGTTCATCTTGTTGGATACATCATTGACATGTGGCTCCTGAAGTTTGTTCATCTTGTTGGATACATCATTGACATGCGGCTCTTGAAGTTTGTTCATCTTGTTGGAATACATCATTGACAAAGCGGCTCTTGAAGTTTGTTCATCTTGTTGGATACATCATTGACAAAGCGGTTCTGAAGTTTGTTCATCTTGTTGGATTACATCATTGACATGCGGCTTCTGAAGTTTGTTCATCTTGTTGGATACATCATTGCATGCGGCTCTTTAAGTTTGTTCTCTTGTTGGATACATTTATTGACATGCGGCCCCTTGAAGTTTGTTCATCTTGTTGGATTTCATCATTGAATGCGGCTTCTGAAGTTTGTTCATCTTGTTGGATACATCATTGACATGCGGCTCTTGAAGTTTGTTCATCTTGTTGGATACATCATTGACATGCGGCTCTTGAAGTTTGTTCATCTTGTTGGATACATCATTGACATGCGGCTCTTGAAGTTTGTTCATCTTGTTGGATACATCATTGACATGCGGCTTCTGAAGTTTGTTCATCTTGTTGGATACATCATTGCCCATGCGGTTTCTTGAAGTTTGTTCATCTTGTTGGATACATCATTGACATGCGGCTTTGAAGTTTTTGTTCATCTTGTTGGATACATCATTACATGCGGCTCTTGAAGTTTGTTCATCTTGTTGGTTTACATCATTGACATGCGGCTTCTGAAGTTTGTTCATCTTGTTGGATACATCATTGACATGCGGCTCTTGAAGTTTGTTCATCTTGTTGGATACATCATTGACATGCGGCTTCTGAAGTTTGTTCATCTTGTTGGATACATCATTGACATGCGGCTCTTGAAGTTTGTTCATCTTGTTGGATACATCATTGACATGCGGCTCTTGAAGTTTGTTCATCTTTTTGGGATACATCATTGACTGCGGCTTCTGAAGTTTGTTCATCTTGTTGGATACATCTGACATGCGGCTTCTGAAGTTTGTTCATCTTGTTGGATACATCATTGACATGCGGCTCCTGAAGTTTGTTCATCTTGTTGGATACATCATTGACATGTGGCTCCTGAAGTTTGTTCATCTTGTTGGATACATCATTGACATGCGGCTCCTGAAGTTTGTTCATCTTGTTGGATACATCATTGACATGCGGTTCCTGAAGTTTGTTCATCTTGTTGGATTCATCATTTACATGCGGCTCCTGAAGTTTGTTCATCTTGTTGGTTTACACATTGACATGCGGCTCCTGAAGTTTGTTCATCTTGTTGGATGCATCATGACTTGCGGCTCCTGAAGTTTGTTCATCTTTTTTGGATGCATCATTGACTTGGGGCCCTCCTGAAGTTTGCTGATCTTGTTGGGTACATTCATTGACATGCGGCTCCTGAAGTTTGCTGATCTTGTTGGGTACATCATTGACATGCGGTCCTCATGTTAGAATGACGGTAAATGGAGTGAAGGGTATTAATCTTCTTCAGTCCCAAGTCACAAAGAAACTTTTATTTTTCTCCCTAAACTACAAGACAGACATAATTTATAATTATTTTCCTTCCAGTGGAAGACCGGTCAGAAGAAAATCATTAAGGTGTAATCTGAATTTACTTTCTATAATTCTACCATATATACGTCTGGATTTGATACGAGAAAATCACATCCGACACTTAATAATAATTTAAAAATAATAAATAATAACAATAATAATAATGTGTATTTACTACAAGTACATGTGCAAGGTATACAGTCCTAGCTGACATTAATGACATACTTTCTATATAAAAAAAACCTTTGTTATGCAGAGCATTTCAGCAAAATTAGGACAGTGTCCCAGGGTGCGCCCACACCAATAGACCAACACCAGGTACCCATTTTACTAGTGGAAGAATATTGACAAAACCGGGGTAAGGAAAAAACCCAAATGTTTCTACCCTCGTTGGGAATCGAACTCAGAGTTCGCCGTGTGAAGCGAAAAGTTTAGCCACTAAGCCACTGGGCACCATGGAGTTAAGTCCTTATAGATGAATGGACACACGTAAGTGCTATTAGTATAATAAAAATGTCAACTTGAAGGGTAGAAATCTAAAAGTACCAACCCCAGCCCGGCTGCTCAGGTACTAAAATTTATGTATCTTTCCACTTCCCACTTGAAGACGATTGGGGATTATTAACGTGAGTTTCAATTTCATGTAGAAGGAATCTTAAATCTCAGGTATCTGTATCTGGTCACATATTCGAGCTGAGACCCATCATGCAACTGGATATTGCCTTTTAAGTACCTTTTTTTTCCTCAGCTGAGATGATTAACACCAGGCCTGACACCAAAAAATTTATCAACTCTCAGGTCCAAACACGCATTTCATCCTAACCATGAGATTAATGATGATGTAGGTGTTTGGATAATATGGTGATTGGGGTGTGGTGGCCTGCTGGGTTAAGCTCTCGCTTCAAACGGCGAGGGTCAGAGTTCGATTTTCCCCGGCAGGGTAGAACATTGGGCGTGTTTCTTTATCCTGTTGACTAAGTTCACCCATCAGTAAATGGGGACCTGGGTTTCTTCGACTGGTGTGGGTCGCATCCGAAAACGCTGACCTAATTTGCCCGAAATGACAGCATAACAAGCGGGGAGTCACAAGGGGTTTGTAATCAACCTAAAAGTCGGCAATGAGGTGCGGACTTTTGAGTCCACAAAAGTAAGTTTGTCAGCAATCGTGAATGAAATATGCTGACATAACATCCCCTATGGGTAATTATTTTTACATAATAGTCTATTACAGCCCTTTGAAGATGTCTGACCCAAATTTTAAAGACCTCGTCTCAGGGCGCTGTGTAACGATTTGCTGTTTTTTTATCAGCTAAGTTTTCCCTTTTTTTTAAAACATACTAGCTGGTAAACCAAAATTTCTCAACTTTTGGTATTTCGAACCGGAAAAGGCCACACGGGAACCAAATATTTTAAATAGTGTACAAATAACCTACGAGGGGGTCCTTCGAAAAAACTGTAAAACTAATGTTTTACAATATAATCTTATAAATGATCCCCCAATTTCTCACAGAGAATGGGAAAAACCAAAAGAAAAGGGGGCGCTCACCCAGCGTTCCCCCAAAAGAAAACGGAGCGGGTACTCACCCAACGGGGAAAAGGGGGATGGTTTCCCGGGAAACTACTGCTCCAGCTCAAAAAATGGACTACAGAAACAACCCAAACATGTTCATTTTGTCTGTGCATACCATAGGTTTATAATGTTTATAGACAAAATTTAAGAACAAGTTTGTGATTACCTTTTATATTAAAGGAACATATATTAAAGTGAAGCTTTCATATATATTAACAGTGACTTTTAACAGTGTGGAAATTCACGTGTATTTACGTTATACATGACTTTTATAGTGTATAGTAAGAAGTGTATAACATCGTATTTTTGATTAATCATCGTTTCAGCTGACACAAAAACTCAAGCCATAAAAACCAAAACTAATGTACTGTGAAACCCTTCAGGGTCATTGACCCGAGGTTAAGCTTAGGGTCTAGTGTCTGACTCGATTATTGCGACTTAACTAAAAAAACCACGGGTTTTATACATACAGTTTTTTTTAAAAAAACACTCTAAGTGGGGTGCTAGAATTTTCAGTATACCTTAAACTTTTTTTGAAAACTCATTTTTCAGTCTTTACGACTAAGTTTTCACAATTAGAAAAACAAATTTTCATCTGTATAGGATAAACTCAAATACAAACATAGATTTTGATGATCTTTGAGGTCAAATTGAATTATTTACAAACGTTGGAAAAATTTAAAATTCAATATACAGATTATAAAAGGGAATTTTCTTGAATCAGTCCATCTGAGGATAAAATTTAAAAAAAATGTTTTGGATCTTTTAGTAATCAACGTTAAGGGGGACAGAGAAACAGGCACGCCATAAAACTCTGTCGCAGAGACCTACTGTAACTATGGTCAAACCCTGTTACACCTTAACAACAAGGTCGCATTCCCCAAGCTTACCTACCTTTCATTACCTTTTTTCCAAGGCAAAATTAAAAGAAGAATTCATTAGTTTTTTTTCAATCCACATAAATTCACGAACTGACTAGATAAGTGCTAAGTTAAATTTTATTTTAAATGTCGGTGAAGGGAAAAAACCTATAAACTATTAAGTCATTTTTTGGGTTAAAGGGAATTACAATACTTTTACGGGGCCCTTGCAACAAATTACTTTGATGCTGACAAGCCAAGTTGACATGCAGTCTTTAAAATCAACTTGAAGCCACCCAAAACATTTTTTTTTTTTTTTCAGACTTACAGGCATTTAAATCACATTAACAATAGTCTCAGATCCTAGGGGCTAAATAACCAAGGAAAGTGATTGGTTTTTCATGGTATTGTAAAAATAAGTGTCACCACAAAATTGAACGATTAAATTTATGTTTTAATAAAACGCTATTTCCCTTGTGAGGAAATTACAATGTTTACAAAAAATAGTTTTCATGCATGAAGCAACGGACAAGATGAAAAATCCACAAAAACCGAGGATAATAAACCTTCAAATCAGTATAAAAAGAGTATACCTACCCCACAAACCACAAATGGGGAAAACAAAAATAGGCATTTATCGAGCTGGAAAAACAACAACAGAAAAAAAACGTCCACATAAACACTCCAAAATTTACTTTGTGATGGGAAAACAGGCCGTATTGTAGTCAATAAACAACAATGGAGGGACGTAAACAACGTGTTCATGATGAAAGGTCATCAAGTTTTAGGGAACACAAGGGAAAGGAAAATGCTCACTGAAGAATGTTTTAAAAACAAGAGAAAGATTTTATACAGATTAAGCCCCAAAACTTTTGCTGAACAACAGAAGCTTCCCCAGAACAGGAAGTCAACAACAAAAAGCTTTAAAAAGCGAAAAAGTTTTTAAAGCACCCTCCCGAAACCATTTAACAAAAAACACAAAACCAAGCAACACAACAACCCAAATCCTTCAAAAAAAACATGTCAAAACGAAAAACCCCAGCCAAATACATTAAAAGCTTTTTCACAAACAAACAAAACAAACCAGCCGAATACTTGGTTTTGGAAAAAAAAAAACAAAACTTGGTAAAAATTTTTCCCAAAGGTCAGTCCAATAAAAGAAACAGTTGCGACTGAAACAACTAAGTATTTGCCGTTACATACGCGGGGTACAATTGTAAAAAATATTTAATGATATTATCACGTTTTGTGCAAATAAGAAGTAAACTTTGGGTGTTCACTTGCTGAAAAAGAGGAGCCAAAAATAGATTCCTTCCTCCAAAGGGGAAAAATGTATTGATTTTCGGAAAATTACTGTTGGAAAAATATAGTAAACAAAAATTTCACTCTGGAAAAAAATGAAAAAGAACCATTTTAAAGTTTGGGAAAGAGCGATAGGTATTGATTTTTAAATAAACCAACCCACAAAGGGCCAACAAAAAACCATTTTGGAATGTAAATTAAAATGTAATACGGGGTTGTTCCATGGAAAAACCACCACAAAGCCTAGAATTTCCATTTTGGAACAAATAAAAGCAAAATGACCTAGGAAAATCCAACCCCAAATCTTTTACAAAAAAACAGTTGGACAATAAATTCATGAGAATAGTCGAAATAATTTTAAAACAGAAGTCATTTTTCCCCCCCTCACCAGGGGTCAGAAAAAATTCTAAACACTCCACTACGTGTTGAAAATTTTCAGCCACGTGCAAATAAGATTTCAAGTCTTTAAAGACTGTCCCCGATGACCGGACCCTCCTAACTAGAACTTGAGACCTTTTTAAAATTTCGCCAAACCCAATGCCCCTACAGGGTTTTATATTTCCCAAAACTTTCTTAAGGCAGATACAAAAATAGAAAAAATTATAAATCGATTTTTGGGCCTGAAAATCCACATGATCCCAAAGCCTGGAAAACTTATCCTTTCAAATCATATTATTTGGGGGCAAAATCCTCTCCATTCTTACTAAAGCTACTCTAAATACACATTGAAGAAACGAAAATCCCTTCAATGAAATCTTAAAGAAAAGTTTCTATGTGGACAACCTTCAAAGTACTGTGAATAAAGAGAAGGTTTTTGAAATAAATAAAAAAGGCACAATACCGTGACGGGAACGATACACTAATAACCCGCACATAAAAAGAGAGGAGCTTACGACGACGTTTCGGTCCGATTTAGACCTTTTTACAAAGTCACACTAACCAGAAGTGGAGCAGGACGGCTATATGTAGGCAGGAAGAGGTAGTGGTGGTAGTAGTAATAGTAGTAGTAGTGGTAGTAGTAGTAGTAGAAATTATAGTATAGTAGTAGTAGTAGTATAGTAGTAGTAGTGGTAGTAATGGGGAACTAAGGAGGAGGAGCCAGTCAAATATAAAGAAAGGGGAGCACTGCAAGGGAGCTAGGTGCCCACAGAGGGAGAGCAAGAACACAGAGGTGGGGAAGGAGAAGTGATGAATAAATAATGAAGGAACAGAAACACGCGACAGAATTTTAGACAAAAAAGGAAAGAGGAAAGGGGAATAGGGAGAAGAAGAAAAAATGAGGAATCAGTTAAGTCACGGGGGTTCTGAAGTTTGGAGCATTTTACAATGTAGTGGGAGAGGAAGGCATCTACAGAGACGAAGCCAGGACTAAGATTCATACAAGAAAGTTGTGTATTAGAGAAGATTCAACAAGACGCGACTGTTAAAGTTGGAAGTAGGGAAGACAGTTTTTTGCAGAAGACCAGTCTATAGGATGGCTGTGATCTCTGACGTGACAGAAAAGAGCATTGTTAGTGCGGCAAACCTAACACTATTTTTGTGCTCCCTAAGTCTGTCAGAAAGAGAACGGCCAGTTCTCCAAAGTATTGAGGAGGATAGGAAAGGGCAAGAAATAGAGTAACACCAGGAACATCTGTAGAGGGAAAGGGGAGGTATGAACGAGATTAGTGCGAAGAAATGTTAGTCTGGCGGAAAGTAAGCTTGATGTCTAAGGGACGGTGAGAATTTTTGAGATTAGAAAGACCGGAGATGTAGGGAAGGCAGAGGACAGAAGAGTTTTCCCAGGAGTAGAGAGTTTGGGAGAGAAGAAATTACGTTTAGCTCGTGAGAAGGCAGAGTCTATGAAATGGGAAGGGGAGCCAAGACGGGAAAACGAATTAAAGAAAAGTGGAAATTTCTGCTGGAAGGAACTGAGGATCACAGATGCGGAGGGCACGGGGAAAGAGGGAGATAAGAACACTTTTCTTGACAGGGAAGCATGATAGGAAAAGTAGTGAATGTACATGCCACGTGCATAGGTTTTCGGTAAACGAAAAGGAAAAACCTGTAATCTGAGCGGGACATGGACATCAAGGAAAGGAAGCAAGGAATTAGATTCTCATTCACTTTAAACTTAATGGAAGGGGCAAGATTATTAAGAGCTTCAAGAAAAAGGTTGGAAGAGATTGGAGTCATGAGGGCCCCAGAGCAAAGATGTCACCACATAGCGGGGGGCCAGAAATGAAGGTTGCACATCGATGGTAGGAAGAAGAACATCTCGAAGTATTCCATGTAAAGATTACAAGGACAAAGAGAGAGGAGAGCCCCCTAGCGACACCGAAGGTTTGAGAAAAATATTTCCCTTGGAAGGAAAAGGAATTAGAGTCCCACACAGAGGCGGATGAGATCAAAAAAGACTTCAATAGGTATAGGGAGATGTAGAAACCCTTCAAGGGCCTTCTCCCTAAGGAAATCAAGGGACATCATCAAGAGGGACATTGGTGAAGAGGGACTCCAACGTCAAGACTAAGCATCTTACAGGGTGGGAGAGAGCGAACCCGTTCAATGAAGTCTTGAGAGTGAGGGAGGTGGGCGGGAGAAAAAGTACCAAGAAAGGTAGTGAGGGTTTTGGACAAACCCAAAAAGCAAAAGAATAAGAGACAAAAACCTCTAGAAGATATGATAGATCTAAATGGTATACAATACCCACAGGTTTGTTTGGAAGACACATATGCAACAGTTAGACATCTTTATTCCCCAAACGTTTCGCCTACACAGTAGGCTTCTTCAGTCGAATACAGAAAGTAGGCAGGAGCAGTAGAGATGTGAAGACGATGTAACAGTCCATCACCCTTAAAGTCGAAAAATTTGAGGTTGTCAGTCCCTCGGCCTGGAGAAGTTCAGTTCCATAGTCAGGAACTATCTGAAGATCAAGCGACAGTGGGGGAGACTTAAATACTGTCGGAAGGAGAGTGCAGGGTAGTAGTAGTAGTTGTAGTATAGTAGTAGTGAGAGGCAACTGAGAGGTCATGTCCCTCTCAGATCCAACCCTTCTCACTTGAAAAGCTTGTCCAAGGTGTTTTCTGTACCAAGATGCCACGTGTTTGCAGTGTCTGACAAGATAACATCAAAATGGTATACAATACCGACAGGTTGTTAGGTAAGACACATATTTCAACAGTTAGAACATCCCTTTTTTCCGAAACGTTTCGCCTACACAGTAGGCTTCTTCAGTCGAATACAGAAAGTAGGCAGGAGCAGTAGAGATGTGAAGACGATGTAATCAGTCCATCACCCTTAAAGTCGTAGAATTTGAGGTTGTCAGTTCCCCCGGGCCTGGAGAAGTTCAGTTCCATAGTCAGGAACTATCTGAAGATCAAGCGACAGTGCGGAGACTTAAATACTGTCGGAAGGAGAGGTGCAGGGTAGTAGTAGTAGTAGTAGTAGTAGTAGTAGTGAGAGGCCCAACTGAGAGGTCATTCCCTCTCAGATCCAACCCTTCTCACTTGAAAACTTGTCCAAGGTGTTTTTCTGTACCAAAGATGCCACGTGTTGCAGTGTCTGACAAGATGAACATCAAAATGGTTATACAATACCGACAGGTTGTTTTGGTAAGACACATATGCAACAGTTAGACATCTTTATTCCGAAACGTTTCGCCTACACAGTAGGCTTCTTCAGTCGAATACAGAAAGTAGGCAGGAGCAGTAGAGATGTGAAGACGATGTAATCAGTCCATCACCCTGTATTCGACTGAAGAAGCCTACTGTGTAGGCGAAACGTTTCGGAATAAGATGTCTTACTTTTTGCATATGTGTCTTACCTAACAAGATATGATAGGACGAAGAGGAATATCAGGTTTAAGAGTTTTGGGGAAAGGGCCCTAAAATAGGGAAAGAGGGGGAGATGGGAAAGAAACCGTTTGAACATGGTCAAAGTCAGGAGGACAGAGGTCGAGAGAGTCCTTAGTTCCTTGTTGAAAGTTCTCTTGATGCATCAAGAGGTTGGAAACGAGAGGAGTGTAGTACGTGAGTCAGAGAGCAAGACATCAGCTTTACGGAGGTAATCCTCGCGATCAAGGATAACTACCGAATTACCTTCGTCAGAAGATAGTATGAAAATGTTAGTGGGTTTGATTTAAAAGAAGAAAGGGCAGTTTTGGGAAAAGGCGTGGAAGGTGGTGATTCTTAGAAAACAGACTAACAAGAGCAGGGAAAGGGGAGCGCCAAAAAAGTGGACAAGTCAGGGAAATACGGGAGCGAGACTGACGAAGGGAATCAAAAGAGCTAATCAGGGAAATACCAGCGCGAGGGGTAGGCGAAGTGGCAAAGGAAAGGCCAAAACTAAGAAGTTCAAAACTCATACTGAGAGAGTGAGACAGAAGACAAGTTAGTAACACAGTCAGTGAGGGAGAATTTAGACCAAGAGCTAGCTGAGATGAGACTTGAAGTTTATTCTGTAGTTTAGAAGAAGAATTTGTATACTCAGGCGAGCAGTGTCAAACGCAATGGTAGATATAAGGTTACAGAGATCTTGTGGTGGAGATTGAGACACTTATGCAGCATATGGGGAAACTTTATTCAGGAAACGTTTCCCCCACACAGTGGCTTCATCAGTCCAATACCAAAAAGGAAAAGGGGTAAGGAGAGGAGGAAATGAGGTAATCAGTCCCTCAACCTGGAGTCGATGTGTTCAGGGCCATCAATCTTGTAGAATGTACAGCATAGGGCCGTAGACGTGGCTTATATACTGTAGTGAGGTGACGTGAAGCAGATGGAGGCGGGGTCATAGGGTACCATCCACTAGTCGAAGTAGGTCCCACGTCCAAAGGTTGAACAAGTGTTGAAGAATTCTTTGTAACAAAACCCATGATGCTGCCGTGTCTGACAGTTGTGATGAATGGTTTGAAAAACCGACAAGTTGAGGGACTGATTACCTCATTCTCCTCCTCTCCTTACGCCTTCCTCTTTGTATTGGCTGATGAAGCCACTGTGTGGCGAAACGTTTTTCCCGAATAAAGATTCCCCTAAAGCGCATAAGTGTCTCAATCTTCAACTTGTCGGTTTTTCAAACCATTCATCACAACTGTCAGACACGGGAGCATCATGGGGTCTTGTTACAAAGAATTCTTCAACACTTGTTCAACCTTTGGACGTAGACCTACTTCGACTAGTGGATGGTACCACTATGACCCCGCCTCCATCTGCTTCACGTCACCTCACTACAGTATATAAGCCACGTCTACGGCCCTATGCTGTACATTCTACAAGATTGAGACTGAACACTCGACTCCAGTTAGGGACTGATTACCTCAATTCTCCTCCTCTCCTTACGCCTTCCTCTTTGTATTGGACTGATGAAGCCACTGTGTGGCGAAACGTTTCCTGAATAAAGATTCCCATATGCTGCATAAGTGTCTCAATCTTCAACTTGTCGGTTTTTCAAACCATTCATCACAACTGTCAGACACGGCAGCATCATGGGGTCTTGTTACAAAGAATTCTTCAACACTTGTTCAACATTTGGACGTAGACCTACTTCGACTAGTGGATGGTACCACTATGACCCCGCCTCCATCTGCTTCACGTCACCTCACTACAGTATATAAGCCACGTCTACGGCCCTATGCTGTACATTCTACAAGATTGATGGACTGAACACATCGACTCCAGGTTGAGGGACTGATTACCTCATTCTCCTCCTCTCCTTACGCCTTCCTCTTTGTATTGGACTGATGAAGCCACTGTGTGGCGAAACGTTTCCTGAATAAAGATTCCCATATGCTGCATAAGTGTCTCAATCTTCAACTTGTCGGTTTTTCAAACCATTCATCACAACTGTCAGACACGGCAGCATCATGGGGTCTTGTTACAAAGAATTCTTCAACACTTGTTCAACCTTTGGACGTAGACCTACTTCGACTAGTGGATGGTACCACTATGACCCCGCCTCCATCTGCTTCACGTCACCTCACTACAGTATATAAGCCACGTCTACGGCCCTATGCTGTACATTCTACAAGATTGATGGACTGAACACATCGACTCCAGGTTGAGGGACTGATTACCTCATTCTCCTCCTCTCCTTACGCCTTCCTCTTTGTATTGGACTGATGAAGCCACTGTGTGGCGAAACGTTTCCTGAATAAAGATTCCCATATGCTGCATAAGTGTCTCAATCTTCAACTTGTCGGTTTTTCAAACCATTCATCACAACTGTCAGACACGGCAGCATCATGGGGTCTTGTTACAAAGAATTCTTCAACACTTGTTCAACCTTTGGACGTAGACCTACTTCGACTAGTGGATGGTACCACTATGACCCCGCCTCCATCTGCTTCACGTCACCTCACTACAGTATATAAGCCACGTCTACGGCCCTATGCTGTACATTCTACAAGATTGATGGATTGAACACATCGACTCCAGTTGAGGGACTGATTACCTCATTCTCCTCCTCTCCTTACGCCTTCCTCTTTGTATTGGACTGATGAAGCCACTGTGTGGCGAAACGTTCCTGAATAAAGATTCCCATATGCTGCATAAGTGTCTCAATCTTCAACTTGTCGGTTTTTCAAACCATTCATCACAACTGTCAGACACGCAGCATCATGGGTCTTGTTACAAAGAATTCTCAACACTTGTTCAACCTTGGACGTAGACCTACTTCGACTAGTGGATGGTACCACTATGACCCCGCCTCCATCTGCTTCACGTCACCTCACTACAGTATATAAGCCACGTCTACGGCCCTATGCTGTACATTCTACAAGATTGATGGATTGAACACATCGACTTCCAGGTTGAGGGACTGATTACCTCATTCTCCTCCTCTCCTTACGCCTTCCTCTTTGTATTGGACTGATGAAGCCACTGTGTGGCGAAACGTTTCCTGAATAAAGATTCCCATATGCTGCATAAGTGTCTCAATCTTCAACTTGTCGGTTTTTCAAACCATTCATCACAGATCTTGTGGTAGAGCCGCAAAGAGAGCACGTTGACCCTGACGGAAAGCAAAGAAGCATCTTCAACCTGGACTAGTAGAAAGAATGAGCTGTTGAAGTAGGAGACGGGCATGATCAGGAAAGAGAGTGCCCAGTGGGTTGGGTTAAGGAAATGGGAGAAGGAAGGTGGCAGAACTTGTTCAGCAAGACAGTCACGTAGGAAGCGAAGCTGATTCTTACGACGCCTGGTAGCAATAAGAGCAGCCTCATCAGATCGAAAGAGGGGTTTAAAAGAGGGAAGAACATTATACAGAGAAGCTAACAAGGAGATGAAAGAAGCAAATATGCCTCTAAGGAAGTGGAATACAAATTCAATGCAATTAAGGGAACTTATCAAAGAAGATTTCCCTGAAGCTGAAATTCCTGATTGCAACAATATGCTGGGACTTAATTGGAACACACAGGAAGATACTTTGAGTCTCAAAAGGATAAACAATAAATCATGCAGTACACTCACTAAACGTAGTTTACTGTCAGAGGTATCACAATGTTTTGATCCTCTAGGACTCGTCTCACCAATTACCATAAAAGGTAAAATACTTAAGAACATAAGAACATAAGAATGTAGGAACACTGCAGAAGGCCTACTGGCCCATACGAGGCAGGTCCTTATCAGAACGACATCTACCTAAAGCTACTCAAGAAACAACTCCCGCACCCCCCAACACCAATCAAACCCAGCCCCTCCCACTCATATATTTGTCCAGTCTCTTCTTAAAGCTACCCAAGGTCCTAGCCTCTATCACCCTACTGGGAAGACTGTTCCACGCATCTACAACTCTGTTAGAAAACCAGTACTTACCTATGTCCTTTCTAAATCTAAATTTATCCAACTTAAATCCATTATTCCTGGTTCTTACCTGGTTCGACACCCTCAGTACTTTATTAATGTCTCCCTTGTTTATGCCCGTCATCCACTTATACACTTCAATGATATCTCCCCTCATTCTACGAGAGTGGAGATTTAAGGCTTTAAGTCTATCTTCATACGGGAGGTTCCTTACACAGTAAATCATTTTAGTCATTCTTCTCTGTATGTTCTCTAATGAGTCTATGTCCATCCTGTAGTAAGGGGACCAAAACAGAGCAGCATAATCTAAATGAGGCCTCACTAGTGATGTATAGAGCTGTAAAATAACTTTTGGACTTCTGTTACTTATACTTCTTGAGATAAATCCAAGTAATCTGTTGGCCTTGTTGCGCACACTGAGGCACTGCTGTCTTGGCTTTAGATTTCTGCTTACCATGACTCCCAAGTCTTTTTCACATTCTGTATGACCAAGCTCTACTTCACCTAGATTATAGCTTCGAGGGTTATTTTCATTACCAAGGGCAAGTAACCTTACACTTATCCACATTAAACTTCATCTGCCATTTCCTCAGACCAAGACATTAGTTTGTTCAAATCGTCCTGGAGTTCATTGATATCCTCCATGCAAGATGCATGGAAGCTCAAAATTGGATGGATGAGAACTTGCCTCTAGAAATGAGTCAAACATGGGATGAAATATCCAGGGAGTTTAAACAACTTCATCAAATTAAATTTCCCAGACAAATAGGTCAAGAGGGAAACAAGTACACATACATGTGAACATTAAAATGGTATAAAATACCGACAGGTTTTTAGGTAAGACACATATGCAACAGTTAGGTATCTTTATTATGAAACGTTTCGCCTACACAGTAGGCTTCTCAGTCAAGTACAGAAAAGCTGATAGATGCAGAAGATACTTGAAGACGATGTAATCAGTCCATCACCCTTAAAGTTTTGAGGTGGTCAGTCCCTCAGTCTGGAGAAGAGCATTGTTTCCATAGTATGGAACAATGCTCTTCTCCAGACTGAGGGACTGACCACCTCAAAACTTTAAGGGTGATGGACTGATTACATCGTCTTCAAGTATCTTCTGCTTCTATCAACTTTTCTGAAACTTGACTGAAGAACCTACTGTGTAGGCGAAAGTTTCTAATAAAGATCCCTAACTTTTTGCATATTTTCCCCTTAAAACCAAACACACATTACATTTTTTTTTCTGGAGGGGTCAAACCAAAAGGTTATGGCGCTGTGCTTACATGATAATCTGAAGGAAGAAACACTAATTACTTCAAACCCAAAGGGTAGAAACCCTTGAAGGCCCAGAAAAAGTACCAAAATTTGGGAAACTACAGCACTCTATGTGGGTTAAAAAATTTTAGCGTCTATCTCAAAAAAAGTACTTATCATCTCACTAAAAAAAAAAAACCGTGCCCCGGGAGTGATAATAAACAGTTCCCCCCAAGGGGTAAAAAAATAATAAGAGTAAGCGGGCCCTATGTACAGAAAAAGAGTACCCAAAATGAAAGAAATGCGAAATTTAAAACTTTTTCCCTCCACGCCCTTTTTCCCAACCCAAGAGAATCCAGCGGCCCATTTGTCACGTGGGCCCCCACCAAAAAATTTGGGGGATAAAAATTAGGGTTCCCCCGGACCAAAACGGGCCTCCTTTTAATAAAAATAATGGCCTCAAAAAAAAGCTCAAATTATCCCCAAAGAAAAAATCTGCTTAACAAAACAAGAAATAAGATTGTAAAATACTGCAGACAAAACCAGAAATAGTCATTGATGGTTAAAATTACTCATTTTTGGGAAAACCCTTTTAAAAGGGTTACAGCTTTTAATTTTTAAAAATTAAATTAAAGGAAAAAAAACCTAAATATGAATTTTTGAACCCTTAAATACTGGGTGAAACTAATACAGAAAGATTTTTTCTCTACAGAATAAAAATTTTTCAGAAACCCACAAGAAAAACCCCCCAAGAAACCGGGTTAAGTTTAAATTCTTTAGGATTTTTAACTCGACTCAAAAAGATTATAAATGTCGGGGAAAGAATTCAAAATTTCCCTTCCACTACCTAAAAAAACCATACAACCAATATTGAACCCCAAAAATTCTTTGGGCAAACAAAACTGATTTTTTCAAAACCCCCACAGAAACGTTTTTACAGGGTGGGGAAAACCCGGACAAATTTTGGGTCATTTTCGACAACCCCAAAGGGATACCCAAGGTAACAAATGTGAAAAAACAAAAAAAGGGACTGAAATTACTTGTCACACTTTTGAATCCCCGAGTAGTCATATCCAGGTCCCCCTCCATACCCCTAAAAGATTTTGTCATGTCATTTCCATTTGAGGTGACAGGTTAGTTTTACCCCGGAAACAATTTTTTTAAAAAACCAAAAAACAGTTGCCCAAATTTCCCCAAATCAAGGTGAAACATCTGTTTTTTCCCCTTGTGCTACGACAAGAGCATAACCCTAGAAGAAAGCCCCCTTGGCATGTCGCTAAAACCCTTTATAAAATTTTATTCAAAAAAGGTTTTTGCGGGCCAGAAGGGCATTTTCCCAGACTGATTTTTTTCAATATTCCCAAACGAACTTTGTTGCGGGTGCTGCTTAAATAACCCAAGACCCTTTGATAAAACCAAAAGTACAACAATGCGGAATAAACGCAGTTTTGTTGGAGAAAACCCTTCCCCTAAACCCCCATGGCACGGGGGGTTTTTTAATGAAAAATGAGGGCCCTTTGAAAAAACTTGTTTAAAGAAACCCCTTCATCATCAGAGAATAGATTTAGAAGAATTCCGTACAGTTGTGACTGAAATAAAAATAAGTCAAAAACAGACCTCTAACTTATGTTTTCCAATGAAATTTGGCCCAAATTTTGAAAATCTTTAATTTTATCTCCCTTTAACTCCAGGCAGAAGGGGTCGAACCTTTTCCCTCCCCCGAAAAGATAAAGAAATCATAGAGGATCCCACTTATTTCCCAACCCCAGCAACTCCGACGTAAATTCAAAAAACCTTAAAAAAAGTGTTTAACGTTGGGAAAAATTTGGCGAAAGACTATATCACTTCATTGAGAGAACACTTCTACGGAGCTGGTGTTCCTTTAAAAAACATAATCCAAAAAAACCCGGGGGACATAGTGATTATTGACAATGATATCCGAGGGCCCAAATGGCCACTTTTGGAAAAAAAAGTGACCATATAACCTGATGCAAATGAATTAAACAGGACCCGTTGAAATTTTAAGCAAAGGGTGTGAATAAGGGGGACAATAAAAAAAACTAGTGCCGTCAGAAAAAACACAGTGTTGAAAATAAAAATTTGTGGTTCTCCAAAACCACCAGACAAAAACTTTTCAGAAAAAAGGGAGCAAACTGGGGGTGAGTGAAAAAAATCAAATTAAGTTAAATGATGAAAAATTCAAACCCGCAAGCAAACATCCGCCGGGCCCCCCAGTGTAGGGAAAAATTTTTCTCCAGTGGGGGGAACAGCCCCTTCAACCCCTTCCCCGTCCCCCTTTCCCCGCCCTGAGTGCCCAGCCCTCCAGAAAGGGGCAACAAACTTGTTTACTGCTACAGCAAGTAATTTATCCCAGATCAGTTAAACCCGTAAAGCAACGTTGGGCAAAGCGACCCCCACTCCGGCAAGACTCCAGGTTGCAAAAGTGTAATTTTTAATTTCAAAAAAATTTCCCCTTCTTAAAACCTTTATCAGGGCAATTAAGGGAAAATTTCCCGCTCGAACTTTATTACCATGGTAAAGATATTGTACATTGTTTTTTCTATGCTTTAAAACAAACAAAAATCAAACATTCTGCTTTTCTTCATGGGGGAAAATGGCCAAGGAAAAACAAAAGTTTCTTTGGGCATTTTATTTTACACTTGCGAGAATGGAACAGCCCTTTATTAAATTTATAAAAATTGGGGAACAAAAAAAACCCAAAACTTGTGGAACCCTTGTGTAAACCCTGTGGGGTTTTTCCCCAAACTATTGAAGACGTGGACATCCAAGGACACTTTAGCTTCCCATCAAGTCACTGTACCTGTCGAAGGTTTTGAAGAACAAACCCTTGGGTCTTGCCCACAAGGCAAGGTAGGTTTTAAAAATTTTTTTGAATTTGGGGGACTGGGCCCCGTTTTTGAGTCGCAAGGAGTTTGTAAACAACCAAAAATTTGGCGGGGAGGTGCGAATTTTGATCCACCAAGTAAGTTTGTCAGCAAAAAGGAATGAAAAAGCCCGACAGAACACCCCCTAGGGGGAAATTATTTTTACATAAATGAACTATTACAGGCCCCCTTGACACCCAAAACAAGACCTCATCCGCAGGGGGGGCTGTGTAGAAAGATTTGGTGTCTTTTATCCACTAAGTGTTTCCTTTTTAAATTTTAAAAATATCTTTCTGGTAAACCCCTTTTTTCAAAACACATGAGGTACATTTGTTCCCCAAAAAATTGCAAACCCTTCGACCCAAAACGCCAAACACCTAAAAGAGCCAAAAAACTTGGGGCTCCATAAAAATATTTTTCCAAAACTTTAAAATATGAAAGTAAAAACCCTGGGCCCAAAATATGACTGAAAGTTTCTTAAAAATTACATCAAATTAAATTGTGCCTTTAACATCACAAACAAATTAAAAAAAACAAAAAAAAGTCTCTAAAAAATTTTTTAATTTCTTTATATTCCCCCTTTTAAAAAACAACACAGAACAATACATACGGGAATTTCAACCTCAAAAACACTAAATAAAAAAAATGAGTAATCCCAAAACGGGGAATACATACCTTTTTTCATTACGTCATAATCCACCACTGCTTTTTGCCCCCCAAACCCCACCCACGCAGCGGGAACGCCCATCAATTTCTGATTGGTTGTCTGGCAAAGCGCTTTGGAGACACCCAATCAGAAATTTGATGGGCGTGTTCCCACTGCGTGGGTGTGAAGGGGGGACAAAAAGAAGTCATAGATATATGACGTGATAAAAAAAGGGTATGTAATCCCCATAGGTATTACTTATTTTTTTATTTAGTGTTTGTGAGTATGTAAACCCGTAGGTATTACTCTGTGTTTTTGTAAAATGGGAAATAAAGGAAAAAAATAATTAGAGACATTTTCATTGTTTATTAAGCAATTGTGATGTGTAAGGCATATATGATGTAGGTGATGTTTAAGAAAACATCACGTCCATATATTAGAGGGGTTATACATATATTAGTAAGCGTTGCGAATATAATATGTAGACCTAGAAGTTTTTGGAAAATGCTGTTTAGATTTCCAGAAATACAGTAGAGTAGTTTTATGTAAATAGATGGCCGTACTGTATTTAATAAAAAATATGTTATAAAAATGGGAAATGTCTGTGCCTGCGCAGGAGAGACTCGCCATGTTTTAAACTGGTCAACACAAAACGTCAGTGAATAATGGGAATAATTTTCGTGCTCTAGAGGTTAAAATTGGGCTGGACACCTCTCAAATAGGAGCCGAAATTGTTGGATGTTGCAGATCCTGCATAACGAGAGAATCAGGCAACTGGACTAAGACTCCATAATTAGATGAAAACAGGATTATTACTCCCAGCTAAGTCATGTCTTTATATTTGTTTATAGTTCTGGCCAGTATTATTATCATAAATGTAGACAGGGGGGTTTTCTGAGTATGATACACCTTAATTTCCAGTCAAATTGGTGAGTGATATTAAGATATATTCTCCTCTGTTATGTACATGTGTCTGTATATAATCAGTATTAATTTTAATATTCAGTCCACAATTTTATAGTGACAGAATTCTGGTAATGTATATTTCATTTGTAATTAATAGGTCTAGAGCAACTTGTGGATATGACAGTTGTAGGTATCGACGGGGGACATTTTTTTGCGACCTAGGTGTCCCAAATTCTATAGTCTAAGTACGTTGATAAATAATAATTATCTTTGTTATTTACTGGTAGGTAACATTATGAACAAATCCAGATAATTGCAATTTTCCACATTTAATTTGCCCATTGGTTCTTCTTGAACCGGAGGTAATTAGTGAAGTCATTAATTGTTAAGTGCTTAAAATTATATGTGAAATGACCAGGAGGTGAGGGGGACATTAAGTTTACCAAATTTACTTAATGTGTAGTGGATTATAATTTTACATATTAATTTTGATAAGCCAAGTGTGGCTAAGATTATGTTGTGTATAATATTAATTTTGCTATTCCAATTCTGGGCAAGGGTTTTATTAATTTGCTATAGTATTAATTTTGATATGCAAGTTCTGGCTAAAGGTTTATATTATGTACATTTTAAATTTTATATTTTATTTTCTTACATTTGTAATTACTAAGATTAAGTGTTGCTAACATTATTAATATGTATTTAAAATTTATATTATAATTTTCTTACATGTAATTTCCAAAGCTCAAGTGTAAGCTAATGATTTATTCAAAGGTAAGTTGTGCTATTTACCTTAATAGTGCATAATTTAGTACCTAATCTGTGTTATTAATTGAGTTGAATTTAATTCATTGGCATCATGGCTGAAAATGAGGAAATTTATGTAGAAGGACAAACATAAGGAATATTGAGTTAAATAAAAGCATCATGCAAGCCTAGAAAAATAGCATGTATCAAAAAGCATACATAAATGTTTGAATTAATGAAATCGAGAAACTGCGATTACTGATGATTTTAAATTGCATTTTAGATGCTTTAAGGAATAGATATGATTCATACAATTTTATTACAACAAATATGAAGGAGATTTGTTAGTAAATGTGAGATGAGAACTGAAGTTGATCTTATGATTAATCAGTATTATGAAATTAGAGGGAAAAGATTCTTGTAAAAGTTCAGGCTCACTTGAATAAATTAAAATGTGTAAACAGGCAGTTAATCAGTCTGCTCCAACAAAATAATACTTTTTGCCAAAAACTCCCAGAATTATGTTTTAACTGTATTAAATTCTGGAGAAAATTGGGGAGGAATTTTGGTCAATTTAAAAGCAGCTGTGCATTGACAGGAGTGACCTAGCTGTGTAAACTAATTATTTTACCTCAAAGGAAGGTAAGAGGAGATGCTCACATATCATGCAAGCCTTTCCAGTGTTGATGACTCTACAAGGAAAGCAGTGACTTGTTGAAGGTACTTATGGTAATATAGAACAAAGTAGGTTGGAATCTAGTGTGTATATGTATCATTGTTAATTTAAAATTCCATATCACACATACAAAGGTTTACAGCAGTTTAGAGTTAAACTGGAGAGCACTCTCAAAACTTTAAGTAATAAATATAATCTGAAGGCAATCAGACTAGTTATTGGAGTGACATGGTACAATTAAAATAAACTAATTAAAACAACTGAATGGTTCTCGAACAAATATCACAAGTTATTTTGGCTGGAGGAGGAAATAAGACTAGGGGTTATAAGAAATTAATTGTGCAGTTGCGACCAGCCAACTATACTCATTTTAAGATGCAACACATAATAACTATGATGTATATGTCAGTTCAAAAGGGAAAAAGTATCCCATTGGTATTAATCAAAATTCATTTCCTTAAATAAATAGCTGCATAGGTGCATATCAAGTAGCAGGAATCAGAAAGAATAGATTCTACACAGGGTAAGGAGAATATTACTACCTCCAAGTGTAAGTCCAAGTTAATAAGAAACCAGTCAAAGAAAAGAGAGATTGTCTTTTCTGCAAAGGGTATCATTTTTCTACGAATTGCAATGCATACAATTCTTGAATGATTAAGTGAAAGAACTGGAGGAACTAGACAGTTGTATCAGGTGTTTAGGTAATCAAATGTAAAGGATTTGTCATGCACAAATTAAGCTTCTGTTTCAATGCACAAAGGAAGTCACCATTTAGTCTTGGGTAAAGGTCGATATGATAGTGATAATAATGATAATGTTGACAATCCTGTTACACAACAGCGGCTAATGTAAAAAATTGCGCTAATGTTAATTAATGATGGTTTTGCGGAAGTAGCCTTACCTGTGTTACAGGTAAATATTGAGATAAAAGGCTAAATAAAAATAATTGTAAATTGCATTATTGGACAGGGGATCCCAGCTTACTTTCATGACACGTAAATGTCTTGATGGTGTGAAACGTACAGATGGGTGATCCCACAACTTTAAAATTATCTGGTTTTCTCTCGGATAAAGGGCTCAATTGTAGTGACCACTGTTTATGTAAACTGTCAGGTTGGGCAATGAGGAAAAAAGTGTTTATGCAGTAATTGTAGATAGACTTCCAGAGAAAATATCTACAGTAGGACTTAGTAAAGCTACGAAAGATTTCACATAATGTAAAATTTAGCTCCTTCTTGTGTAAGATGATGATTCTGTAGGGCCCAATAAATATTTTTGATAGGTAGTGACTATTATGCTCCTTTGTAAAAGGTATGGTAAAGAAATGTGGTGTCACCCTTTTGAAGACTGCAGGAGGACATGTATTGTATGGGTAGGGATTTTTTTTCCTCGTAAATATTAATGGCACGACTAGAGGAAACTACAAATACCAAACTGTGTGTCTTACTCATGATAAATCGTTACCCCAGTATTATTCTTCCGTAGAGGCTGGGTGTTGAGCCAGTGCATAAATTGTGGAATTAAGGCAGTATTGGAATAAATTGTTAAATGAAGAAAGTCCAGACGATTCTATTTAATCAGGAACAATACCTGAGAGATGTAATAATTTGAATCTGGACAATACTGGTGCGCACTTCGCCGCGTGAGACTGAACCATCCAGAATTGCCCACTAATTGACAGAATGGGCATATGGACATTTAATGGTCAGCTCCGCGAAACTGAGTAAGACACCAGAATTGTTAATGCCTATAATGATATAATTGCTGAACAATTAATTTAATAAATTTATCAGAAGAGGTATCTCCTGAACAAGCCAAAATTTATGGTTCACTATTGCCACATACGAGAGTGAAAAAAGGATTTTAAGACCCTCCTTTGAGGATTGTGTTTAATTGTAGTGCCAGGAGTACAAAAATGTACTGTTAAATGACTGTTTGTGACAGGTCCGTCGGTTGACGGAAAAAAATAGGAGATATCTTATTAAATTTCAGGATGAAGAATTATGCCTTTACGCTGAAATAAGTAAAGTTTTCCTAGAGTGGGTTTTACAAGAGACTGACCGGGTTTGTACCCGCTTCTTATGGCCTGAGAATCTGTGAACCATTAGCCCTCTGAAAGCCATTCCCTTTAGGAGCGTATTATTTGGTGCTACATCCAGTCCGTTCCTACTTCATGCGACGATAAAGCCACACCCCTTAAACATATGGAAGTCCATTGAGTTAAGTAATGAGCAAACAATTTTATGTGGACAATTCCCTGGGTGTGACGTCAATGAAGAGGAACTGTTGATGACTTATGGAGTGGCGAATAAAATAATGCAAAGTGCAAATATGCCTCTGAGGGGTATGGAATAGTAATTCGACAATTAAAGACAAAGTAAGTAAAGTTTACCCTGGAGATGAAGTGCCAAAATGTAGTAATGTATTGGGAATAACTTGGGATACTGAGAGGATTTGTTAAATTTAAGAACCTAAAATATTACAGTATGCCCCAATAATTAACTAAGAGAGTTTTTGCTTGCTGAAAGTTTCCAATGTTTTGATCCACTAGGTTTAGTGTCACCCCTTACTATATGAGGGTAATTGATTTAAATACAGGGAAGCATGAAAACTTAAATGTGCTTGGAGGAAATTCTACTGAGGGAATTCATTAAAAAGGTCGGATGAATTAATTGGCTGTATTAATGAAAAAAAAAAATTCCAATGTTGGGTTCCCGCAGGTGGCCAATACGATTGGGAAAAATTTACTCACATTTTTTTGTGATGCTTCAAAAATGGCATATGGAGCGGTTGCTTACCTTCAATGTAATAGTGTTATTTCTCTCGTTATGTTAAGGTTAACCTTAAAGTGTTCCAATTAAATCACGTACTTTCCTTAGTTGGAATTAACAGCCATTTATATGTAGGTGTCAAATTAGCTAATTATATAAGAAATAAGTTGCAGGGAGTTAATATTAGCGACACTGTAATTTGGTCTGATATGAGGTATCATTAAATGGATTCGTAATGGAAACGTAAAATTGTTGTGTACGTACATAACAAGAAGTCGCTGAACTATCAGATGCAGAGACGTATAATAGTTGGGTCAGCATTGTTAACATTTAATCATATACCTGGTTGAAGGAGAATCCAGCTGATTTTGGTCTCGAGGTTTACCTTATGCTAAATTTGTAAATGCTGTATCATGAGTTTAAAGGACCGGTTGGTTGGTAAAATAAAGCTAATTGGCCTGTACAAAAGATTGTATTGTCTATTGCTCTGCTTGTAAATTTTACTGTGACCACTGCGTCCAATAGTTTGTCCTCTCTTCCAGTGATATAAATATGTATTCTTCTTTACTCAAACTAATCAATGTAACTAAGTTGGTGTTTAAATTTTTAACAAGATGAATAATCTCGGTGTAAGTTTTCATATCCTCGTGAATATTGGATGAGAGGGTACAGGAAGAAATCTATGGAAATGAGATTAAATTGATGATGGAAAGAAAAAAATTGTGAAAGGTTCCATAATAGAGAAATTGTTTTCTGTATTTAGAGAAAATGTAATTAGGTGCAGAGGTAGGTTACAAAATGCTGAATTGGGTGATATGCTAAATACCCTATCTTACTGCCCAAAAAACTCATAATCTAACAAATTTAATTGTGCTAAATGCCCATAAAAATGTAATGAGTGATGGGATACAAGAACCTTTAAAAATTGTTTAGGGAACTTTCTGGATTCCCAAGGACGGCAAGTGTAAAAAGGGTGATTAAATCTTGTGAAATATGTCGCCGTGTGGATACCAGATCCTATATGTACCCAAGTCCTCCCCTTTTGCCAATGTGCAATTTGAGTCTTTTGAAACAACTCTGCCCAGCCGAAAGGTGTGGAAAAATTTACTGGTTTATTTTCCAGAAATACAGTTTGTTATATGTAATAGATGGCCATACTGTATTTAATAAAAATTATGGGTTTTAAAAAAATGGGGAAATTCTGCGCCTGCGCAGAAAAGGGCTCGCCATGTTTGACTGGTCAACACAAACGTTAGTGTAAATGGGAATAATTTTCGTGCTCTAAAGGTAAAATTGGGCTGCACCTCTCAAATAGGAGCCGAAATTGTTGGATATGCAGTCCTGCTTAACGAGGAATCAGGCGACTGGGACAAGACTCTGTAATTAGATGAAAACAGGATATTACTCCCAGCTAGTCATGGGCTATATATTTATGTTTATAGTTCTGGCCAGTATTATTATCATAATGTAGACAGGGGGGTTTTCTGAGTATGATTTACCTTAATCTCCAGTCAAACTGGTGAGTGATAGTAAGATATATTCTCCTTCTGTTATGTAAATGTGTATGTATATAATCATTTATTAATTTTAATATACCCGTCCACAAATTTTATATTTACCGAATTCTGGTGATGCATATTTCATTTGTATTAATAGGTCTAGAGCAACTTGTGGATATGACAGTTGTAGGTATCGATGTGTCCCAAATTCCTACTTGTCTATGTAACGTTGATAAATAATAATTATCTTTGTTATTTATTGGTAGGTACATTATGAACATCCAGATAAATGCAATTTTCCCCCAAGTTTGGCTCTTCGGCGTTGGACGTATTGGGTTTCGAATGGTGCAACTGTAGAACTTTTGTACCATCACGTGGAATGCAAAGTTTAAATCTATGAAGATGTCGCATTGGAAGCGTGCTGTGAATTTCATAATTTTCCCTTTGGGAAGTCTCTAATGGGAGTCATTCGCATGAGGGGTCCAGAGAACTGCTTGAGGTTTGCGTTGTTAGGGGGCAACCACTACTTGTTTAAAAAGCTTTTATAAAAGCCTCTGCGAAGCACTTCGCAGAGGCTTATTTGATGGTGATGCTCTTGCCTCTATTAGTTATCTGCAGACGGACGAGAGACACGCAGTTCAGATTTTGAAAAATGGGATTTACCGACAACAACTCGAAGTGTGGCAATAGTTCAAACCAAAAGTGACAGTGAAGTGCTAAGCGATTTAACCTATACAACTATAAAGACAATACCGAATTAACAGTGGATAACTACAACAAATTCACCCGTTTCCTTAGAAAACAACTACTCGACGAAAACCCGTACGATGTGGTCCACTTATTTACCATCTACTTCTGCATGGTCTTCTTCAACGAAGACCTCATCAACTCAACAGACGCCATCCAGCATGAACTCATCAGAGCCACTTTCCATCGCCACTTCAATACCAAAGACTGGAGGATCTTCCTTCTTGACGACCTTTTAGATGGAGACAGCGACTCAGATATCGAAACGTAAGTATATGATGTTTCCCCATATTTTTATACGATAGGATGTTTAATAAACATCACATACCGGAGCAAATATACTTCCTCTATGGCGTGGAAACCGAACTTTTATAAAAGCTTCTAAACAAGTAGTGGTTGCCCATAACAACGCAAACCTCAAGCAGTTCTCTGGACTCTTCATGCGAATGACTCCCATTAAAGACTTCAACGGTAAAATTATGAAATTCACAGCACGCTTCCAATGCGACATCTTCATAGATTAGAACTTCGCTTTCCACGTGATGGTACAAATAGTTCTACAATTGCACCATTCGACCAACAAGTCCAACGCCTAGAGAGCCAAACTACTTGGTCTCCTATTATATTCAGCACCCCTTACTAATAGGGATGTATTACCCTCTCTAATATATGAAGTGATTTTTTCTTAAAACATCACTCACATTATATTATGCCTTAACTTTCACATCGCTTAATAAAGAAATAAAATGTCTCTAATGAATTTTTTATCCTTATTTCCCATGTTACAAACAACAAGAGTAATCCTACGGGGTTACTTTACTAAACAAACAAACACTAAATAAAAAAAAATAAGTAATCCCAAAAGGGAAATTTTACATACCTTTTCTCCTCACGTATATATCCGCGACTCCTTTTTGTCCCTATCCCCAAACCCCCGCAGCGGGACACACCCCTCAAATTTCTGATTGGGTGTTGCAAAGCGGCTTGCAGACAACCAATCAGAAATTTTATGGACATGTCCCGCTGTGCGGGTGTGATGGGGGACAAAAAGCAGTCGCGGATATATGAAGTAATGAAAAAAGGTATGTATTACCAGTAGGTATTACACATTTTATTTTATTTAGTGTTTGTGAGTATGTAATCCCCGTATGTATTACTCTGTGTTGTTTGTAAAATGGGATATAAAGGATAAAAGATCATTAGAGACATTTTATTGTTTTATTAAGTGATGTGATGTTAAGGCACAATATAATGTGATGTGATGTTCAAGAAACATCACGTCATATATTAGAGAGGGTATACATCATATTAGTAAGCGTGCTGAATATAATATGTAGACCAAGTAGTTTGGCTCTCTAGGCGTTGGACTTGTTGGTCGAATGGTGCAATTGTAGAACTATTTGTACCATCACGTGGTAAACGAAGTTCTAAATCTATGAAGATGTCGCATTGAAAGCGTGCTGTGAATTTCATAATTTTACCATTGAAGTCTTTAATGGGAGTCAATCGCAAGAACAGGCAAGAGAACTACTTGAGGTTTGCGTTGTTATGGGCAACCACTACTTGTTTAGAAGCTTTTATAAAAGTTCGGTTTCCACCCCATAGAGGAAGTATATTTTGCTCCGGGTTTAAGTGAACTCTTTTGAAACCATGCGTCGGTAATTGGGATGGATAGTGTAGGTTTTTCAAATCTCCAGCATGGAAACTGTTCCATAGATCCGAAGTTATTTATGAGGTATTCCGGTGTTGTTGCTATTGTTGCAAGTAGAGGGTTTCCTAAGAGTTGTCTAAGGTTGTTCCAGTTGGAAAAGTCAGTTGATCTAGTGTATGGTTTGTGTCGAAAAAAAAACTTCATGTTCGGTGTTAAGTTGAATGAAATTTTCTTTTCAGCAGTACTTGCTTCTATTGTCATTTTCGTGCCAGGGGGGGGATCTTGGAGTGGAAAGTGACTCCTGCTTTATGAACTTTAAATCCATATTTGTCAGTCATTGATGCGAAGGTAGCCCTTTCTTATTGTGGACGGTTGCTTTTTCCGTTCCTTTGCAGGCGATGTAGAATTCTAGGGCGTCCAGGGGAATGAAGTGCAGTGTTGGATCGTCTATAGATGTAATTTCATGTAACGACGTTGGCGAATTGGGAGATGGAAACTTCCTGGAGAGAGTCTGATTGATCTGTAGGGGGTCTATGTATCCGTCGCCTTCTCCTGAACCTTCTGCGTGTTCTTGTTCATCTTGTTACTTGATTTCCTCGGTGTACATGTTGAGTCTGCCATCTTCTTTTACTTGTTTTATGTAAGTATTATTTCTTTATCATATTTCCTGAAGGGCCGAGGAAATCGTCGGAGGTAATGTTGGGCCCGGTGGAGCTTGGAGCATGAACTGATTTTGTGGAATGTCACTCAAGCTTTTTATTCCTTTTTGGTACAAATGTTTTAGTTCTTGCTTTAGGGCATTTCCGTTGCTGGATCTACCTATACATCAAGATTTTTTTTTGTACTTATGAAGATGGGAATTCTTTCGAGTGGTTCAGGGTCAGAGTGTTTTACATTTATTTCGAATGTTGCACCTTTAAGGAGTAGTTTGAAGTCGTCAACAAGTTGAAGACTAATTCTTGGTTCTTCAAAGAGAGCATAGGTTTTATTTAAGAAGTTTTGGAAATGGAATTGGCATCACCACTTCTTGTCACAACACTTTTATTTAGGTTATTGAAGATGATTGTAAGAGTAAGAGATTTTCCACTACCTGTTGGTCCTTTGAGGACAAGGGTGTTTATCTTTTTAAAGTGTTTTTCTGCAATAAATATTATCCAGCCTAGGAGATGGAAGATGTTGATATTATTTTCTTTATATAAGTATTCTAGCCATTTCATGTTTAGTTCATCTGGAGTTGTTTGTGAAACCTGTTCTAGGGCTTCGACTAGTGATATAAAGTTGTCATTTTTACTGGTTTCAATGTTTGTATACATTAACACTGCACGTAATTTATTTTTTATATGATGAACCGAGTGTTCCACATATGAAACGAAACTCATCAGGTGTAAGTTTTTTGAGGAGTTGTGTTATTGTTGTTACATTCTTATTTCTAATGAGTAGTTTGGATGTAATCGTATTCACTGGCTTTTTTTTGGTTGTTTAGTTTTCGTTCTTGCCGTTTTGCTTCCAAGTATGGGCATGGGCCGTGTACTGAGTCCGTTGTTTTTTGGAAGTAGTTGATGAGTTTTCTGTAGATGGAATGGCCTAAACCAAAATTCGAGATTCTTTCCACACCGTATCTGATAAGGTATAGAATCCAGTTTATAATAGAACTGACAATAGTAGTTGTTGCTGTTGATTCAGTTCTAGCTGCGTCGTTGAGTTGGAGGTAGTTGCAGATTGATGTTCTGATTCTTGTTGTGTTGTTATAGTTCGTTTTAAACGTGATGTGCCAGTGGTCATTGTGGTCTGTGAGCGTGAAGCTTGGTTGTTTTCCTCCTCTTGGGACTGGTTTTGTTCGGATGATGAACGTTGCGTAGTCGTCAAATTCTCTTCCATTGGTTGATCATCTTCACTCTTTTCCAGTCTCCTGGAGTCCATTTGGTCTTGTCTGCTGGAAGACTTTTCAGTAATGTTGGGAGATTTTGTGAGACTTTGTTTCTGTCGTTTGCTGTCTGGGAGTGATGTCGTGGAGAGGTATCTCTGCATCTTCCATGACCATTTGGAGAATATCTGGTTGTTGAAGGTCTTGGAGATCTGCTTCGTTTATCACTTGTTGGGAATGTCTATGTTTTGGTTGTTGTTTTCCTTGTTTTCCTCTGCTTCGGGGCTTGAAGTAGTAAAGAGTAGTCGTTTGCAGTTAGGAGATGTATTACTTCTAAGAGTTTGATGTTTGATGGGACTTGTTTTATTTGTGACTGTAGGACTTCTCTTGTTGGTACATCCACCAGTCGTAATCCGTTATTGGTGCTGGTTTCGTTTGGATGTTGTAGTTCTCTGTTCCTTGGTTGCCTGTTGTCCATATGATTTTTTATCCATTTTAGCAATTATAATGCTGTCTTTCTTGAGGTTCTCCAGGGGTTTATGAAGTCTTGGCAAGTTTTCTTGCTGGAAACATTCTTCAATGTCAGGACGTGGTTGTTCTGGTTGTCTAAGTCTTGGTGTAGTTGGAGTCGTGGGGAGAATTTCTGGAGAAAATTCTGTCTTCGTTGCTAGTGTGTCTGCGAAGGCTTTGAGGACTGCTTTCAGGTGTTGAAGGTTCGCTCGTAGGTGTAGTTTCTCTTGTGTATTATTGCTCCATTCCTGGTTGTTGGGAGCTGCTCCATGCTGTTCCATTGGGAGTGGGTGGTGACTGGTGGGCTGTGGTTGGTGTCTGGTGTTTTTGGAGGTCTGAAATTGGGAAAAGATGTTCTGTGGTTAGTCTGTGTGATGTGATGTTTATTAAACATCCTATCGTATAAAATATGGGGGGCACATCATATACTTACGTTTCGATTTCTGAGTCGCTGTCTCCATCTAAAAGGTCGTGTATTATTGTCCCGTTCCGTGTTTGTTGGGAGATGCTCCATGTTGTTCCATCTGGTTGTGGAGTGTAACTGAGTTGTTTTGGTCTTTGGTTGGTGTATTTGAGTCCCTGTAATGAGAAGAGATGTGTTCCTATTAATTATGGGATGTGATGTTTAATAAGCATCTTATCGTATAAAAGTATGGTGAGAGAACATCGTACTTACATTTCTGAATCTCAAGAGCTATCTTCTGTAAAGAGGGTGTCGAGTAGGAAGATCCTCCAGTCCTTAGTATCCAAGTAGCGATAGAGTGTTGCTTTGATGAGCCAACAGAAACTTGTGGGGAGTCCCGCTGCGCGGGAGAGATTTCACCCGTACTTTTCTTGTTTCCAAATTTTTAAAT
>NC_069399.1:3623168-3668324 GCF_026875155.1 Cherax quadricarinatus
CCCGGTAGCTTTAAAAAGGATTGGAACAACATATGAGGGGGGAAGGGCTTGGGCTTGATTGGTGTCATTGGGTACGGGAGTAAATTTGAAGAATTGAGACACTAAGCAACATATGGGAACCTTTACTGAAGAAACGTTTCGCCACACAGTGGCTTCATCAGTCCAATACAAAGTAGAAATGGGTAAGGAGAGGAGGAAATTGAGGGGTAATCAGTCCTTCAGCCAGGAATCGATGTGTTCAGTCCATCACTCCTGTAGAAGGTAGAAGCATAGGGCCAGAGAGGTGGCTTATATACTGCAGTCAGGTGAGCCGAAGGAGGAGGAGGTGGGATCACAGAGGGACTTTCCACTAGTGTAAGTAGGTCGTCATCCAAAGGTTGGACAAGCGTTGAAGAAATCTTTGTAAAAAGATCCCATGAAGTTGCAGTGTCTGACAGATGTGATAAATGGTTTCAAAAAGCGACAAGTTAAAGAATTGAGACAATTATGCAACATATGGGAATGTGATGTGATATTTAAGAAATATCACGTCATATATTAGAGAGGGTATACATCATATTAGTAAGCGTGCTGAATATAATATGGAGACCAAGTAGTTTGGCTCTCTAGGCGTTGGACGTGTTGGTCGAATGGTGCAACTGCAGAAATATTTGTACCATCACGTGGAAAGCGAAGTTCTAAATCTATGAAGATGTCGCATTGGAAGCGTGCTGTGATTTCATAATTTTACCATTGAAGTCTTTAATGGGAGTCATTCGCATGAAGTGTCCAGAGAACTGCTTGAGGTTTGCGTTGTTATGAGCAACCACTACTTGTTTAGAAGCTTTTATAAAAGTTCGGTTTCCACGCCATAGAGGAAGTATATTTGCTCCGGTATGTGATGTTTATTAACCTCCTATCGCTTTAAAAATATGGGGACACGTCATATACTTACGTTTCGATATCTGAGTCGCTGTCTCCATCTAAAAGGTCATCGAGAAGAAAGATCCTCCAGTCTTTGGTATGGAAGTGGCGATGGAAAGTGGCTCTGATGAGTTCATGCTGGATGGCATCTGTTGAGTGATGAAGTCTTCGTTGAAGAAGACCATGCAGAAGTAGTTGGTAAATAAGTGGGCACATCGTACGGGTTTTCGCCGAGTAGTTGTTTTCTAAGGAAACGGTTAAGTTTGTTGTAGTTGTCCACTGTTAATTCGGTATTGTCTTTATAGTTGTATAGGTTGAAATCGTCTACCAATCCACTGTCACCTTTGGATGTAACTAGTTGCCATATCTCGAGTTGTTGTTTGGTAAATCCCATTTTTCTAACGGTCCTAACTGCGTGTCTCTCGTTGTCCGTCTGCAGATAGACTAATAGAGGCTAAGGGCATCACCATCATATATAGCCTGTGCGAAGCGCTTCGCAGTAGTAATAAAGAGTAGTCGTTTGCAGTTAGGAGATGTATTACTTCTAGGAGTTTGATGTTTGATAGGACTTGTTTTATTTGTGACTGTAGGACTTCTCTTGTTGGTACAATCCACCAGTCGTATATCCGTTATTGGTGCTGGTTTCGTTTGGATGTTGTAGTCCTCTGTTCCTAGGTTGCCTGTTGTCCATATGATTTTATCCATTTTAGCAATATAATGTTGTCTTTCTTGAGGTTCTCCGGGAGGTTTATGAAGTCTTGGCAAGTTTTCTTGCTGGAAACATTCTTCAATGTCAGGATGTTGCTGTTCTGCTTGTCTAAGTCTTGGTGTAGTTGGAGTCGTGGGGAGAATTTCTGGAGAAATTTTGTCTTCGTTGCTAGTGTGTCTGCGAAGGTTTTGAGGACTGCTTTCAGGGGTTGAAGGTTCGCTCGTAGGTATATTGTGTGGTTTTCTCTTGTGTATTATTGTCCCATTCATGGTTGTTGGGAGCTGCTCCATGCTGTTCCATTGGGTGCTGGGTGTGGTGACTGGTGGGTTGTGGTTGGTGTCTGGTGTTTTTGGAGGTCTGAAATTGGAAAAGATGTTCTGTGGTTAGTCTGTGTGATGTGATGTTTATTAAACATCCTATCGTATAAAAATATGGAGACACATCATATACTTACGTATCGATATCTGAGTCGCTGTCTCCATCTAAAAGGTCGTGTATTATTGTCCCGTTCCGTGTTGTTGGGAGATGCTCCATGTTGTTCCATCTGGTTGTGGAGTGTAACTGAGTTGTTTTTGGTCTTTGGTTGGTGTATTTTGAGTCCCTGTAATGAGAAGAGATGTGTTCCTATTAATTATGGGATGTGATGTTTAATAAACATCTTACCGCATAAAAGTATGGTGAGAGAACATCGTACTTACATTCTGAATCTCAAGAGCTATCTTCTGTAAAGAGGCTGTCGAGTAGGAAGATCCTCCAGTCCTTAGTATCCAAGTAGCGATAGAGTGTTGCTTTGATGAGCTCATCAGAAACTTGATGGGCGAGTCCCGCTGCGCGGGAGAGATTTCACAGTCACCTTTTTCTTGTTGCCAAATTTCTAACACTTGCTTAGTAAATCCCATGGTTGAACGTCAGAAGGAGCGTGCGGTCTATTGTAGGTATTAATCATTAAAAAAAGTTGTTTGTGAGTATGTAATCCCCGTAGGTATTAATCTGAGTATATTGAGAGAGATTGGGTAATAAAAAATATAATAATAATAGGCCGTTTATTATGTGATGTATACAAGGAAAAAAATGTGATAGGATGTTTAATAAGTATCTTATCGTATACTATATAGAGAAAACATCATATTAGTAATCATGTTGAACTTATATGGAGACCATGGTGACTGGTTTTCAAGGACTTGAACGTGTTGATCGAAGGGTGCGACTGTACTGAAGTTTGTGCCGTCGCGAGGAAGGCGTAGTTCTAAGTCGATGAAGATGTCACATTCGAAGCGGGCGGTGAATTTCATTATTTTCGAAGTGTAATCTTTAATGGGGGTCATCCTCATATAGAGTCCAGAGAACTTTTAATATTAGCGGGGTTATGAGCCAGATATACTTGTTTCGAAGCTTTACCAAAAGCGCGTTGTCCCAAATAGTGGGAGAAGGTTTACTCCTGTAAGACCTCCTCGTTTAAACCAAGCGTCAGTAATAGGATCTATTGTGTAGGTTTTTCTGTCTCCAGCATGAAATTGTTCCATAGAGCCAAAGTTGTTAAGGATGCACTCAGGTGAAGTGAGGGTTGTACCGAGTGTTTTCTAGGAGAGGATTTTCAAGTACTTTGTCTAAAGTTGTATCTTGAGGGAAGGTTATTTGGGCCCTTAAGGGTTTTTGTATCAAAGAAGTTTCCATGAAAGGGAGTCAAGTTGAAAAGTTTTTTTTTAAATGCTGTCCTGCTTGGGTCGTAAGTTCATGCCATAGGGGTTCTTTGGGTGAATGTTGTTTCCTGTTTGGGTGGACTTTGAAAACCGTATTTTGCAGTCATACGGCAAATGTAGACCATCTTACTGGAGTATAAAGATATCTTTTTCCCATTTAGGAGAGTATTTTTTCTAGAAGTTTGATTTTTTGAGGGGATTTGTTTTATTTTTTGACTGTGGGATTTCTTTTTTGGGTACACCCAACCAGTCGAATTTTCCATTACTGGCGCGGGTTTTCGTTTGGATGTTTATTTTCTCTTTCCTTGGTTGCCTTTTGCCCCAAATGATTTTTATCCTTTTAGAAAATATAATGTTGTTTTTTCTTGAGGTTCTCCAGTAGGTTTAAAAGTCTTCTTTTTTTTCGGGGTGGGAAAAAATTTTTCCCTTTGTCAGGATGTTGTTTTTCTGTTTGCTAAGTTTTGGTGTAGTTGGAGTGGGGGGAGAATTTCGGGAGAAATTTTTTGTCTTTTTTGCTAGTGTGTCTGCGGGGTTTTTGGGGGAAATGCAAAAAAGGTGTTAAGGTTCGCTCGTAGGTATTTTTGTGTAGTTTTTTTTTGTGTATTTTTGCCCCTTTCCCGGGTTTTGTTGGGACCCTGCCCCATGCTTTTTCCATTGGGTGCTGGGTGGTGACTGGGGGGTTTTGGGGTTTGGGTGTCGGGTGTTTTTGGGAGGTTTTAAAATTTGGAAAAAGTTGTTCTGTGGTTAGTCTGGGGGTGATGTGATGTTTTTTAAAAATCCTTGTTTTAAAATATGGGGAAACATCATTTATTTACTATCGATTCGAGTCGCTGTCCCCTTCTAAAAGGTCTTTGGGAGAAAGTTTCCCCCGGCTTTATTTAAAGTGGCAAAGGAAAGGGGTTTGATGGTTCATGCTGGGTGGCGTCTGTTTAAGTTGTGAAGCCCTCGTTGAAGAAGATCTTTCACCCAATTTTTTTTGGTTTAAATACTTTCCGGCCACACTTTGGGGTTTTCTTTCGAGAAGTTGTTTTCAAAGGAAACGGTAAGTTTTTTTGGGATTTTACGTTAATTCGGTATTGTCTTTATGTTTTATAGGCTAAAAATCGTCTACCTTTCATGTAATTTTTGGTTTTAAACCTTGGGCCCAAACTTCAAAGGGTTTGGAAAAACCCCTTTTTTCTAACGCCCCGAACGGGTTTTGGCTCTCATTGTCTGTCTCCCGGTAGACAAATTTGAGGCTAAGGGCATCACCATCATATATGCCTCTGCGAAGCCCCTTCGCAGAGGCCTATTTTATGATGGTGATGAAAACCTTTGTATTTTGGTATTCCCACCCCCTCTGGAAACTATCGACACTTAAAAAAAAAACCGGAACGTAGACGGCCCATGCCCATACGGGGAAGCAAAACGTCAAAAAAGAAAAGCAAATAAACCCAGAAAAAAAAACCCAATATGGACTACATAAAAACCTTTCTTCATAAAAAAAAAAGCAATACAGTTACCAACTACTTAAAAGACTAGAGCCGACAAATTTCGCTTCATGTAGGGAAACCTAAACAGACCCCCCAAACCCGGGAAACTTGATGAATTTTTTTTTTATTTTAGTCTTTATTCTTTTTTTTTTTCTGGTTGTCTTGCTTTTTTTTTTGGACGTTTTGTTTCCAGGTATGGGCATGGACCGTCTCCCGGGGCCCCGTTGTTTTTTTAAAAGTTGTCGACGGTTTTTCTGTAGAGGGTATGGCCGTCCCAAAAAATACGATTTTTTTTTCCTCCCCCGGTATCTGTTAAAAGGTATGAATCCTTTTTTCAATTTAGATCTAAAAACCCCAGTTTTTTTTAACGGGTTTCTTCGTTCTTGTTTGGGGCGTTGAGCTGGGGGGAAATTTGCAATTGTTTTTTGATTTTTGCTGTTTTTGTTTTAGGGTCGTTTTAAAATGTGATATGCCAGGGGGCGTTTTGTTTGGACGTGAAGCTTGGTTTTTTTCCCTTTCTCATCGAAGGGTCTTTTTCCCTTAAATAAAATTTGCGTAGTCGTCATATTTTTTTTCCCATTGGTTAAACTTTTTCATTTTTCCCCAATCCCCTTGCCCATTTCGTTTGTCCAGGGAAGCCCTTTCAGAAATTGTCGGAAGATTCGTGATTTTTGTTTCTGTGGGTTTTTCTGCTGGGATTGATGCCGTGGCCAGGGCATCTGTTTTTTTCCATCGCCATTTGGAAATTCCGGTTTTTCCCGGGGTTTAAAGAGTTTTTGCTTGGGTTTTTGTTTTGTTGTAGGATTTCTATGTTGGGGGGTTTTGATTCCCCTTTGTTTTCGGGGTTTTCCCAGGCTTGAGTAGAAAAAGAGTCGCCCGTTTGAAAGCTAGATGTAAATTCTTTTGGATTGTGTGGGGGTTTTGGGACTTGGGGTTTTTTTTTGGGGGGGCCCCTTTTGGGGATGTCGCCAAATTTAGAAATTTCCCCCCTTTTGGGGTGGTTTTCGTCTGGTTTGTTGTCTAAAAATTCCTGATGGGGCTGTTCTGTAGTGAAAATTTTGGGGGGAAAAATTTAAAGATTTCGTTGCCGGTGTTTTTTACTGTTTTGGAGGTGAAAAAATTTTTCCCTCGAAGATCGATCGGGTATTTCCTTTTTGTGCATTTTTGTCCCATTCCGTGTTTTTGGGGGAGCTCCCCCCATGTTTTTCCCTTTGGGTTTTTGTGGGTGTTGATTTTGTTTTGGTTTTTGGTTGGTGTATTTGAGTCCCTGTAATAAAGAAGAGATGAGTTCCTTTTAAATTAGGGGAAATTGGGGAATTTTTAAAATAAACATTTTATCGTAAAAAAAGGTTTGGTGGAGAACATCTTTATTTTAAAATTTCTAAACCCTGAAGACTATCTTCTGTAAAGAGGCTTCTAGGAAGTTTCCTCCAGTCCTTAAAACCAATTTAGCGATGGAGTGTTGCTTTGATGAGCTCATGCGGGAGTTCGTTTTTGAATGATAAAAGTGGTTGTAGAAGAAAAACTTTTCAGAAGTGGGTTGGGGGGAAGATGTGTGCGACTTTCGTTTTGGGGGTTTTGCCTTTCGAGTAGTTATTTTCTCAGGAATTTTGGGTTAGTTTGTTGTAGTTATCCACGAAGTTTTTTTTCTTCTTTATATTTAAATTTTAATTTAAAAGTTTTTCAATCACTTCCAAGTCCCTTTTTTTTTTTTTTATTTGGTTGCCAAATTTCTAACACTTGTTTAGTAAACCCCAAATGGGTTGAACGCCGAAGGAGCGTGAGGCCTTTTTGCCCCGTTTTCGAAAAACCAAATAGGGGGCCGGGTGAAATCCCCCCCCAACCCCATCTTTATTCTCCCAAAACCCCCATTAAAGTTTTCAATGGGAAAATAATGAAATTCCCCTCCCGCTTCCAATGGGGGAAAACCCTTCATCGACTTAGAAATACCCTTTCCCTCGCGCCCGCAAAAACTTCAGTACAGTCGCACCCCGGTAAACCATTCAAGTCCTTGAAAACCAGTCTTCGGGGCTCCTTTTAAAAATTTTCAAAAGGCTTACAAATTTTGATGTTTGCCTAAAAAGGGTATACTTAAGTTTTTTAAAAAAAAACCCCATCCTATAAACATTTTTTTCCTTGTATACTCACATAAAAAAGGGCCCAAAATTATTAAATTTTTTTTAAACCAATTTTTCCCCTTTTTGTACACAGAGTAATACCTCGGGGATTACATACTCACAAAAAAATTTTTTTTAAAATAAAATAATACCTACGGGGATTAAAATACCTCATATCCTCCACCCTGTCTCAAAAAACCACCTTTTGCCCCCCATTTTTCCCGTGCAGGGGACACGCCCATCAATTTTTTGTTTTTGTTGTTTTTCGAAGCTTCGCCAGAGGCTTGTGGGGGAAAAAGGGTTCAAAATGGGAGTACGGCAAGTAATGGTAAAAATTTGTTTGTTTCCCCCGGTTATTTTTAAAAGGTGGGGGAAGTTTTCCCTCTCGCAATCCCCCCCTTTTCCCCCCCCCTTTCCTTCCCCCCCAAAGGGGGACGTGTGGGGCTCCGGTCAAACAGAAAATCACTCGACTCACAGCTCCCAGCCCACTGTAAGTCATCCTCCCCTTTTTTTAGTGGATTTTTGGGTTGAAAGCTCACTTTTAAACCTTAAAAAACCCTTAAAGGTCCTTTCAGCCTTGTATCTCTTAAAAGGTTTTAATAATACCACGTTTTTTAAGGTTTGTACTTACCCAGGGGAAAAGTGTTTTTCTTAAGCGTGGGTAACTGCCCTCTTTTTACAGTTTGGGGAATTTACAGTTTTGGGGTCCCCTCCCAAACCCAACGGGGAAAAATTTGGGATGGGCCCGGACTAAAGTCCTGAGACGCCCCCAGTTGGATTTTCTCCCTGTTATGTTAGTTTCAGGCAAAAACCCTTTCCATCATAGCAGGGTAACGAATGTTTTCCCCTGTCATCGGGGACAAATTTATTCCGGCTATAGACTGTAAAGAACGACCCGGGGGGTTCTCCCAACCCCTGCGCCCCCCAGCCCCCCACACTTCACAAAAGCAAACGATTTTCAAAACACGCAGGTCCCAACCCCCAAAACCCCCCAGAAATCACTTTTATATTGGGTTTTGAGTTAAAATTGTTATTTTTTTCATTTAATTTTTCATTTATTTTAAAAATAGGATATACCTTTCATGTCCGTTTTATGTTTGCTTTAATAAATAATAAATTTTTTTTATCTTTGTGTTTTAAATTAATTCTTTTTCTATTCAAAAATTTTCCTGAGGGGGGAAAGCCACCTTTGGGTTAATACTGTCTGAAGTTGTTACGGGCTGAGTAACCCTTCACAAGGCTATAAAAGATTTTTTGATCCCCCCCCCCCCCCTTTAAATTTTTTCTAAAACCCGGACAACAGCCCAAAATGCTACTTCTGACTTTCCCAAACCAGGGGTTTTTACTAGAAGGGTGTTAAAAATTTGGCAAAAATTAAAAAAAAAAAATTTTGATTTGTAAAAGTGATAGAATGTTTAAACCTTATTTAACTAAAAAGCAAACAAAACTTACAGTGGTAACTCCAACAAACTAAAAAGATTTTAAGAAAATAACTACCGCGGCCCCCCATTGATGCCGCACACATCTTCTCCAACTACATCGGGCCCCAGTATTCTTTTAAAAACCCCTTCCTTTAATTAACAGAAAGAAAACCAGCCAAAGAGCTCATCAAACAACCCCTCCATCGCTACTTGGAAAATAAAACTGGAGGGTCTTTCCCACTCACAGCCTCTTTACAGAAAAATAGCTTTAAAATTCAAAATGTAAGTACATGTTCTCTAAACCCAAAAATTTTATACGATAAATGTTTTTTTAAAAAACCCCAAACCCACATTAATAAAACACATCTCCCCTCAGTACAGGGGTCAAATACACCAAAAAAAACCAAAAAAACTCAGTTACACTCCACAACCAGATGGAACAACATGGGCAGCTTTCCCCCAAAACACGGAACGGTTTTCAAGAATTTTCAAAAAGAGGAAAAACACGATCTAAAATTTTGAAAAAATCTTCCTCACCTCAAGCCCGCTCTAAAAAAAATTTTTTCAAAAACTCAGCAACCCAAAACGCATTTCCCCCCAGAAAAAAATCACCCCAAAATACAGCCCATAGCTGTGGAAATATTGGAGAAAAATTTTGTGCGACCTCTTATGGGTTGCCAAAGAGTAGTTGGGTTTTTTAGGGAAACCCGTTTTTTGTTGTTGGGATCCACTGTAAATTCTCTTCGTTTTTTATAGTTATATAAATTTTAAAAACTTTTCTATCACTTCACAAATCCCCTTTTTTTTTTTTACCCTTTTTGCCAAAATTTCCCAAAAATTTCTTTTTTTTTAAATCCCCTTGTTGAAAGCCCGAAAGGGGCGTGCGGTCTGATGTCCCCGGGTTCCAAAAAAACTAATAGGGGGTTGGGCCCCCATCATTTAATGCCTGCGAAGCCCCCCCCACAAATTCTTCCCGAACCGGGAAAACAGGCCGCACCCCCTTTCCCTTTTGGGGGTTTTAACCCTTTGGGGTTTAAATAAACAAGTGTTTTGAAAAAAGGCAACAAATAAAAGAAAAAAAATGACTGTGAAGTGAATTTTTAAAACTTTAACTTATTTAACTAAAAAAGACGAAAAAGAAATTTTCAGTGGATTAAATTTTTTAAAAAACAAACTAAAAAGATTCCAAAAAAAACAACTATAGCCCGGGAACCCCTACGAATTCGCACACATCTTTCCCCCAACTACTTCGCACTTATTCTTCAACAACACTTATCAATTCAAAAAGACGAATCCAGCAAGGCTCTTTAAAGCAAACACTCCATCGCTACTTGGATACTAAGGACTTGGGGGATTTCCCATCGAAAAGCCCCTTTTTCAGAAAAAAGCTCTTCAAAATTTTAGAAATGTAAGTACGATGTTCTCTACCAAAATTTTTAAAAACATAAGAAAAATTTAAAATTTAAAAATCACTTTCCCTTATTAAAAGGAACCATCTCCTCTCATTTTCAGGGGCTCAAATTTCACCCAAAAAAAAGACCAAAACAACCCCAGTTTCACTCCACAAACCCGATTTGGGAAAAACATGGGGGCACTCCCCCCAACAGGAAGGTTTTCAATAATCCCCAAGGGAAATACAAAAGAAAAAAAACCCATCTTCGAGCAAATCTTTTTCCCCACCCAAAGCCGCTCTAACAAAATTTTTTCAACACTCTAAACAAAGAAAAAAGGGAAATTTCCCCCAGAAATTCCCCACCAAGATAACTCCCTAGGATCTAGACAAAAAAAAACAATTAATTTTCCTACCATTCACAATGTATCAAACAAAAAGGCCCCGCCAAGATTTGTAAAAAAACATGGAACCTCAAGAAAGACAGCATTATATTGCTTTAAAATGGAATAAAAGTATTTGGACAACAGGAAATCAAGGAACCCGGGAAAACTACAACAAAACCCGACAAAACCAGCCCAACTGGGGGAAAAGTACTGGGTTTATATCCCCCACCCGGGAACCTCTCCAACCCAAAAAACCCCAAGTCCCAACCAACATTCAATCCTAGAAAAAATTTCATCTCCTTGCTGCAAACGCGACTCTTTACTACCCCAAACCCCGGGGGGTCACGAAAACAAGGGGGAATCAACCCCCGAACTTAAAACCTCCTACAAGAACCAAAAAAGAAGCCCCCCAATTCTTCAGCCCGGAAACCCAAAACCGGGCATTCCCCAAAATGGCCCATTGGGGGGAAAAATATCTCCCCCCTCCACTAACCTTTAAATCTTTCCCGACGGGAAAAAGACAGGGAAAAAAAAATAAACACAGATTTCCGAAAAAATTTAAATGAAAGGTTCTTCCAACCGGGCTAAAACGGAAAAGGGACCCCAAAAGGAGATTGGAAAGAGAGTGAAAATGATAAACCCAAAGGGAAGAAGATTAGGACCCACTATTCCCCAAATTTCATTTATCAGAAAAAGGGCCCCTCCCACGATAAAAAGGGAAAAACCCAACCCCCAAACTTTTGGGGAACCCCGGAAAACAGCGGGCCACTGGGATATCACGTTTTTAAAACACGAAAAAAAACCAGCAAAATCAGAAAACCAAAACGCCCGCAATCAAACCCAAACCCCAAACCCACGTCCAGCAAGAAATGACCCCCAGAACCAAAACTGCTGGTTTAATCTTATTAGGGAAAAAGGATTTTTATACCTTATCAGTTCGGGGGTGAAAGAATTCGTTAAAAAATTTTCGGAGGCCCTACCCTTAAAAAGAAAACTTTCCGACAAAATTTAAAAAAAAAAAGGACCTCAGTAAAACGGTCCTGCCCCCTAAATGGAAGCAAAAACGGGCAAGAAAAAATAAAGGGAAAGCAACCAGAAAAAACAAAAAGAATATGACTACATAAAAACCACATTTTATTTAAAAAAAAAGGGAACTACAGCCTTCCATCGCCCTTTGGGAAATTTTCCCCCCGGGGGTTCAGGGCTGAAAGATCTGTTGTTTTGGGAAAGGGGGGGGGGGTTTTTTTTGCGGGGCTTCCTTTGTAAAAAGGCGTTTGACCCTTAAAGAAATCTTTTGGGGGGTTGGTTTCCCTTTGGGGTTTTTGGAAAAAGGTTTCCCCCCGGGGGGGTTGAGGGTAGTAAAAACCGTTGGGGTTTTCGGAGGTGAAAACCCTTCCCTTACCTTTTTAAATTTTATTTTAAAAATTTAACTGTTTCTTTTTGGGTTTAGGGGGTTTAAAAGTTTTGGGAATTTTTTTTCCCTGGGGGGAGGGTTTTTTCCCGTGGGCTAAACCCAAACCGTTCTGGGTGGAATTTTTAAATTGGGTTGTGCTAAGGGGTTACCGTTTTCCTTTTTTCCGGGTTGGGGTTTTTCCAAATTTTCTTTATTTTTTCTTTGTATTAAATTTTCCCTTTTTTTTGGGGAACTTCCGGAGGGTTTTCCCTTTTTGGTTTTTGGGGTTAACTTTTTTTTGTCTTTTTTAAGTTTGTAATGATAAATTGTTCTATTAATTAGGGGTTGATGAATTCTTATTTTGGTTGGGAGAGAAATTATGGAAAATTTCCGGTTTCGGGTTTTTTTGAAAGTTTGACAAATGGGGGGGGGCATCGGCCCCTTTCATTTGGAAAAAAACTTGAAGAACAGGGGGAGAAATTTCCCCCCCCTTTGATTTTATTGTTCCGTCCCTTTTTGGTTTGGGAGTGCGGAAACCATTGAGTTCCCCTTTTTTTTTGGGAGGTTTTTACTTTAAAAAATTTAAACCCCATCTTCTTTGCCTCTTTTTGCGGTTTGTAATGGATTTCCCCCTTTATATGAAAAGATAAGGGGGGGAATTTTTTTCCTTTTTCCGCCCAAACCCTATGATGGGGTAAAAACTTTCAAAAACCGTTTTTTAAAAGAAAAGGGGTTCAGGGAAAAAAACCGGGGTTGTTACTAAAAACCCCGACACCCGGGAACTTCTTGGGATCTTTCTTTGGGTTTGTTGCCATTCGGGGGATCCCACAACAAAAATTCCCCCAGTTGGCCCCCCATCAAATTTTTCCCCCCAAACCAAACTATAAGAGATGGACGAACAGGGGGAAGGTTTTTATAATTTTCCCTTTTTTCCCAACCCCTTTTTAGTGAATGTGTTCAAAACTCCCAATTAAAAACCCTTGCCCGGGTTTAACAATAAAATTTCTATTAAAAGGGGTAGAAAAACCTAGGCCGGGAGTGAACCCCCTAATTCTGGGCCCGCCCCACTTTCCACATTTTCAAAAAGGTGCCCCAAACCCATACCGCTTCCCCCTTTCCCGGGCCTAAGGTTTAATTTTCTTCTGCAATACGATTTTTAAGTTTTTGGGACTGAAAACATTTTTGAACTAAAGGGAAAAAGGGCTGTTAAATTCCCATCCCGTGGTTCAAGTTTCTTAGTTTGCTTTTATGAAACCCCTGGGGCGTCGTTTAAAAAAGGGGGGAAAACGTTGCAAAAGTTGGGGAAAAATTTTCAAAAAATGGGTTCCTCGATATTTTTTACAAATTTTTTTTTGGGGGCCCCTTTCAAATTCTTTTGGGGTTTTAATTTTTAAAAAATTTTTTACCGCCTTTTTCCTTTTCTTTGGGCCATTTACATTTAAAAAAATTGTTTTTAATTTTTTAATCCCCTTAATTTTTAAAGTTTATAAAGTTTTTTTTTAAAAAATTGGGCCCTTTTATTTGGATGAACGGGAAAAAAAATGGAAGGGTGTTTTTAATTTTCCTTTCCGTTTTAAGACCTTTCCTTTGTAAAAATGTTTAAGATTGGCGAAAAAAATCCCCCACCAAAGAACCCGGTCTTGCAAGGTTTCTTAATTTTTTTAAAAAAACCCTTTTATGGTTTTTAAAAAGTTTGTAAAAGGGGGACAAAAAAAATTTCCCCCCCCGGGAAGGCATTTTAAGCCCAAATTGAATTTTTACAGGGGGGGAAATTTTTCAACCCAGGGGGAACTTTAAAAGGGGATCTAAACCAAAACCAAATTTTCTTTACCCTTAATAATGTTTAAAACAAAAAGGCCTTTTCCCCAAATTTGGGAAAAACCCCCTGGAAAAACCCCCAAAAAGGCAGAAATTTAAAGTAAAATTTTGGTAAAATTTTTTGCCCCCGAAATGGCAAGACCAAATGAAAAACCCAATGGGTGAAAACAGGGGGCCATTTTTTAGGAAATTTTCCCAATCCAAATTTTTCTCCAAGGGTTAAAAAAATCAAAAAAATTTCATTTGGGTCAAAGGGAAATTTCTTTTTAAAAGCTTTGGGGCCTGAAGTTCCAAAACCAGGGGGGGAAGGGAAAAACCCCCCAAAACCATTTTGACAAACCATTCAAGGGAATTTAAAAACCGCAGTCCTTCTGGCCAGGGAAAATAAAACATTTCAAAATTTTGGCAAGTAAAAGAAAATTCCCCCCCTTTAAGGGGATTAAAATTTTTAAAACAAAAACAAAAACAAATTTTATCAAAAAAATTTTTTTAAATTTCTAAAGGGTCCTTCCAAAGGAACCCAGAAAAGGGCGGGGGAAATGGCCCACAAAAGGGGATTGGGAAAGAAAAGTGGAAAATGATAACCAAAGGTTTTTTTAAATAACCCAAATTTTTGGCAACTTTCAACATTTAAACAAACCCGCCCAAAAAATAGAAAAACAAAAAAACCCGGGTTTGCCAAAACCACCAAAAACACAAAACAAAACCACCTTGGCAAAAATTTTACCTTTAAACGCCCCCAAAAAAATTTTAAACCAGCAAAGAATCGGGAACTCAAAAACTTCACAACCCCCCCCTCCCTCACGGGCAGAAGAGTTGGGGAAAAACCGGGGGAAAAACATTGGGGTTTAGATTTTTTAGGGGAAAATTTTTATTTTTTTTAGTTTTCATGGAAAGAATCTTTTGTATTTGTTAACTTTCCCACCCCCACTTTTTTTTTTGGAAAAACCTTCGATTAACTCAACCCAAAAACCGGCTTTTCCCGTAGAAAAAGGGGGGGGCCCTTTCCCCTACAATTTTGGAAAAGCAAAAAACCCCCTTTTCCCAAAAGGGGGAAAGAAAAGCCAAAAGGAAAAAAACCAAGGAAAAAAAACAAAAAAAAACCCCCAAAAATGAAAAATAGCCAATTTAAAAAAACAATTTTATTTAATAAAAAAAAGGAAAAAGGCCCCCCCAACCTTTTCAGGACCCCCCCCAACCCCCCCCCCCCCCCCGGGCCCCCCTTAGAAGAAATTAAAACCCCCAAAGCGAAAAATTTTCCCGGTTTTTTCATTTGGGTTAAAAAAAGGAAAACTCTAGGCTCCCCAATCAAAAAACAAAAAAAAATTACCCAGCAAAAAACCCCCCATGGTTAAAATTTAAACCCAACAAAATTTTTGGGAAAAACAAAAGGGGCCAAAAAAATTTAAAAAGTTAAAAAAAAACTTTCCCCATTCCAGCTTTTTTTTTTAACAAAAAAACCCCAAAATCAAAACCCAAAAAGGCCCAAAAAAATTCCCCCATTGGGAAAAAAATGCCCCCAAAAAAATAAAAACCCCCTTTTAAACCCGCGGGAAAAAATGAAAATAAAAAACCAAAAAAACCGTTTTTTCATTCTAAACTTAAAAAACCCTTTGGTTTAAAAAAAAACCCAAATTTTTTTCCAAAAAAAAAGGCAAAAACCAAAAAAATTAAAACAAAAAAAATTCCGAAAAATTTAATTGAAAAAAAACCCCAAAATGGGAAAAAAGCGGAAAAAATCCCCCTTACTTTTGACTTAAAAATAAAAAAATTCGCCCACCCCCTGGGGGTAAAAAAAAAAAAAATTTTTAGTTTTTTCAAAAGGAGTGGGCGGGGTTGGCCCCCAAAAAGTTTCCAATTTCCCCCAAAATTCAAAAAAAAAACCTCCCCTTTCACAAAAAAACCAAAAAAAAATACGGGCAAAAAAACCCTTTGAAGGGAACCCCACAAATAAAAACCCTCAGTTTTAAAAAAAATTAAGGAAAAATTTAAACTCAAAACTCCCTTTCCTTTGAAAAGAAAAGCAACTTTGGAATTAAAAAAAAAAGTTAAAACAAAAATTGGGGGAAAACCCAGCAAACATTAATAAAGGAAACCCAAAAAATTTTTTCATTCCCAAAACCCCCAAAAAAAAAACCCCTTTTTTACCTTCCTGGTAAATTTTTGGTTTCCCCCCGAAGAACCCCCCGGTAAAAAGCCCTTCTAACCCCCCAGAGCCCCAAAAAATTTTACACTTTTAAAAAAGAAATATATGACCCGAGTGACAACCACAAAATCGTTTTATGCTCCAAAAACCCCAAACCCCAAAAGGGTTAAAACCCCTGACGATTCCGGGCCCCTTTCTACAAATACAAGAAAAAAAATAATCAACATAAATTAAGAAAGTAAAAAAAGATGGCAGACTCAACAAAGGGACACCATGAAAAAGAAGTAGAACCCCGATGAAAAAAGAAAAGCACAAGGCCCCAGGTGAAAGGGGACGGGTTTTGTTGACCCCTACCATTCCTCAAACTATCCCCAGGGTTTATTCCAAGTTCCAATCCGTCAAAGAAAGGTTTCTACAAATTAAAAATTTCCCCCTTTAAATTTCCCAAACCCCTTACTTCCCACCACTAATGCCCTTGAATTCTACTACGCCCGTTAAAAGGGGTGACGGAAAAAAAAAAAAAGAAACCCTAAGATTGGCTTCATTCCGGGCCCCTATAAAATGGCCCAAAAAAAGGTTTTAAAAATCCCCAAAGCAGGGCAACCCTTTTACCCATGATCCCCCCTTTTGGGATAATTTCGACCGAAGGGAGGTAAAAGCAATAAAAAGAAAACTTTCAAAATTTACTTTCCCTCCTGGAAATTTTTTTGAAAACAAACCCTTTTCCCTTTTAAAAAAATAACCCCCGTCAAGATACAACTTTTTGGCCCAAAATACTTGAAAATCCTCTCCCAGCAAAACTCGGGACAAACCCCAAATTCACCTGAGTAAAATCCTTAACACTTTTGGGTCCCTGGAACAATTTCATCTGGAGACAGAAAAAAAACCCACACAAAACATCCAAATTTTGCCCGGGTTTTTTTTAAAAACCTGGGGGTCTTACCGGAGTTAAAAACCCTTTCAACTATTTGGTGGACAACGCCTTTTTTGGGAAAGCTTTTAAAAAAAAGTATATCTGGCTCTAACCCCACAAAATTTAAAAAGTTCTTGGACTCTATATGAGGTTTAAAACCCCAAAAAACATTACAATGGGAGAATAATGAAATTCACACCCGCTTCCAAGTACTCTTATCGACTTGAACTACCCCCTTTTTTTGCGACGGCACAAACTTCAGTACAGTGGAACCCCCGATCAAACGGGCAAAATCCTTGAAAAACCCGTTTTATGGGCTCCAATAAAGTTCAAAATGCCCAAATAATTTTTAAAGTTTTCTACATAGTATACGATAAGATGTTTAAATTTAAAAATCCCATCACATTTTTTTCCTTGTAAAATATCACATAATAAACGGCCTAATATTATTATATTTTTTTATTACCAAACTCTATATATACACAGGTAATTTTCCTAAGGGGGTTTAAAACCACAAACAACTTTTTTTTAAAAGAGTAATACCCCAAAAAAAAAGACCGCCGCTCGTTCTTTACGTTCAACCAGGGTTTTAAAAAAGCAAATGGTTTGTAAAATTTGGGCCCCCAAGAAAAATGGGTGTTAAAATTTTTCTCCCCCGCAAACGGGACTCGCCCCTCAAATTTCCGTTTAACTCCTCAAAGCAAACACTTTATCGCCTTTTCTTGGGTCTAAAAGGGTGGGGATTTTTTCCCACTCGACGCCCCTTTACAGAAGATAGCTCTTTAGATTCAGAAATGTAATTTCATGTTCTCACCATTACTTTTTTATACATAAATGCTTTTAAAAATCACATCCCATAATTAATTTGGGGAAAACATCTCTTTTCAAAACGGGGCTTCCCAAATTTCACCAACCAAAAACCAAAAAAACTCAGTTACACTCCCAACCAATGGAAAAAAAACAATTGGGCCATCTCCCCCAAAAATAATCCCCGGGAAAAAAACAAATAATACAAAAAACCTTTTTAAAATTTGGGGCCCCGACCTCAGAAATCCAAACGTAAAGTATATGATGTTTCCCCATTTTTTTCCGGAATTTTTTTTTTAATTAAAAACATCAAAAAAAATCTCACAGAAAAACCACAAAAACCCCTTTTTTTTTCCCAAAATTTTTCAGAACCTTTCAAAAAAAAACACCAGACCCAAACCAAAACCCCCACAGCCCCCCAACCCAGCTTCCCCCAAAAAGGGGAACCCGCCCTGGAAAAAAAGCTTTCCCAACAAAAAGGAAAATGGGGGAATAATTAAAAAAACAAAGAAAAAAAAACTCCCTACGAAAAAACGAAACCTTCAAACCACTGAAAAAGCCGGGCCCCCCAACCGCCTTCGCAAAAACACACCCCCAACAAAAAAGGGGAAAAACTGAAAAATTTTCCCAATAAATTTCTCCCCCACGAAATTCCAACTACAAACCAAAAACTTTAGCCCAACCCGAAAAAAAAACCACGTTCTAACCCCTTTGGGGTGGGAAATTTTCCAAAGCCAAAAAAAAAAAACTTTCCAAAGAAAAAAAAAATTTCATTAAAAAAACCTCCTGGGAAAAACCAAGAAAGACAGCAAATTTTAAAAGCCCCAAATTGGGTTTAAAATTTATAGGGAAAAAACAAGGAATTTCCCAAAGGGAAAAAGGGGGAACTACAAAAAACCAAACGAAACCCGAACCCAAAAAGGAAATTTTTAGAAATGGTGGATTTTAAACCAAAAAAAGGGAAATCCTAACAGTAAAAAAAAACAAGTTTTCCCAAAAAAACATTTAAAACTCTTAAAGAAATTTCTTTTCCTAAAAATTTTCCCAAAAAGAAAACTTCTTTACTACTTTTAAGCCCTCGCGAAAAAAGGAAAAACAAAAGGGAAAAAAACACCCAAAAAATAGAACTTTTTTCCAACAAGTGATAAAGAAGGGAGAAACCCAAGCCTCAACAACCGATATTCCCCCAAATGGGCATGGGAAAAGGGAGAGAAAAAACCTCTCCACCCACATCACCCCCCTCCAGACAGCAAACGACAGAAACAAAGTCTCACAAAAAACTCCCCCCAAATTTCTGAAAAAATCTTCCCAGCAAAAAACCAAAAAAAAATGGACTCCCAAGACTGGAAAAGGTGAAGTGATAACCAAAGGGAAAAAAGGGAAAATTGGGCGATACGCAAAAGTTCATCATCCGAAAAAAAAAACCAAATCCCAAGAGGGGGAAAGGAAAAAAAAAAACCCAAACTTCCGCCCCACAAAACCCAAAGAAAAATGGCAAAATCACGTTTAAAGAAAAATATAACAAAAAAACAAGAATTTAGAAAAATCAATCTGCAACCCACCCCCAAACTCAACGACGCAGCCGAAATGAATCAACGCAACAACTACAAAAGCCCGTTTATTAAAAACTGGAAATTTTATACCCTTTTTCAGAACGGTGTGGAAAGAAAACCTTAATTTTGGTTTTTGGCCATTCCTCTACAGAAAATCATCAATACTTCCAAAAAACAACGGACTCAGTCCCGGCCCATGCCCCTAATTTGGGAAACAAAAAGGCCCAAAAACGAAAAAACTAAACAACCAAAAAAACCAAATGAAAAACGATTTTCATCCAAACTCCAAATTTTTAGAAATAAGAATGTAACAAAAATAAACAACTCCTCCCCAAAAAAAATTTTTAACCCCGATGAGTTCGGTTTTTATTGGAACCCGGTTCATTTAATTTAAAAAATAAATTTCGTGCGAGGGTTTTTTGGGAACCCAAAAATTGAAACCCGTAAAAAAGGAAAAAAAAAACTTTTTATAACACTAGTCGAAAAACCCCCGACCGGTTTCCCCAAACAAACCAGATGAAAAAATGAAATGGTAGAATTATATAAAAGGGAAAAAAATACAACAATCTTCCCCTCTCCCAGGGGATAATATTTATTGCCAAAAACACTTTAAAAAAAGGGGGTAAAAACCCCTTTTCCCCAAAAGGGCCAACAGGTAGTGGAAAATTTTACTTTTTAAAAATATCTTCAATAAACCCAAAAAAAGTGTTTTTTGACAAGAAGTGGTGTGCCAATTAATTTCCCAAAAATTCTTAAAAAAAACCTAAACCCCCCCTTTTAAGAAACCCAAAAATTAGTTTTTCAATTGTTGGGCGTTCAAACTACTCCCCTTTAAAAGGGGCAAATTCGAAATAAATGTAAAAAAACCCCTTTAGCCTGAACCCCCGAAAGAAAATTCCCCAAACTTATAAGTACCCAAAAAAAAATTTGATGTATTTGGGAATCCAAACAGACGGAAATGCCCTATATCAAGACCAAAACATTTGTACTCAAAAAAAGGGGATTAAAAAAACTTGAGTGGGCATTCCCCCAAAAACATTCATGCTCCCCAAATCCACCAGGCAACATTTAAACCCCCGAATTTTTCCTCCGGGCCCCTTTAGGGAAAAATGATAAAGAAAAAGTTCTTACATTAAAAAAAAGTTTAAAAAAAGTTTGGGAGTTTAAAAATGTACACCCCGGGAAAACAAGTAGACAAGATGAACAAGAACACGCAGAGGTTCAGGAGGAAGGCGACGGATACATAGACCCCTACAGATCAATCAGACTCTCTCCAGGAAGTTTCCATCCCCCAAATTCGCCAACGTCGTTACTATAAAATTTAAACATCTATAGACGACTCCAACACTGTCTTACTTCTTCCCCTGGACGCCCTAGAATTCTACATCGCCTGCAAAGGAGACGGAAAAGCAACCGTCACAATAGATGGTCTCCCCTTCGCATCAATGACTGACAAATATGGATTTAAAGTTCAAAAAGCAGGAGTCACTTTCCACTCCATGATCCCCTCTGGCACGAACTGACAATAGAAGCAAGTACTGCTGTAGAGAAAATTTCATTCAACTTAACACCGAACATTGAAGTTTTTTTTCGACACAACCATACACTAGATAAACTGACTTTTCCAACTGGTACAACCTTGGGAACAACGCCCTTAGGAAACCCTCTACTTGCAACAATAGCAACAACCGGAATACCTCATAAATAACTTCGGATCTATGGAACAGTTCCATGCTGGAGATAGAAAAACCTACACTATCCATCCCATTACCGACGCATGGTTCAAAAGAGGTTCACTTACCGGAGCAAATATACTTCCTCTATGGGGTGGAAACCGAACTTTTATAAAACTTCTAAACAAGTAGTGTTGCCCATAAAAAACGCAAACCTCAAGTAGTTCTTTCCCTGTTCTTGCGATTGACTCCCATTAAAGACTTCAATGGTAAAATTATGAAATTCACAGCACGCTTTCAATGCGACATCTTCATAGATTTAGAACTTCGTTTACCACGTGATGGTACAAATAGTTCTACAATTGCACCATTCGACCACAAGTCCAACGCCTTTGAGAGCCAAACTACTTGGTCTACATATTATATTCAGCACGCTTACTAATATGATGTATACCCTCTCTAATATATGACGTGATGTTTCTTGAACATCACATCACATTATATTGTGCCTTAACATCACATCACTTAATAAAACAATAAAATGTCTCTAATGATCTTTTATCCTTTATATCCCATTTTACAAACAACACAGAGTAATACATTTCGGGGATTAATACTCCAAACACTAAATAAAATAAAATGTGTAATACCTACTGGTAATACATACCTTTTTTCATTACTTCATATATCCGCGACTGCTTTTTGTCCCCCATCACACCCGCACAGCGGGACATGTCCATAAAATTTCTGATTGGTTGTCTGCAAGCCGCTTTGCAGACACCCAATCAGAAATTTGATGGGTGTGTCCCGCTGCGTGGGTGTGATAGGGGACAAAAAGGAGTCGCGGATATATGACGTGAGGAGAAAAGGTATGTAATTCCTGTAGGTATTACTTATTTTTTTTTATTTAGTGTTTGTTTGTGAGTATGTAAACCCCGTAGGTATTACTCTGTGTTGTTTGTAACATGGGAAATAAAGGATAAAAATTCATTAGAGACATTTTATTGCTTTATTAAGCGATGTGATGTTAAGGCATAATATAATGTGATGTGATGTTTAAGAAACATCACTTCATATATTAGAGAGGGTATACATCATATTAGTAAGCGTGCTGAATATAATATGGAGACCAAGTAGTTTGGCTCTCTAGGCGTTGGACTTGTTGGTCGAATGGTGCAATTGTAGAACTATTTGTACCATCACGTGGAAAGCGAAGTTCTAATCTATGAAGATGTCGCATTGGAAGCGTGCTGTGAATTTCATAATTTTACCGTTGAAGTCTTTAATGGGAGTCATTCGCATGAAGAGTCCAGAGAACTGCTTGAGGTTTGCGTTGTTATGGGCAACCACTACTTGTTTAGAAGCTTTTATAAAAGTTCGGTTTCCACGCCATAGAGGAAGTATATTTGCTCCGGTATGTGATGTTTATTAAACATCCATCGTATAAAATATGGGGAACATCCCTATACTTACGTTTCGATAAACTGAGTCGCTGTCTCCATCTAAAAGGTCGTCAAGAAGGAAGATCCTCCAGTCTTTGGTATTGAAGTGGCGATGGAAAGTGGCTCTGATGAGTTCATGCTGGATGGCGTCTGTTGAGTTGATGAGGTCTTCGTTGAAGAAGACCATGCAGAAGTAGATGGTAAATAAGTGGACCACATCGTACGGGTTTTCGTCGAGTAGTTGTTTTCTAAGGAAACGGGTGAATTTGTTGTAGTTATCCACTGTTAATTCGGTATTGTCTTTATAGTTGTATAGGTTGAAATCGTCTAGCACTTCACTGTCACTTTTGGATTGAACTAGTTGCCACACTTCGAGTTGTTGTCTGGTAAATCCCATTTTTCTAACATCTGAACTGCGTGTCTCTCGTCCGTCTGCAGATAGACTAATAGAGGCTAAGAGCATCACCATCATATATAGCCTCTGCGAAGTGCTTCGCAGAGGCTTTTATAAAAGCTTCTAAACAAGTAGTGGTTGCCCATAACAACGCAAACCTCAAGCAGTTCTCTGGACTCTTCATGCGAATGACTCCCATTAGAGACTTCAACGGTAAAATTATGAAATTCACAGCACGCTTCCAATGCGACATCTTCATAGATTTAGAACTTTGCATTCCACGTGATGGTACAAATAGTTCTACAGTTGCACCATTCGACCAATACGTCCAACGCCGAGAGAGCCAAACTTGTGGGAAATTGCATTTATCTGGATGTTCATAATGTACCTACCAATAAATAACAAAGATAATTATTATTTATCAACGTTACATAGACAAGTAGGAATTTGGGACACATCGATACCTACAACTGTCATATCCACAAGTTGCTCTAGACCTATTAATTACAAATGAAATATGCATCACCAGGAATTCTGGTAAATATAAAATTTGTGGACTGTATATTAAAATTAATAAATGATTATATACATACACATTTACATAACAGAAGGAGAATATATCTTACTATCACTCACCAGTTTGACTGGAGATTAAGGTAAATCATACTCAGAAAACCCCCCTGTCTACATTTATGATAATAATACTGGCCAGAACTATAAACATAAATATATAGACATGACTTAGCTGGGAGTAATATCCTGTTTTCATCTAATTACAGAGTCTTGTCCAGTCGCCTGATTCTCTCGTTATGCAGGACTGCATATCCAACAATTTCGGCTCCTATTTGAGAGGTGTCAGCCCAATTTTACCTTTAGAGCACGAAAATTATTCCCATTATACACTAACGTTTGTGTTGACCAGTTCAAACATGGCGAGTCTCTCTGCGCAGGCGCAGAATTTCCCATTTTTTATAACATAATTTTTATTAAATACAGTATGGCCATCTATTTACATATAACTACTGTATTTCTGGAAAATATATCCAGTATTTTCCACACTGCGGCTGGGCAGAGTTCGTTGCTAAACGACTCAAATTGCACATTTGGCAATGGTGGAGGACTTGGGTACATATAGGATCTGGTATCCACACGGCGACATATTACACAAGATTTAATCACCCTTTTTACACTTTGCCGTCCTTGTGGAATCCAGAAAGTTTCCCTAATACAATTTAAGGTATCTTGTATCCCATCACTCATTACATTTTTATGGGCATTTAGCACAATTAAATTTGTTAGATTATGAGTTTTGGGCAGTAAGATAGGGTATTTAGCATAATCACCCAATTCAGCATTTTGTAACCTACCTCTGCACCTAATTACATTGTTCTCTAAATACAGTAACAATTTCTCTATTATGGAACCTTTCACAATTTTTCTTTCCATCATCAATTTAATCTCATTTCCATAGATTTCTTCCTGTACCCTCTTCATCCAATATTCAAGAGGATATGAAAACTTATACGAGATATTCATCTTGTTTAGAAATTTAAACACCAACTTAGTTACATTGATTAGTTTGAGTAAAGAAGAATACATATTTATATCACTGGATAAGAGAGGACAAACTATTGGAGCAGTGGTCACAGTAATTTCAACAGGAGCAATATACACCTTTTGTACAGGCCAATTAGCTTTATTTACCAACCAACTCGGTCCTTTAAACCATGATACAGCATTTACAAATTTAGCATAAGGTAAACCTCGAGACAAGAAATCAGCTGGATTCTCCTCACCAGGTATATGATTAAATGTTAACATATGCTGACCCAAACTATTATACTTCTCTTGCATCTGATTAATTTCAGCGACTTTTTTTTGTACGTACAAAATTTTTACTGTTTCCATTACGAATCCATTGTAATGATACCTCAATATCAGACCAAATTACAGTGTCGCTAATATTTATCTCCTGCAACTTATTTCTTATATAATTAGCTAATTTGACACCTACATAAATGGCTGTTAATTCCAACTAAGGTAAGGTACGTGATTTAATTGGAGACACTTTAACCTTAGACATAACGAGAGAAATAACACTATTACATTGAAGGTAAGCAACTGCTCCATATGCCAGTTTTGAAGCATCACAAAAAAATGTGGAGTACATTTTTCCCATTCGTATTGGCCACCTGGCGTGGGAACTCCAACATTGGAATTTTTTCATAATCCCCAAATTTAATTCATCCGACCTGTTAATGAATTCCTCAGGTAGAATTTCATCCCAAGCACATTTAAGTTTTCATGCTTCCTGTATTAATAATTTCCCTCTTATAGTAAGGGTGCCCACTAAACCTAGTGGATCAAAACATTTGGAAACTTCAGCAAGCAAAACTCTCTTAGTTAATTTATTGGGCATACTGTAATTTTTAGGTTTTAAATTTAACAAATCTCTCTCAGTATCCCAAGTTATTCCCAATACATTACTACATTTTGGCACTTCATCTCCAGGGTAATCTTTACTTACTTTGTTCTTTAATTTGGGCGAATTACTATTCCATCCCCTCAGAGGCATATTTGCACTTTGCATTATTTTATTAGCCTCTCCATAAGTCATCAACAGTTCCTCTTCAGTTGACGTCACACCCAGGGAATTTTCCATATAAAATTGTTTGCTCATTACTTTACTCAATGGACTTTCCATATGTTTAAGGTGTGCATTTATCGTCGCTTGAAGTAGGAACGGACTGGATGTAGCACCAAATAATACGCTCCTAAAGTGAAAGGCTTTCAGAGGGCTAAGTGGGTCACTAGGATTCTCAGGCCATAAGAAGCGGGTACAATCCCGGTCAGTCTCTTGTAAACCCACTCTTAGGAAAACTTTACTTATGTCAGCGGTAAAGGCATAATTCTTCATCCTGAAATTTTAAAAAGATATTCCCAATTTTTCCGTCAACGACGGACCTGTCATCAAACAGTCATTTAAACTAGGTACATTTTTGTTACTCCTGGCACTACAATTAAACACAATCCTCAAAGGAGTGGTCTTAGAATCCTTTTTCACTCCGTGATGTGGCAAATAGTGACCATAAATTTTGGCTTGTTCAGGAGATACCTCTTCTATAAATTTATTAATTAATTGTTCAGCAATTATATCATTATAGGCAGTTAACAAATTTTGGTGTCTTACTCAGTTCGCGGAGCTGAACCTTTAATTGTCCATATGCCATCTGTAATTAGTGGCAATTCTTGGGTGGTTCAGTCTCCACGGAAGTCGCACCCAGTATTGTCCCGATTCAAATTTTACATCTCTCGGTATTGTTCCCGAGTAAAAATCGTCTGACTTTCTTCATTTACATTTTTTTCCAATACTGCCTAATTCCCACAATTTATGCACTGGTCAAAACCATCCTCTATGGAAAAATTATACTGGGGTACGATTTCATGAGTAAGACACACAGTTATGGTATTTGTAGTTTCCTCTAGTCGTGATTATTATTACGAGGAATCCTACCATACATTACATGTCCTCCTGCAGGTCTTCAAAAGGGTGACACCACTTTCTTTACCATTTCCTTTACAAAGGAGGCATAATAGTCACTACCTATCAAAATATTTATTGGGCCTACAGAAAAATCACTTACACAAGAAGGGGCTAAATTTACATTTATGTGAAAATCTTTCTGTAGGGTTTACTAAGTCCTACTGTAGATATTTTCTCTGGAAGTCTATCTACAATTACTGCATTAACACTTTTTTCTCATTGCCCAACCTGACAGTTACATAAAAAAGTGTCATACAATTGAGCCCTTTTATCCGAGAGAAAACCCGATAATTTTAAAGTTGTGGGATCTCCCATCTGTACTTTCATACCCTCAAGACATTTACGTTTCAGAAGTAAGCTGGGATCCCTGGTCCAATAATGCATTTACATTTTTTTTATTTATGCCTTTTATCATCAATTTTTACCTGTAACACAGGTAAGGCTACTTCAGCAAAACCATCATTATTAACATTAGCAGCAATTTTTACATTAGCCGCTGTTGTGTCAGGGTTGGGCAACATTTCATTATTATTTAACATTATCATATAGACCTTTACACATGACTATATGGTGTCTTCCTTTGTGACATTGATAACAGAAGCTTAATTTGGCATGACAATCCTTTACATTGTGATTACCTAAACACCTGATACATCTGTCAAGTTCCTCCAGTCTTTCAACTTTATCATTCCATGAATTGTATGCATTGCAATTCGTAGAAAAATGAGTACCCTTGCAGAAAAGACAATCTCTCTTTTCTTTGACTGGTTTCTTATTAACTGGACTACTCTTAGGAGGGTAATTATTCTCCTTACCCTGTGTAGAATCATTATTTCTGATTCCTGCTACTTGATATGCACCTATGCAGCTATTTTTAGGAAATGAATTTTGATTATTACCATTGGGATAATTTTTCCCTTTGTGAAACTTGACAGATACATCAGAGTTATTATGTGTTGCATCTTTAAAATGAGTTAGTTGGCTGGTCTGCAACTGCACAATTAATTCTTATAGACCTAGTCTTATTTCCTCCAGACCAAAATAAACCTTGTGATATTTGTTCAAGAACCATTCAAGTGTTTTATAGTTTATTTTATTCTGTACCATGGCACTCAATAACCAGTCTGATTCCTTCAGATTATATTTATTACTTAAAGTTTTGAGAGTGCTCTCCAGTTTAACTCTAAACTGCTGTAAACCTTTGTAAGTGTGATCTGGAGATTTTAAATTAACAATGATATTCACTAGATCCAACCTACTTTGTTCTATATTACCATAAGTGACCTTCAACAAGTCAACTGCTTCCTTGTAAGAGTCATCTACACTGGGAAAGGCTTGCATGAGTATGTGAGCATCTCCTCTTACCTGTCCTTTGAGGTAAAATAATTTAGTTACACAGGGCTAGGTCACTCCTGTCATGCACAGCTGCTTTAAAATTGACCAAAATTCCTCCCAATTTTCTCCAGAATTTAATACAGGTAAACATAATTCTGGGAGTTTTGGCAAAGATGTATTATTTGTTGGAGCAGACTGATTAACTGCCTGGTTTACACATTTTAATTTATTCAAGGCCTGACTTTTACAAGAATCTTTTCCTCTAATTCATAATACTGATTAATCATAAGATCTACTTCAGTCTCATCTACAACAGTTTACTAACAAATCTCCTTCATATTTGTTGTAATATAATTTGTATGAATCATATCTATTCCTTAAAGCATCTAAATGCAATTTTAAATCATCAGTATTCGCAGTTTCTCGATTCATTAATTCCAAACATTTATTGTATGCTTTTGTTACATGCTATTTTCTAGCTTGCAGTGATGCTTTTTTAACTCTATATTCCATATGTTTGTCTTCTACATTAATTTCCTCATTTTCAGCCATGATGCAATGTATTAAATTCAACTCAATTAATAACACTGATTATGTACTAAATTATGCACTTTATTAAGGTAAATAGCACAACTTACCTTTGAATAAATCATAGCTACACTTGAGCTTTGAAATTACATGTAAGAAAATTATAATATAAATTTTAAATACATATTAATAATGTTAGCTACACTTGAGCTTAGTAATTACAAATGTAAGAAAATTATAATATAAAATTTAAATGTACATTAATATAAACCTTTAGCCAGACTTGGCATATCAAAATTAATACTATACAAATTAATAAATCCTTGCCAGAATTTGGAATAGCAAAATTAATATTATACACAACATAATCTTTAGCCACACTTGGCTTATCAAAATTAATATTGTAATAATTATAATCCACTACACATTAAGTAAATTTGTAAACTTAATGTCCACCTCCTGTCATTTCACATATAATTATTAAGCAATTAACTAATTAATGACTTCACTAATTACCTCCGGTTCAAGAAGAACCAATGGGCAAATTAAATGTGGAAAATTGCAATTATCTGGATGTTCATAATGTACCTACCAGTAAATAACAAAGATAATTATTATTTATCAACGTTACATAGACTAGTAGGAATTTGGGACACCTAGGTCGCAAAAAAATGTCCCCCGTCGATACCTACAACTGTCATATCCACAAGTTGCTCTAGACCTATTAATTACAAATGAAATATGCATTACCAGGAATTCTGGTAACTATAAAATTTGTGGACTGTATATTAAAATTAATAAATGATTATATACATACACATTTACATAACAGAAGGAGAATATATCTTAATATCACTCACCAATTTGACTGGAAATTAAGGTGTATCATACTCAGAAAACCCCCCTGTCTACATTTATGATAATAATACTGGCCAGAACTATAAACAAATATATAGACATGACTTAGCTGGGAGTAATATCCTGTTTTCATCTAATTATGGAGTCTTGTCCAGTTGCCTGATTCTCTCGTTATGCAGGACTGCACATCCAACAATTTCGGCTCCTATTTGAGAGGTGTCAGCCCAATTTTAACCTCTAGAGCACGAAAATTATTCCCATTATTCACTGACGTTTGTGTTGACCAGTTTAAACATGGCGAGTCTCTCTGCGCAGGCACAGAATTTCCCATTTTTTATAACATAATTTTTATTAAATACAGTATGGCCATCTATTTACATATAACTACTGTATTTCTGGAAAATATAAACAGCATTTTCCACAAAACTTCTAGGTCTACATATTATATTCAGCACGCTTACTAATATGATGTATACCCTCTCTAATATATGACGTGATGTTTCTTAAACATCACATAACATCATATTATGCCTTAACATCACATTGCTTAATAAAACAATAAAATGTCTCTAATTATTTTTTATCCTTTATTTCCCATTTTACAAAAAACACAGAGTAATACCTACGGGGTTTACATACTCACAAACACTAAATAAAAAAAATAAAAATTACCTAGGGGGATTAATACCTTTTTTCATAGTCTTTCTATGACTTTTTTTTGTCCCCCTTTCAACCCAGCAGGGGACACGCCATAAAAATTTTGATTGGTTTCAAAAGCCTTTGCAGAAAACCCAAATCGAAATTTGAGGGGCGGCCCCGCGCGGGGGTGTGATGGGGACAAAAAGCGTGGGGGTATATACGAAATAAAAAAAAAGGTATGTTTTCCCCCGTTGGTATTATTTTTTTTTTTTATTTATGTTTGTGGGATGTAATTCCCGTATGTATTGCTCTGTGTTGTTTGTAAAAAGGGGGATGAAGCATAAAAAAAACATTAGAGACATTTTATTGTTTTATTAAGTGATGTGATGTTAAGGCACAATTTAATGTGATGTAATGTTTAAGAAACATCATGTCATATATTAGACACGGTAATACATCATATTAGTAAGTGTGCGGAATATAATATGGAGACCAAGTATTTTGGCTCTCTAGGTGTTGGACGTGTTGGTCGAATGGTGCAATTGTAGAACTAAATGTACCATCATGTGTGTTGAGAAATGGCTTACCAGCTAAGATATAGTTTAAATATAAGGAACACTTAGCTGATAAAAGACAGCAAATCGTCTACACAGCCGCCCCTGCAGATGAGGTCTTGAATTGGTGTCAATGGGCTGTAATAGATCATATTATGTAAACAATTAATTTACCCTAGGGGTGTTATGTCAGCATATTTCATTCACTTATTGCTGACAAACTTACTTGTGTGGACTCAAAAGTCCGCACCTCACCGCCGACTATAGGTTGATTACAAACTCCTTGCGACTCAAGAACTGGGCAGTCCCCCATACTACAAGAAATTCGTAACCTACCTTGCTCTTGTAGCATGAGCAATGGTGTTCTTCACACCTTCGACAGGTATCAGTGACTTGATAGAAGCTGAAGTGTCCTTGGATGTCCACGTCTTCAATAGTCTAGGAATACGCACACTGGTACACAATGTTCCACAAGATTTGTCTTTATTGTTCACAATCTTATCACTAATGAAGCTGATCACACTTCTCTGCAAGTGTGATCAACTGACCTAGTACTTTTGCTTCCTTGCCACTTCCTCCATGAAGCAAAGCAGAATGTTTGATTCTTGCTGTCTTAACATAGATAACAATGTACACTATCTTTACCATGGTAATAAAGTTCGAGCAGGATTTTCCTTAATTGTCCTGATAAGGTAAGAGATGGACTGTTTTGTATTAAATTACACTGTGCAACACTGGAGTCTTGCACGGGAGTGGCGGGTTCGCTTGACCACGTTGCATACTGGTACTGCATCTGGGATCAATTACTTGCTGTAGCAGTAAACAAGATGCTTGTCCCTTCTGAGAGGGCTGGGCACTCAGGGCTGAAAGGGACTGAACGGGGCTGAAGGGGCTGATACCCCCCACCTGGAGAAAATTTCTCCACACTGGTGGGCGGCGGATGTTTGCTGCAGGTGAACTATTCATCATTTAACATTAATTTGATTTTCTCACTCACCACCAGTGCTGCTTGCCTTTTCTGAACAGCTTTAGTCTGTGTGGTTTTGGAGAATCACAAATTTTATTTTCAACACTGTGTAATTCTGAGGGCACTAGTTTATTATTGTCCGCTTATTCACTACACCTTTGCTTAAAACATAAACTGTCCTGATAATTCCATTTGCATCAGGATATATGGTCACAATTTTTCCAAGTGGCCATTGGGACCCTCGATCATCATTGTCAATAATCACTATGTCCCCAGGTCTTAAAGGACTTATGATTTTCGGGAACACCAGCTCCGTAAAGTGTTCTCTCAATGAAGTGATATAGTCTTCTCCGCCAAATTTTCCCCCAACGTTCAATCACTTTATTAAGGTGTTTGAATTTACGTCTGAGTTGCTCAGGTTCGAAATAAGTAGGATCCTCTATGATTTCTTTATCATTCAGGGGAGGAACAGGTTCGAGCCTTCTGCCATGGAGTAAATGAGATGAACTTAAGACTTCCCTAAATTGTCCAAATCATTGGAAACATAAGTTAGAGGTCTTTTTGTTGACTCTATTTTCTATTTCAGTCACAACTGTAGGAATTCTTCTAAGTCTATTCTCTGATGATGAAGAGTCCTTCTTTAAACAACGTTTTACAATGCCGATCATTCTTTCATAAAATCCTCCGTGCCATGGAGATTAGGAGGAAATGTATCCCAACGACAACTGCGTTGATTCAGCATCTGTTGTACTTCTGGTTGATCAAAGATCTTGCTTATATAAGCAGCACCAGCAACAAAGTTCGTTGCAATATCTGAAATCATCAGTCTGGGACATGCCCTTCTGGCTGCAAACCTTCTGAAAAATTTGATAAAGGTTTCAGCAGACATGCCAGTGGCTACTTCTAGATGTAACTGCTCTAGTCGTAGCACAAGTGAACAAACAGATGTACACCTTGAGGGGAACTTTGTCAACTGTTTGGTTTAAAATTATTGGCCCAGTGTAATCTACACCTGTCACCTCAAATGGAGTGACATGACAAACTCTTTCAGAGGAAAATGGAGGGGGACCTGGATACTGACATACTCGCATATCATAAATGATGACAAGTAATACAGTCCTTTATTTGTTTTTTTTACACTTTGTCTACCTTGAGGTATCCATTAGGATTGTCGTATATGACAAAGTGTGTCAGCTACCCCACCATGTAACACGTTTTCTGTGGGCGTTTTGAACAATCAGTTTTGTTAGCCAATATTCTTGGGGATCCCAAAATTGGATGTATGGTTTCTTTAGGGAGTGAAGAATTATAATTCTTCCTCGACATCTTATTAATCTTTTCTGAGTCGAGATAAAGTCCTAAAGAATTAATCATAACAGGTTTCTTTGGGGATTTATCTTGTGTTTCTAGAAATTTATATTCTGTAGAGAAAACACTTCTGTATTAGTTTCACCCAGTATTTAATGGTTCAAGACATTCATAATCAGGTTTTATTCCTTTTAATGAATTTAAAGATAAGAGCTGTAACTCTTAAAAGTTTACCCCAAAAATGAGTATTTAGATCCATCAATGGCTATTTTTGTTGTGTCTGCAGTATTTACACATTTTATTTCTGCTGTGTTCAAGCAGACTGTTTCTTCTGGCATAATGTGAGCTTTTTTCTGAGGCCAGTTATTTTCATTAGAGAGCCAGTTTGGTCCGTGGAACCATAATTTATATCCACAATTTTTTGAGTGGGACACCACGTGACAAAAATGTCAGCTGGATTCTCTGGGGGAGAGGGCGTGGAGAAAGAGAAAAATCTCTCTGCATCTCTTTCCTTTCTGCTACTCTATTCTGTACATAGACCCCGCTTTCTCTTATTATTTCTTAACCATTGGAGAACTGTTTCATTATCACTCCAGGTCACGGTTTTTTTTCATAGTGAGATGATCAAGTACTTTGTTGAGAAAAGACAGCTAATTTTTTTTACCTACATAGAGTGCTGTCAGTTCCAATTGTGGTACTGTTCTGACCTTTAAGGGGGCTACCCTGGCCTTTGAAGTAATTAGTGTACTTCCTTCAGCATTACTCATGTAAGCTACAGCGCCTAACCTCTGGGTTGACGCATCACAGAACACATGTTAAAAGTGTGGGTTTGGTAAGACAATATGCAACATTAGGTATCTTTATTATGAAACGTTTCGCCTACACAGTAGGCTTCTTCAGTCAAGTACAGAAAAGTTGATAGAAGCAGAGATACTTGAAGACGATGTAATCAGTCCATCACCCTTAAAGTTTTGAGGTGGTCAGTCCCTCAGTCTGGAGAAGAGCATTGTTCCATACTATGGAACAAATGCTCTTCTCCAGACTGAGGGACTGACCACCTCAAAACTTTAAGGTGATGGACTGATTACATCGTCTTCAAGTATCTTCTGCATCTATCAGCTTTCTGTACTTGACTGAAGAAGCCTACTGTGTAGGCGAAAAGTTTCATAATAAAGATACCTAACTGTTGCATATGTGTCTTACCTAACAACCTGTCGGTATTTTATACCATTTTAATGTTCACATGTAATGTGTACTTGTTTCCCTCTTGACCTATTTGTCTGGGAAATTTAATTTGATGAAGTTGTTTAAACTCCCTGGATATTTCATCCCATGTTTGACTCATTTCTAGAGGCAAGTTCTCATCCCATCCAATTTTGAGCTTCCATGCATCTTGCATGGAGGATATCAATGAACTCCAGGACGATTTGAACAAACTAATGTCTTGGTCTGAGAAATGGCAGATGAAGTTTAATGTGGATAAGTGTAAGGTACTTGCCCTTGGTAATGAAAATAACCTCGAAGCTATAATCTAGGTGAAGTAGAGCTTGGTCATACAGAATGTGAAAAAGACTTGGGAGTCATGGTAAGCAGAAATCTAAAGCCAAGACAGCAGTGACTCAGTGTGCGCAACAAGGCCAACAGATTACTTGGATTTATCTCAAGAAGTATAAGTAACAGAAGTCCAAAAGTTATTTTACAGCTCTATACATCACTAGTGAGGCCTCATTTAGATTATGCTGCTCAGTTTTGGTCCCTTACTACAGGATGGACATAGACTCATTAGAGAACATACAGAGAAGAATGACTAAAATGATTTACTGTGTAAGGAACCTCCCGTATGAAGATAGACTTAAAGCCTTAAATCTCCACTCTCTGGAGAGGCGTAGAATGAGGGGAGATATCATTGAAGTGTATAAGTGGATGACGGCATAAACAAGGGAGACATTAATAAAGTACTGAGGGTGTCGAACCAGGTAAGAACCAGGAATAATGGATTTAAGTTGGATAAATTTAGATTTAGAAAGGACATAGGTAAGTACTGGTTTTCTAACAGAGTTGTAGATGCGTGGAACAGTCTTCCAGTAGGGTGATAGAGGCTAGGACCTTGGGTAGCTTAAGAAGAGACTGGACAAATATATGAGTGGGAGGGGCTGGGTTTGATTGGTGTTGGGGGGTGCGGGAGTTGTTTCTTGAGTAGCTTTAGTAGATGTCGTTCTGATAAGGACCTGCCTCGTATGGCCAGTAGGCCTTCTGCAGTGTTCCTACATTCTTATGTTCTTATGTTCTTAAGTATTTTACCTTTTATGGTAATTGGTGAGACGAGTCTAGAGGATCAAAACATTGTGATACCTCTGACAGTAAACTACGTTTAGTGAGTGTACTGCATGATTTATTGTTTATCCTTTTGAGACTCAAAGTATCTTCCTGTGTGTTCCAATTAAGTCCCAGCATATTGTTGCAATCAGGAATTTCAGCTTCAGGGAAATCTTCTTTGATAAGTTCCCTTAATTGCATTGAATTTGTATTCCACTTCCTTAGAGGCATATTTGCTTCTTTCATCTCCTTGTTAGCTTCTCTGTATAATGTTCTTCCCTCTTTTAAACCCCTCTTTCGATCTGATGAGGCTGCTCTTATTGCTACCAGGCGTCGTAAGAATCAGCTTCGCTTCCTACGTGACTGTCTTGCTGAACAAGTTCTGCCACCTTCCTTCTCCCATTTCCTTAACCCAACCCACTGGGCACTCTCTTTCCTGATCATGCCCGTCTCCTACTTCAACAGCTCATTCTTTCTACTAGTCACAGGTTGAAGATGCCTTCTTTGCTTTCCGTCAGGGTCAACGTGCTCTCTTTGCGGCTCTACCACAAGATCTGTGATGAATGGTTTGAAAAACCGACAAGTTGAAGATTGAGACACTTATGCAGCATATGGGAATCTTTATTCAGGAAACGTTTCGCCACACAGTGGCTTCATCAGTCCAATACAAAGAGGAAGGCGTAAGGAGAGGAGGAGAATGAGGTAATCAGTCCCTCAACCTGGAGTCGATGTGTTCAATCCATCAATCTTGTAGAATGTACAGCATAGGGCCGTAGACGTGGCTTATATACTGTAGTGAGGTGACGTGAAGCAGATGGAGGCGGGGTCATAGTGGTACCATCCACTAGTCGAAGTAGGTCTACGTCCAAAGGTTGAACAAGTGTTGAAGAATTCTTTGTAACAAGACCCCATGATGCTGCCGTGTCTGACAGTTGTGATGAATGGTTTGAAAAACCGACAAGTTGAAGATTGAGACACTTATGCAGCATATGGGAATCTTTATTCAGGAAACGTTTCGCCACACAGTGGCTTCATCAGTCCAATACAAAGAGGAAGGCGTAAGGAGAGGAGGAGAATGAGGTAATCAGTCCCTCAACCTGGAGTCGATGTGTTCAATCCATCAATCTTGTAGAATGTACAGCATAGGGCCGTAGACGTGGCTTATATACTGTAGTGAGGTGACGTGAAGCAGATGGAGGCGGGGTCATAGTGGTACCATCCACTAGTCGAAGTAGTCTACGTCCAAAGGTTGAACAAGTTGAAGAATTTTTGGGTAACAAGGGACCCCATGATGCTGCCGTGTCTGACAGTTGTGATGAATGGTTTGAAAAACCGACAAGTTGAAGATTGAGACACTTATGCAGCATATGGGAATCTTTATTCAGGAAACGTTTCGCCACACAGTGGCTTCATCAGTCCAATACAAAGAGGAAGGCGTAAGGAGAGGAGGAGAATGAGGTAATCAGTCCCTCAACTTGTCGGTTTTTCAAACCATTCATCACAACTGTCAGACACGGCAGCATCATGGGTCTTGTTACAAAAGAATCTTCAACACTTGTTCAACCTTTGGACGTAGACCTACTTCGACTAGTGGATGGTACCACTTGACCCCGCCTCCATCTGCTTCATCACGTCACCTCACTACAGTATATAAGCCACGTCTACGGCCCTATGCTGTACATTCTACAAGATTGATGGACTGAACACATCGACTCCAGGTTGAGGGACTGATTACCTCATTCTCCTCCTCTCCTTACGCCTTCCTCTTGTATTGACTGATGAAGCCACTGTGTGGCGAAACGTTTCCTGAATAAAGATTCCCATATGCTGCATAAGTGTCTCAATCTCCACCACAGATCTCTGTAACCTTATTCTACCATTGCGTTTGACACTGCTCGCCTGAGTATACAAATTCATTCTTCTAAACTACAGAATAAACTTCAACGTCTCATCTCAGCTAGCTCTTGGTCTAAATTCTCCCTCACTGACTGTGTTACTAACTTGTCTTCTGTCTCACTCTCTCAGTATGAGCTTGAACTTCTTAGTTTTGGCCTTTCCTTTGCCACTTCGCCTACCCCTCGCGCTGGTATTTCCCTGATTAGCTCTTTTGATTCCCTTCGTCAGTCTCGCTCCCGTAATCTTCCTGACTTGTCCCACTTTTCGTGGCAGCTCTCCTTCCTGCTCTTGTTAGTCTGTTTTCTAAGAATCACCACCTTCCACGCCGTTACCAACCTGCCCTTTCTTCTTTTAAATCTAACACTAACATTTTCATACTATCTTCTGACGAAGGTAATTCGGTAGTTATCCTTGATCGCGAGGATTACCTCCGTAAAGCTGATGTCTTGCTCTCTGACTCACGTACCTACACTCCTCTCGTTTCCAACCCTCTTGATCGCATCAAGAGAACTTTCAACAAGGAACTAAGGACTCTCTCCGACCTCTGTCCTCCTGACTTTGACCATGTTCAACGGTTTCGTTCCATCTGCCCCTCTCTTCCCTATTTCTATGGCCTTCCCAAAACTCATAAACCTGATATTCCTCTTCGTCCTATCATATCTTGTTAGGTAAGACACATATGCAACAGTAAGACATCTTTATTCCGAAACGTTTCGCCTACACAGTAGGCTTCTTCAGTCGAATACAGGGTGATGGACTGATTACATCGTCTTCACATCTCTACTGCTCTGCCTACTTTCTGTATTCGACTGAAGAAGCCTACTGTGTAGGCGAAACGTTTCGGAATAAAGATGTCTAACTGTTGCATATGTGTCTTACTAACAACCCGTCGGTATTGTATACCATTTTGATGTTCATCTTGTCAGACACTGCAAACACGTGGCATCTGGTACAGAAAACACCTTGGACAAGCTTTTCAAGTGAGAAGGGTTGGATCTGAGAGGGACATGACCTCTCAGTTGCCTCTCACTACTACTACTACTACTACTACTACTACACCCTGCACCTCTCCTTCCGACAGTATTTAAGTCTCCGCACTGTCGCTTGATCTTCAGATAGTTCCTGACTATGGAACTGAACTTCTCCAGGCCGAGGGACTGACACCTCAAATTCTACGACTTTAAGGGTGATGGACTGATTACATCGTCTTCACATCTCTACTGCTCCTGCCTACTTTCTGTATTCGACTGAAGAAGCCTACTGTGTAGGCGAAACGTTTCGGAATAAAGATGTCTAACTGTTGCATATGTGTCTTACCTAACAACCTGTCGGTATTGTATACCATTTTGATGTTCATCTTGTCAGACACTGCAACACGTGGCATCTTGGTACAGAAAACACCTTGGACAAGCTTTTCAAGTGAGAAGGGTTGGATCTGAGAGGGACATGACCTCTCAGTTGCCTCTCACTACTACTACTACTACAACTACTACTACTACCCTGCACCTCTCCTTCCGACAGTATTTAAGTCTCCGCACTGTCGCTTGATCTTCAGATAGTTCCTGACTATGGAACTGAACTTCTCCAGGCCGAGGGACTGACAACCTCAAATTCTACGACTTTAAGGGTGATGGACTGATTACATCGTCTTCACATCTCTACTGCTCCTGCCTACTTTCTGTATTCGACTGAAGAAGCCTACTGTGTAGGCGAAACGTTTCGGAATAAAGATGTCTAACTGTTGCATATGTGTCTTACCTAACAACCTGTCGGTATTGTATACCATTTAGATCTATCATATCTTCTAGAGGTTTTGTCTCTTATTCTCTTGCTTCTTGGTTGTCCAAAACCCTCACTACCTTTCTTGGTACTTTTTCTCCTGCCCACCTCCGTCACTCTCAAGACTTCATTGAACGGGTTCGCTCTCTCCCACCCTGTAAGATGCTTAGTCTTGACGTTGAGTCCCTCTTCACCAATGTCCCTCTTGATGATGTCCTTGATTTCCTTAGGGAGAAGGCCCTTGAAGGGTTTCTACATCTCCCTATACCTATTGAAGTCTTTCTTGATCTCATCCGCCTCTGTGTGGACTCTAATTCCTTTTCCTTCCAAGGGAAATATTATTCTCAAACCTTCGGTGTCGCTATGGGCTCTCCTCTCTCTTCTGTCCTTGCTAATCTTTACATGGAATACTTCGAGACTGTTCTTCTTCCTACCATCGATGTGCAACCTTCACTCTGGCTCCGCTATGTGGATGACATCTTTGCTCTGTGGCCTCATGACTCCAATCTCTTCCAACCTTTTCTTGAAGCTCTTAATAATCTTGCCCCTTCCATTAAGTTTAAAGCTGAATGAGAATCTAATTCCTTGCTTCCTTTCCTTGATGTCCATGTCCCCGCTCAGATACAGGTTTTTCCTTTTCCGTTTACCGAAAACCTATGCACAGTGGCATGTACATTCACTACTTTTCCTATCATGCTTCCCCTGTCAAGAAAAGTGTTCTTATCTCCCTCTTTCTCCGTGCCCTCCGCATCTGTGATCCTCAGTTCCTTCCAGCAGAAATTTCCACTCTTCATAATTCGTTTTCCCGTCTTGGCTCCCCTTCCCATTTCATAGACTCTGCCTTCTCACGAGCTAAACGTAATTTCTTCTCTCCCAAACTCTCTACTCCTGGGAACTCTTCTGTCCTCTGCCTTCCCTACATCTCCGGTCTTTCTAATCTCAACAATTCTCACCGTCCCTTAGACATCAAGCTTACTTTCCGCCAGACTAACACTCTTCGCACTAATCTCGTTCATACCTCTCCTCCCTCTACAGATGTTCCTGGTGTCTACTCTATTTCTTGCTCCTCCTATCCTCCTCAATACTTTGGAGAAACTGGCCGTTCTCTTTCTGACAGACTTAGGGAGCACAAAAATAGTGTTAGGTTTGCCGACACTAACAATGCTCTTTTCTGTCACGTCAGAGATCACAGCCATCCTATAGACTGGTCTTCTGCTAAAACTGTCTTCCCTACTTCCAACTTTAACAGTCGCCGTCTTGTTGAATCTTCTCTAATACACAACTTTCCTTGTATGAATCTTAGTCCTGGCTTCGTCTCTGTAGATGCCTTCCTCTCCCACTACATTGTAAAATGCTCCAAACTTCAGAACACCCGTGACTTAACCTGATTCCTCATTTTTTCTTCTTCTCCCTATTCCCCTTTCCTCTTTCCTTTTTTGTCTATATTCTGTCGCGTGTTTCTGTTCCTTCATTATTTATTTCATCACTTCTCCTTCCCCCCCCTCTGTTTCGGGCCCTCCCCTGGGGGGCACCACTCCCTGCAGGCCCCCCCTTTCTTTAATTTGACTGGCTCCCTCCTCCTTATTCCCATTACTACCACTACACTACACTACTACTACTACACAACTACTCTCTACTATACAATACCACTCTACTACTTTTACTACTACCCCCACTACCTTTTTCCTGCCCATATAGCCGCCCTCTCCACTTTGGTTAGGTGATTTTGAAAGGGTCAAATCGGACCAAAACGCGCGTAACTCTCTCTTCTAGGGGGGGTTATTAGTGTATCTTTCCATCAGGGTATTGTCCCTTTTTTTTTATTGATTTCAAATCCTTCTTTTTATTCCCCGACTTTGAATTGTCCCATAAAAACTTTTTTTTAAGATTTCATTGAAGGTTTTCAGATTTTTTTTTTCAAATGTGGTATTTAAGTACTTCTAGTAAGAATGGAGAGGATGTTCACCAAATAATATGATTTAAAGGGGAAAAGTTTTTCACAGGACTTTGGGATCAGGGGGGATTTTCGGGCCAAAAAATCATAAATCTCATCTATTTTTTGTAGTCCTCTCTTAAAAAAGTTTTGGGAAATACAACCTTAGGCATAGGGTTTTGCGAAATTTCTAAGCACGTCCCCAAGCTTCTCAGTTGGGGGGGGCCCCGGTCATCAGACATTTTAAGACTTGCTCATCTTTTTTTTGCACTGCGCGCAATTATATACAACACGTGGGGAGGGGTTTCAAAATCTTTTCTACTCCAGGGTGGGGGAAAAAAAGGTTTCTTCTTCAACTTATCTTCGACTACTTCCTCAATGAATTATTGTCCAACTTTCTTTATGAATCATAGACATCAGAGTCTGGTTGTTTCCTAGCTCATGGTTTCTTTTGCCCCGAAACCAGCGATAATTGCAGGCAATGGGGGGATTTAATTTCCATGGTAACCAAACCCCTTACTGTACATCTTTATATTTGACAGTGCCCAAAATATTGGTTATAAGTCGAGATTTTGGGCTTGGTTTTTTACATCAATAACCTACGCATCTAATTCCAAAACTTATAAAAGGGTTTCTTCTTTCTTCCAGTATGTAATTTTTTGTGTGTACATGATCACGGTTATTCTCGTAACTAGTAATTTTCCCCGAATCAATATCAGCTTCTTTCCATTTTGAGGGGGAATGGAATCATATTATGGGGCCTCCTGCTGTTTTCACAAGTGAAACGTTTACTTACTATATTTTGCACAAAACAGTGATAATAACCCTTTCCCAAATGATTAAATCAATTCGACAAAATTTTTCCGTCTGTATGTCGGGCGGGGCAAATTTGACCTTAGCTGCTTTCAGTGCGCAATGTTTTTTTTTAATCCCTGGACTGCACAGACTTAGGCAAACCATTACTCCCACAGCTTCTACTGTCTTTTTCCTGTTTCCTAGACCAACAGTGATTCTGGCTAGGTCATATGTTTTGTTTTACCAGATTTGGAAAAACCCAGCTATATCTAACTGTACTTTGGCATAGGGTTGTTTATTCAGTTTCTGAAACCCACTGTTCTTCTTATGAAGGACCTTTGTGAGCCTTGATAAAATAGTGTTAGCACATTGGTTTTGTGTAATTTATTAGATAACTCAACCCCGGCTATCGGGAGAGCAGTTGCTTTAAACTTATCTCTCGCATTTAATGCGTTGCTTGTTGACTTCCTGATTCTGGGGAAAAGTCTTCTGTTGTTAAAGCAAAAGAAATTTGGGCATAATGCTGTATGAATCATACCTTGCATTTAAAAACACTTCTTCAGTGAGCATTTTCCTCCCTTGTGTTCCCCTTTAAACACTTGATGCACCTTTCATCTGATGAAACACTTTTGTTTACGTGCCTCCATTGTTGTGTATTGACTACAATACTGTGCCCAATGTGTTCATCACAAAGTACACTTTTTTGGAGTACGTTTATGTGTGACAGTTTGTTTACTGTCTGTTGTATTCACAGCCCCGATAAATGCCTATATTTGATTTCCCATTCTGTGGTTTAGTGGGAGTAGGTATACTTTTTTTAAATACTAAATTTGAAGGTTTAAATTACCTCGGGTTTTTTGGGGATTTTTCATCTTGTCCCCGTTGCTTGCATGCATGAAACTATTGTTTGTAAACCATTGCTAATTTCCTCACAAGTGAAATAGCGTTTATTGAACATAATATTTAATCGTTCAATAGTTCGTGGTGACAACTTATCCTGTACAATACCACTGATAAACCAATCACATTTCCTTAGGTCATATTTAGCACCTAGAGATCTGAGACTATTGTCTAATGTGATTCTAAATGCCTGTAAGTCTGAAAAACAATGTTTGGGTGGCTTCAAGCTTGATATTAAGACTGCATGTCTAACTCTGGCCTTGTCAGCATCAAAGTAATTGTCTGCTAAGACACGTAAAGCTATTTGATAATTGCCTTTAACCACAGGAAATGACTTAATCAGTTCATAGGTTTCTCCCTTCACCAGACATTTAAGATAATTGAACTTAGCACTCTCATCTATGTCAGTTCGTGAATTTACTGTGGATTGAAAACCACTAATGAATTCTTCGTAATTATGACCTTGGAAAATAGGTAATGACAAGGTAGGTAAGCTTGGTAATGCGACACTTGTTGTTACAGGTGTAACAGGTGTTTGACCACTAGTTACAGTAGGTCTCTGCGACAGAGTTTTATGGCAGATAGCCTGTACTCCTGTCCACCTTAACTGTTGATTACTAAATGTATCCAAAACATTTTTAATTTCATCCTCAGATGGATCTGATTCAAGAAATTCCTTTTCATAATCTGTATAGTCTGAATTAATTATTTCCAGACGTTGTGTAAATAATTCGAATTTGACCTCAAGATCATCAAAATCTATGTTTGTATCTTGAGTTAATCCTATACAGACTGAAATTAGATTTCTAATTGTGTAATCTTAGTCTGTAAAGACTGAAACTGAGTTTTCAAACAAGCCATTTTAATGGTAAAACCCGAAAATTCTAGCACCACACTTAGAGTGTTTAAAAAACACTGTACTGCTATAAACAGCTGAGTTTTTGTTATGCTTAAGTCAGCAATAATCGAGTCAGACACTACTGACCCACTAAGCTTAACCTCAGGGTCAATGACCATGAAGGGTACACAGTACATATAGCTGGTATTTATGGCTTGAGTTTGCTGTGTCAGCCTGACAACGATGATTAATCATAAATAACGATGTTATACACTTCATTCACTATACACTATAAATGTCACTGTATAACTGTAAATCACACGTGAATATTACCTACACATGTATAAATGTCACTGTTAATATATATATGAAAGCTTACACTTTATATATATAGTTCCTTTAATATAACAGGTATATCACAATCTTGTCTCTTAATTTCTGTCTATAAACATTATAAACACTATGAGTATGCACAGACAAACTGAACATCAGTTGGGTTGTTGCTGTAGTCAGCATTTCTCGAGCTTGGAGCAGTAGATGCCGGGAGCCATCCCCCGTTTTCCTGTTGGGTGAGTCACCCAGCTCCCGTTTTCTTTTGGTGAACGCTGGGTGAGCGCCCGTTTTCTTTTGGTTGCCCATTCTCTGTGATTGAATCTGGAGGGACTCATTTATACTGATTATATTGTAAAACATTAGTTTTACAGCTTTTTTCGAAGGACCTCAGCTCGTAGGTTATTTGTACACTATAGTACAACATATTTGGATCACAGTGTGGCCTTTATCCGGTTCGAACACTACCAAAATGTTGAGAAATGGTTTACCAGCTAAGATATAGTTTAAATATAGGGAACACTTAGCTGATAAAAGACAGCAAATCGTCTACACAGCCGCCCCTGCAGACGAGGTCTTAAATTGGTGTCATGATCATCTCTCAACGGGCTGTAATAGATCATATTATGTAAACAATAAATTACCCATAGGGGATGTTATGTCAGCATATTTCATTCACTGATTGCTGACAAACTTACTTTTGTGGACTCAAAAGTCCGCACCTCATTGCCGACTATAGGTTGATTACAAACTCCTTGTGACTCCGCTTGTTATGCTGATCATTTCGGGCAAATTAGGTCAGCGTCTCAGGATGCGACCCACACCAGTCGAAGAACACCCAGGTACCCATTTACTGATGGGTGAACTTAGTCAACAGGTATAAAGAAACACGCCCAATGTTTCTACCCTGCCTGGGAATCGAACTCTGACCCTCGCCGTTTGAAGCGAGAGCTTTAGCCAGCAGGCCACCACAGCCCAATCACCATATTATCCAAACACCTACATCATCATTAATCTCATGGTTAGGATGAAATGCGTGTTTGGACCTGAGAGTTGATCATTTTTGGTGTCAGGGCCTGGTGTTAATCATCTCAGCTGAGGAAAAAAAGGTACTTAAAAGGCAATATCCAGTTGCATGATGGGTCTCAGCTCGAATATGTGACCAGATACAGATACCTGAGATTTAAGATTCCTTCTACATAGAAATTGAAACTCACGTTAATAATCCCAATCTGTCTTCAAGTGGGAAGTGGAAAGATACATAAAGTTAGTACCTGAGCAGCCGGGCTGTGGTTGGTACGTTAGATTTCTACCCTTCAAGTTGACATTTTTATTATACTAATAGCACTTACGTGTGTCCATTCATCTATAAGGACTTAACTCCATGGTGCCCAGTGGCTTAGTGGCTAAAGCTCTCGCTTCACACGGCGAACTCTGAGTTCGATTCCCAACGAGGGTAGAAACATTTGGCGTGTTTCCTTACACCGGTTGTCAATATTCTTCCACTAGTAAAATGGGTACCTGGGTGTTGGTCTATTGGTGTGGGCCGCATCCTGGGACACTGTCCTAATTTGCCTGAAATGCTCTGCATAACAAAGGTTTTTTTATATAGTAGTATGTCATTAATGTCAGCTAGGACTGTATACCTTGCACATGTACTTGTAGTAAATACACATTATTATTATTGTTATTATTATTATTATTATTATTATTAAGTGTCGGATGTGATATCCTCGTATCAAATGCCAGACGTATATATGGTAGAATTATAGAAAGTAAATTCAGATTACACCTTAAGTGATTTTCTTCTGACACTGGTCTTCCACTGGAAGGAACTAATTATAAATTATGTGCTGTCTTGTAGTTTAGGGAGAAAAATAAAAGTACTTTGTTGACTTGGGACTGAAGAAGATTAATACCCTTCACTCCATTTACCGTCATTCTAACATGAGGAGCCGCATGTCAATGATGTACCCAACAAGATCAGCAAACTTCAGGAGCCGCATGTCAATGATGTACCCAACAAGATCAGCAAACTTCAGGAGCCGCAAGTCAATGATGCATCCAACAAGATGAACAAACTTCAGGAGCCGCAAGTCAATGATGCATCCAACAAGATGAACAAACTTCAGGAGCCGCATGTCAATGATGTATCCAACAAGATGAACAAACTTCAGGAGCCGCATGTAAATGATGAATCCAACAAGATGAACAAACTTCAGGAACCGCATGTCAATGATGTATCCAACAAATGAACAACTTCAGGACCCCATGTCAATGATGTATCCCAAAAAGATGAAAAAACTTTTAGGGGGCCACATGTCAAAGAGTTCAACAAAATAAAAAAACTTCAGGGGCCGCATTAAAGATGTATCCAACAAGATAACAAACTTTAGAAG